>PVJL010001465.1:0-141332 GCA_004026885.1 Lyroderma lyra
TGCGACAGATGACTGGATAAAGAAGCTGTGGTACATACACACAATGGAATATTACTCAGCTGTAAGAAAAGATGAAATATTGCCATTTGCAACAAAATGGATGGACCTGGAGATCATCATGCTTAGTGAAATAAGCCAGACAGAAAAAACAAGGAACTGTATGACTTCACTCATATGCGGAATATAAAACTGAAAGCAACAAAGAAAGAACAAACAAACAAACAAAAAGCCCATGGTCACAATGGATAGTTTAATGTTTATTTGGAGGAAAGTGGGAAGGGGATGGAAGAAGAGGGAAGGGTGGGAGAGGAGGGAGAAGGATCTAAATATATGGTGATGGAAAAAGAACTCACACTGGGTGGTGAACGTATTATGTAACAAGTTGCACTGTAGAATTGTACACCAGGAACCTATGTAATTCTTGCTAACCAATGTCACCCCAATAAGTCTAACAATAAAAATTTTCTTTTTAAATGCAGAGATGAATAAGTTTAACAATTATACTACAAGACCCAGATATTTCATGAATATTGTATGTGGCATCTCAGGGTAAGGTATGACAGGCTCTTAGGTGTGTGATCCTTCATGAGACACAAGCACTGCTCAATCCTTCATCCAGTACTCCTATCCTGTCCCATAATTAATGCCAGCCTCCGAGAGCAAATTCTGTCTGGGCACATGAGAATCCCCTCAGGTGGCACTGTCACCTAAGCTATATAATCTAGAACCCTGGGGAGTCCAGAAAATCCGTCATTTCTTCCCAGGGAGACCTTTCCCAGTGGTAGAAGCAGTGAGCCTATTGCCCAGCTAAGGTTGAAGCAAGAAGGGGTAAAAAGCCAAGGAAGCCCGGCTGGTACAACTTCCCCACCAGGACCACACACAGTCCTCCACGGGCAGCTTTTCCCTCTGAGGGCCAGAGCCGGAGACTGCCCTAAACAAATACATCCCAAGCTCGGACTGCTCGGGCCTCGGTCGTTGTGTAGACCGTGGGAGCCTGGGGTTTTGAGGGACAGTTGGGAGCTTTGTCCCCTGCTGGTCCTGGCAGCCTTAAGGCTGGAGATTGCAGCTGCAACGAGAAGGGAACCGTTTGACAGTGTCTGCACCTTATCATTTCCAAAGAACCTCTGTTCCTGAGACAAACCGTGCTCTTAGCTGTCTGTCAAGTTCAAGTACTTTTTATCTTAAATGTATCTGCGTGTTGGGGCTGAGGAGACAAAGGAAGCTCACTGCAAGAGACAGTATTGGTGGGGCTCAGTTTCCCCCGGGCCCTTTTCCTTCTGCTACTTTTCTTACTTGATGCATAGCTGGCTCTCAATAAGTGTTTATAAAATAAGTGTAGGGATGAATAATAAAAATATAATAAAATATAATAATAAAAGCGTAAAAAAATCAATAAATGTCAGTCTGGGGACACAACTGGCCCTTTCCCTGTGGATCTGGCTCCACCACACTTTATAATTCTCGTCTGGAGCTGCTGGGCAGTGTCTGCTTTGGTGAAACGACTGTTGCAGCATGAATCAGTCACTTCCTCCAGGCTGCCTTCTTCCTGGCCTGCCAGGAGGTCAGGGGTACTCCCATTTGGGGACAAGCTGCCGTGGCGTTAGCTGTCTTCTGTCTGGCATGGGAGAGTGGATGGACTCTGGTAAACAAATAGACCCAAAGGGATGGATGCAGCTGACGCTTCAGAGAGGATTTTAGTTCTTTATTACAAACTGGTAAATGAGATATATTTCACCCTCTTTTCTTGACAAATATCCCCTCCTATTGACAAAACCCAAAGGATTGTGTAAAGTTACACTTTTTATATGTCTGAGATCTGGCAAAAATATCAGTCTACTAAATTTAATTATTATTGCACACATCTACCTCATCTGGCAATGGGCTGGTGATAGGTGAATGAGTAATAAAGATTTACATAACTTATGGATTATGTTTTTGTTGCATAAAATTAATTTTTCTCACCTTTATTTCAGCAAAATCAGGAATCTTGTTAGATTCAAGATGTTCATATAATGTTTTCAACTCCTAATAATGATCTGAAGGGTTTCAAAAATTAAAATTGTATTCAAATAAACAAACTTAAACATATTCTTTATGAAAACATGTAAACTAAATATAAAAAGTAAAAGTTGTGTTTTCAAAAGTTTTCTTTTAAGATATTCAACAATATAAAAAGTAAATTACAAATTATAATTGATACCAAAATTTTATTATGGTAATTTTTAATTAAATCTTTATTATTTTTGTAGAGATAAAACTATTCATATTTTAAATATTCTATGTCCATTTTGTTGCAAATATAATTAGTACCATATTTATCTGAAAAATATAAAAACACTAATTCAAAAATATATATGCATTGTTTATTTCAGCATTATTTGCAATAGACAAGATATGAAAACAACTTATGTGCCCATTGCCAGATAAATTGATAAGATGATGTAAAACATATATGCAATGGAATATTTCTCAGCTGGAGGGTATTGTGTTGAGTGGAATATGTCAGACACAGAAAGAGGTAATGTGATTCCACTTATACGTGGAATCTAAAAAACAAAATTAAACAACTAAAACAGAAAAAAACTCATAAAGAATATTTTGATGGTTGCCAGGTAGGAGGGGGGTGGGAAGTGGGCAAAAAAGGGGAAGAGGTTAAGAAGTACAAATTGGTAGTTACGAAGTAGTCAGGGGATGTGAAGTAAAGCACAGGGAAGATAGTCAATGATACGGTAGTAACTATGTATGGTATCAGACGGGTCCTGGATATATCAGGGTGATAGATGGAAGGGGGTTGGGGGGCAGGGTGAAAAAGGTGAAGGGATTAAGAAGTACAAATTGGTAGTTACAAAATCGTCACGCGGATCTAGAGTAAAGCATAGGGAAGATAGTCAATAATGTGGTAATAATTACGTATAGTGCCAGATAGTTACTAGACTAGTTAGAAGTATTTCTTCTTTAATTATATAAATGTCTAACCACTGTGCTATACACCTGAAATTATAAAATAATATTGAATGTCAACTGTAATTTAAAATTTTTAATAAGGTGGGAAAAAGATGAAGGGGAATACGAGATGAAAATTTCCAGGTATAAAATAAATAAGTCATGAGGATATAATGTACAGCATGGGGAATATAGTCATTAACACTGGGATAGTGGTGTCAGATGGTGACTGAACTACTCATGGTGACCACTACTTTATGTACATAAATGTTGAATAACTATGGTGTACTCCTGAAACTAATATAATACTGTATGTTAGCTATATTTTAATAAAAATCTTTTAAAAATGAAAAGGAAAGAAATATGAAACAAAGAAAACCTCAGACTAATTCCCATTAAAATTCAAGCAGCATGTCAAAAAAAAAAAAACACCAAAAAAATTGTGAGATATATATATATATATATATATATATGTATATATCCACACACACAATGGAATACTACTGGGCCATAAAAAGATGAGATTTTGCCATTTATGACAGAAAAATGGACTTGGAGGATATTATGCTAAGTGAAATAAGTCAGATGAAAAAAGATAAATATCACATGATTTTACTTATATTTGGGATCCAAAAAACAAAACAATAAACAAACAAAACAAAACAGAAACAAACCCATAGGTACAGAAAATGGCTTGGTGATTACCAGGGGGAAGAGGGTGGGGGAGAGTAAAATGGGTGAAGGAGGTCAATTATTTGGTGATAGATGAAAACTAGACTTTTGGTGGTGAGCACACTATAGTGTGTAGAACTATAAATAGATACCTAATTATAATTTTGTACACCTGAAACTTTTATAATATTATAAGCTAATGTTATCTCAATTTAAAAAGAAGCAGTACTCTGATACATGTGTGATACATAAATGCAAATTTAAGACTTATATGAAATGTTAAAATTAAAAATGTTTTTAAACCACTATTTGAAATTTACGTGGAATATTGTGCTAATTGAATATCATGAGAACCAGGAATTAGAACAGAAAAGAAAAGCAAGGAAAGGGTTCTTGGCATTACTGAGAAATGAATCTTTGTTTCAAAAGAATCTATTGCATTTATATTATCTTAGAAGAGGAATTTAACAAGTTTAACTTTTCTCTTAACCCAGCACTCTTTTCCTCTCACATTTTCCAAGCATTTCAGAACAACGTCATCATCATAACCCATGAGCCTTTACAGCCTTCAGATCTTGTCACCTGATCTTTTGAGGATAGAGGACAAGAGAGGTGGAAATTCATTTCCCTGGGGCCTGAGCAGTGTGGTCAGGAAGGTGGATGTTAAGAGTTATGGGTTGGCCTGGGCCAGCTCTGAGTGCCAGATCATGAGTGATATAGGCATTGCGTGTTTCTAATAAATTTATTTCTCTGTGATTGTGGTACATGCACCACTCTATAAAACCTCTTGTCTATGTCTAAGGGAGCTTTTATATATATCAGCTATAATTCGACTCTCCAGGACACCCCCTGCTAACATTTTGGAACATTTCCTTCCAGTTATTTCCTATACCTTGTTTTCATATATACAGTCTTGTATCCTGCTTTGCTGATGATACGGAAGTTACCAATATAACTTCTGCATTCTTTAAATACTACAAGGGCACATGTTGCTCAGTTGTGGAAGTTCACATCCTCAGAGTTGGAGAAAGGATCACATTGTTCTCATTTTGGTAAATCCAGCAGAAATGAAACCTAAGGCATCAGTGAAAGCAATTAAATAATTAAAAATCTGGGAATATCCCCAAAGCACAGTGTTACGCAGCAGAGGGCCTTCCAAGAAGTATAAGACAGTTTCTGTCCTCAGGATGGCTAGCTGGTTCGTTCTCAGCAAAGAGATGACCGAAGGCCAAACTCCGAGCAAGAAGGATTACCAGACCATTGGAATGGACCAGCCTGCTCTGCCAAATGATCTATTCAACTTTAGCACAGACTTACAATGGAAAGTTGCTCCTTGTAGAGATAATATGGTCTTGAAAACAGCTTAGGAGCTTGTTATGGCTCTCAGTTTCCCTTGTGCTGGTAAGTCTGAGAAGCAACTGTCTGCTGGGGATACTGTGGATACTATACGAGGGCTGTCTGGAAAGTATCCAGCCGTGTGATATGAAAACTAGAAACATTTATGGCTGAATTTTTTCTGGACAGCCTTTGCACTTACTATTTTGTTTGAAATTTGGCCTTGTAATGTGACTTTGAAATTCACTCAAATACTCATTTTTTTAAATCAATAACCCCATAAGGACAATCCTATTTACTCCCCAATTTTTAAAGTAAAGACTTGAGTAGTTTTACATTCACGTCAAATTTGAGCAGCAGATACTGAGATTTTTCTATATCCTCCTGCTCTCAAACATAAACAGTCTCCCACTAGAGTAGTTCGTTTGTTACAATTGATGAACCTACACTGACATATTATAATTACCCAAACTTCTTAATTTACATTAGGGTTTTCTTGTGGCATAGAACATTCTATCGTATCTGTATACCAAACTACTCTGTAGTGGTTTCACTGCCCTAAAATATTTCTGTGCTCTGCCTATTTATCCTACCTGCGTGCCAACCTGTGACAACTATTAAACTGTTTACTGTCTTCATAGTGAGGTTTTTTCCATCATGTCATATAGTTAGACTCACACAGTATAGTGTCTTTTTAGATTGGTTTCTTTCACTTAAGTTATGTGCATTTAAGGTTCCTTCATGTCTTCTCATGGCTTGGTAGCTCACTTTTTTTTGGTCATGAATAATATTCCATTGTCTGAATGTACTATAGTTAACTTATCCATTGTTTATCTACTGATGGACATCTTAGTTGCTTCAAGTTTTGGCAATTATGAATAAAGCTGCTATAAACATCCTTGCACAGTTTTTTGTATGGACACAGTTTTCACCTCCTTTGGGGAAATACCAAGAAGCCTGATTCCTAAATCATATGGTAAAAGTATGTTTAGTTTTGAAAGGAACTGTCAATCTATCTCCCAAAGTAGTGGTATCATTTTGCATTCCCACCAGCAGTGAATGAGAGTTTCTGTTGCTCCACATCCTCACCAACATTTGGTGCTGTCAGTGGGACAAATTTTGGCCATTCTAATTGGTGTGTAGTGGCATCTCATTGTTGTTTTAATTTTCTTTTCCCTGATGGCATCTGATGTAGAACATCTTTTCATATGCATACTTGCCACCTACGTGTCTTCTTTGTTAAAGTATCTGTTAAGGTCTTTGGCCCATTTTTGTGTTTTTGTTTGTTTGTTTTCTTATTGTTGAATTTAAGAATTCTTTGTATAATTTGGATAACGGTCCTTTATTAGACGGGTCTTCTGTAAATATTTCACCCAGTCTGTGACATATCTACTCATTTTCTTGACATCGTCATTCCTAGAGCAGGAATTTTTAATTTTAATGAAGTCTGGTTTATGAGCTCTTTCTTTCATGGATTTCCTTTTCATGTTGTATCTAAAAAGTCACCATCAAATCCTAGGTCATCTAGATTTTCTCTTATGTTATCTTCTAGCAGTTTTATATTTTTTGTATTCTACATTTAGGTGTGTGATTCATTTTGAATTAAATTTTGTGAAGAGTGTAAGTTGTATGTGTAGATTTATTCTTTTGTATGTCCAGTTGTTTCATCACCATTTGTTGAAAAAACTATCCTTGCTCCATTGCATTGCCTTTGCACCTTTGTCAAAGATAGTTGACCCACAGTCAGTTGGCCCATGATCAGCTGTCATTCCTATTAAGACTGACAAAAATCATATATTAAATGCCTAATTGCATACAGCCTTGTCCTACGTGCTGAAGTGTCAGGCCTGTGCATTATGCCCTGCTCAGCTCAAACAAATTTTGAGGTTCTCCAGTACAAAGAAAAAGAAATGCTTTGCCACCAAATCATTGGATCATTTGTCACCAAATTATTCCCAAGGTGAGATCATTGCTTGCTTAACTCTAGGCACAATTAAAAAGAAAATCAACCTAACCTGTGTTAAGCTATGACCCACTCTATTTGCCAATTGCTACTGTAACAAGTTACCACAAAGTCGTGGTCTAATGTGATGCAAATTCATTCTCTCAGAGTTCCGGATGTCAGAAGGTACCCTCAGCTCTGGGTTCCTTCTCAGGGATCCGGGGGGAAACCATTTCCGTGCCATTTTCACCTTCCATAAGCCCCTTCAGCGCTCATGCTGATCTCCTTGGTCTGCACAGCTCCTCCTGCTCACTCTAATCCTTCTGTCTCTTTCTTCTAAAGACCCTTGTGATGGACAGAGGACGCCAGGCGGCCCAGTTTCACAAAGGCTCTTGCATGCTACATCCCGCAGGCCCCTGGCCTGCGCCCTACGTGCTGCCAAGATACCCAAGGAGGAAGTCAGCTCTACCACAGAGGTGATGAAGGAGGAGCCCCAGAGGGAGTCAGCCAAGTTGTCAGCTAAACCTGCTCCTGTAAAAACGGAAGGATAGCCAAAAAAGGCAGGGGGAAAGGACAAACCTTCAGACCCCCCCAAAAAAAGTGAGCAAAAGGGAATAGAGGTGCAAATGGATAATAATCAAGAAACTAAAGGTTTACCCATCTCCATATTCTTAACTGAATCACGTCTGCAAAATCCTTTCACCATGGAAGGTAACAGGCATACTTTCTCAGGGTTAGGACATAAATATTTGGGCCGTGGCATTATTCAGCCTATCACACCCACCAAGGTTTTTACAGCTATGTGGTTAAGTTGCATAATATTTATCCTAAAAAATCATTACATGTGAACCAGGGAAGCATTTCAAGAAAGGAAATTATCAGATGAAAATGTCACAGTTGCCTATGTCATAATATTGTCTCGTTTTAGTATCTACTGTCAAGGACTGGAAGAGTTCATTTTTTTTTCTACCTTCTTTTTCCCTTGGGGCTGTCCTCAGCTTGCTCTACGATCCATGTTCACTCAGTTGTGGCTGTGGAGCTGGGCATCTCCAAGTCTATCTGCTGCTTTGCAAAGGCCAGATGGTCCTAGAGTCCTCTGGGCTGCCTAGCTGTGTTTCTCCTGGATTTCTCCCTTTTTATAGCATCCTGCCCACTCCTCTGCCCCTTTTCCTCCTTGTATAACAGACGTTGCACAACTACCAGTGCCCCATGAGAGAAAACAAAGGCATTATCCCAGACCTCTCAGGCTGGCAGGAGGGGAGGAGGAAAGCACTTAACTTCCACCTTGACCTGTGTCCTATCACTAGATTTTAAGCTGCCACCTTGAGTGATGGGGGAAACCAGCAACAGTGTGAAGAGGAGGGGGCTTCCTTCTGCTCAGTAGCTCACAGAACCCACTCCATCATCTTCAGTCCCCTTGTTTATCATTCTACCCCCTGGTCACCAGGTATCCAGGCCAAGTGTCACTTATTCTTGCCTCCAACACAAGAAGACTGAGCCAACCACTGGGATATAAAAATAACCTCCAAAGTAGAAAGCTATGGGTGAGGCAACTTGCAAATCCAAACTTCTGAGGGATGGGTGTTTAGCTTCTGGAGGAGTTCTTCCTAAAGCAAGGGCAGGTTTTGCAGTTACTTGTGTTAGACTAGTTCACACGCAAACACCCCAATGAAGAGTTCTTCTCCAATGTCCCTGGAAAGGGAGGCCCCAGAAAAGCACTAAGTACATGCCTACCTTCCAAATTTGAGACACTATTTCCACCATTCAACAGTCAGAATTTAGCCAAAATGCCAGCAGGTTGTCATCTTTTGACATGTGCATGCAATTATTTGAGAGAACTTTGGAGCTGGAAGGATCAAAGCCAGATGAAAATGACAACCTGCATTTGTACAACTCATTCCAGTGCATGGGACCTGGACTAGGTGAAGCAGGTGAAGTTTGTGGGGTACTTGCCTCTGGCACAAAATTTAAGCAGATGCCTTATGGTAATCAAGTAACCAAAAAAAAATATCTTGATGGAGTCCTTTTTAAAATAAAAATTAATGCAATAAAATCCCCATGATGAAGAAAACATCAACAGTGTTGTTGCCATAGCACACTAGCGCTTGAGACCGAAGGAAAATTCAATAACACTGATCTTGTCTTTATTGAAAACTTTAATGTTTTGTTCATCATGTATTTTTTACATTAATTCTTATTTTTTAAAAAGTATTGCATTATAATATTGTTTTTCTTCATTACAGAGTTTTGGCATGTCCCCTTAAATTTTGTGGTCTGAGGTGTGTATCTCCCTGTCATCGCCTAGCCCCAGCTGTGCAGTAGGTACAGCAGCCGGGAGGCTTTCACAAGCCTCATGACTACACTGTACGGTGGGCAAGGCAAGTATGATTATCCACATTGGACAGTGAGGGAACTAAGTGTCAAAACAAGTGACATGGATGCTGCAGGACCACACGTAGGTGTTGAACAAGAGATTAAAATTTGAGAGCACTGACTCTAAATCTAGGGCTCTTTCTATGACGTCAGAGATTCTCAATCTCCAATGTACCAAAAACAAACCAACAAACAAAAAATAAAAACAACAACAACAATTAAAATAACCTAGGAAAATTGTTGAAATCCAGATTCCTGAGTTCCCAATCATAGAGATTCTGATGCTCAAGGTCTGGGATAGAGCACGAGACCCTGCATATTTTACTCATCTGAGGTGATTTTGATGTCTGTGAGCCACAGACCACTGTTTGGGCAACTGCCTGGAAGCTACCAAAATGTCCCAGTCTATGATGGCAGGGACACTACTGCAAGAGCTTGAAGTTCTAATTTTAACATTTCTGCTTGTAAAAAGACACTTGTACTTAATTTTAGTTAAAATATTACTTTATCTAGTAAGGGCAACCTCAGTCAACTAACAAACAGCAACCGTTAACCCATCGTCACTATTGTTAACTAAGGGATAGTGGGGTCTTCATCCACAGAGTGATGCCCTTTGAGGTGTGGGAACGGAAGGACAATCTAAACGATAGTGACTACTCCTCTTGGAAGTGGTCCCTAAACAATCACAGGTCTTCCAGAGGGTACTGCACATCTGGGATGAGTACCTGAAAAGGTAAGGGAATGTGACCTCAAAATCAAACTTTGTCTACTTAATGAATTTGCAAGTGCTGGTTGAAGCTGAGAAGTTAACTCTTTCTGCAGGGCAGTTTCTAAATTGGGATCAAGTGACAGAGTTACTTTAAAAATTTATATATATATTTTTTTACCTTGGTACTTGTGAAAATGTTAACTTAAGCTGTAAATGTGTTATCAGGCCATAAAAGCATAAGAAAAAGTTGACCTGAATTATGTGGCTATAAAGAAAGTAACTTGAGAAAGAATTTCATCTGTGTTGCCAACAAGGCTGTCTGCTTGAAGTCAGAAGCACGAAAATCAAGCAAACAAATAAAAATATTTAAATTGGATTCTGAAACTATTCATCTCTGAAGAAAAAAATAACAGTTGATATTTTCTTTTCTATTAAGTGCTAGCTATGTGGATTTTACCAAACCTTTTCATCTAGGTTTTCCAGTTACCCCAACCTTAGTGGTTAACTGTAGCCTCACATAGTTTGATTATGGCAAAGAGCAGAATTTCATGCCAAAGTAAAAGTTATTGGCCTGTCTTGTTCTATGAACTGTGGGTTAAAGAAATGGCAAGGGGTCAGATTCTAATAATTGAAGTTAAAACAAGTTGGACAGAAAAAAACAAAAACTGTATGACTTCACTCATATGCGGAATATAAAACTGAAAGCAACAAAGAGAAAACAAACAAACAAACAAAACCCCATGGACATAATCAATAGTTTAATGTTTATTTGGGGACGAGTGGGTTAGGGAGGGGAGAAAGGGGAGGGGGTGGGAGAGGAGGGGGGAAGCTAAATATAAAGTGATGGAAAGAGAAGTCACACTGCGGGGTGAACTTATTATACAAGGTGATGGTGCACTGTAGAATTGTACACCTAGAACCTATGTAATTCTTGCTAACAAATGTCACCCCAATAAGTTTAACAATAAAAACAAAACAAAAAAAGTTGGCCTGCAGGAAGTTTTTGATTTAACTCTTCCAATGCATGAGCATGAGATATCTGCCCACGTATTTGTATCTTTTTCAATTTCTTTCATGAATGTCTTAAGTTTTTGCTGCATAGATTTTTCACTTTCTTGGTTAAATTTTTTTCTAAGTATTTTATTTTTGATGCTATTGTAAATGGGATTTAAAAAATTTCTTTTTCAGACAATTCATTGCTAGTGTATAAAAATGCAATTGATTTTTGTAGGCTGATTTTGTGTTCTGTGACTTAACTGAATTCATTTATTGGTTCTAACAGTTTTTCTTTTCTTTTTGGTCTTTAGGATTTTGTACATACAAGATAATGTCATTAGGGTATGCCTGAGACCTATGTAATCTTTGCTAACAGATGTCACCCCAATAAGTCTAACAATAAAAATGAATTAAAAAAAAAAGAAAAAGAAAAAAAAAGATAATGTCATTAGGAAACAGAAACAATTTTACTTCTTCTTTTCCAATTTGGATGGCTTTTATTTCTTTTTCTTTCTTGATTGCTCTGGGTAGGACTTTCAGTTGAATAGGAGTAGTGATAGTAGGCACCCTTGTCTTATTTCTGATTTTAAAGGAAAATTTTCAACCTTTCATTGTTGAGTATGATGTTAGCTGTGGGCTGGTCATATTTGGTCTTTATTATGTTGAGGTATGTTCCTTCTATACCGAATTTGTTGGGGTTTTATCATGAAAAAATGTTGAATTTTGTCAAATGTTTTTTCTGCACCTATTGAGATGATCATACAAATTTTTGTCTTTTATTCTATTAATGTGGCATGTCACATTTATTGATTCATGTATTTTGAACCATCCTTGTATCCAGGGATTAATCTCACTTGGTTACTTGGTGTATGATCCTTTTAATATACTGTGGAATTTGGTTTTCTAGTATTTTGTTGAGTATTTTTGCATCTACATTGATTGAGGTTTTGGCCTATATTTTTTTTCTTAGAGTATTGTCATCTGGCTTTGTTATCCAGGTAATGCTGGCCTTGTAAAATAATTTGAAAGTGTTCTCTCCTCTTCTATTTTTTGGAAAAGTTTGAGAAAAATTGGCATTAATTCTTCTTTAAATGTTTGCTAGACTTCAACAAAATTTAAAGCCAACTAGTCCTAGGCTTTTCTGTGTTGAGATATTTTACTTGCTGATTTAATCTCCTTGCTTGTTATTTGCCTGTTCAGATTTTCTATTTCTTTGTGACTTAGTCTTGGTAGTTAGTATGTTTCTAAAGATTTACCCATTTCTTCTAGGTTGTGTAATTTGTTGGCATATAATTGTTCATAGTATTCCCTTATAATCTTTTGTATTTCTGTGATATCACTCATAATGTCTCCTCTTTCATTTCCAATTTTATTTATTTGAGTACTTTCTCTTTTTTTTTCTTGGTAAGTCTAGCTAAGGGTTCGTCAATTTTGTTTATCTTTTCAAAAAATCAACTGTTAATTTCATTGATCTTTTCTGTTGTTTTTCTGGCATCTATATTATTTCCTTCTGCTCTAATCTTTGTTATCGTCTTCCTTTTGCTAACTTTGGGTTTAGTTTGTTCCCTTTCTAGTTCCTTGAGATGTAAAATTAGGTTGTTTTTTTAAAAATATTTTTAAATGTCGGTATCTATTGTTATGAACTTCCCTGTTAGCACTGCTTTTGCTGCAACCCATAAGTTTTGGTAGGTTGTGGTTCCATTTTCATTTGTTTCAAGGTATTTTTTAAGTTTTCTTTTTGATTTCATATTTGAACACTTGGTTGTTCAGAAATGTGTTATTTAATTTTCACATATTTGTAAATTTTCCAGTTTTTCTCCTGTTAGTGATTTCTAGTTTCATATTATTATGGGTGGAAAAGATACTTGGTATTATTTCAATCTTAAATTTGCTAAGACTTGTTTTGTGGCCTATCATGTGATCTATTCTGGAGAATGTTCTGTGTGGACTTGAGAAGAATGTGTATTCTGCTGATGTTGGATGGAATGTTCTGTATGTCTATTAGGTTAATTTAGTCTACAGAATGGTTCAATTCCAATGTTTCCCTGTTGATTTTCTGTCTGGATTATCTATCCATTGTTGAAAATGGGATATTGAAACCCCCTACTATTATTGTAGTGCTAGCTCTCGTACCTGTCACGTACCTGTCTGTTAGTATTTGCTTAACATAGTTAGGTGCCCCACCCAGTGTTGGGTGTGTATATATTTATAATTGTTATGTCCTCTGGATGAATTGACCTCTTTATCATTGCATAATGACCTTCTCTGTCTCTTACAGTTTTTTACTTAAATTATTTTTTGTTGATATAAGTATAGCTACTCTGTCTCTGTTTTGCTTTACATTTTCATGGAATATCTTTTTTCCATTCCTTCATTTTGGGCCTATGTATGTCCTTGAAGCTGAATTGAGTCTTTTGTTGGTAGCATATAGTTGGATCTTGTTTTGTTTTGTTTTGGTTTCCATTCAGCCAGTCTATGCTTTTTTATTGGAAAATTTAAGCTATTTATATTTAAAATAATTATTATTTGGCAAGTACTATTGCCATCTTGTTAATTGTTTTATGACCATTTGCAGTTTTTTCTTCCTTTCTTCCTCTCTTATTGTCTTCTATAAATTGATAATTTTGCATAGTGTATACTTTGATTCCTTTATTTTTATCTTCTGTGTATTTACTATGGATTTTGGTTTTGTGGTTACCATGATGTTTACTTGAAATATTATATAATCTTATAGATATAACAGTGTATTTTAAATTGATAACTTTAATTGCATGTAAAAACTCTACCCTTTTATTCCCCCCACACACCATTTTGTTTTTAATGCCATGATTTACATCTTTTTATATTGTGTTTCCATGAACAAATTATTGTAGCTATAGCTATTTTTAAAACTTTTGTCCTTAATTTTTATACTAGAGTTAAGTTGTTAATATACCACTATGTTACAGTATTAGATTTTTTTTTTGAAACTGACTGTATACATCCATTTATCAGTGTGTTATGTATTTCCATATATCACTAATTAGCATCCTTTTATTTCCACTTGAAAAACTCCTTTCAGCATTTTTTGTAAGGCAGAACTAATGCTGATGAACTCCTTTAGCTTTTGTTTATTTGATAAAGTCTTCTTTCTCACCTTCATTTCTGAAGGAAACTTGGTTGGTTAAATTCTTGGTTGGCAGTTTATTTTTCTTTCTCATTTTGAATGTATCATACCATGCTCTCCTGTCCTGTAAGGTTTTGCTGAGAAAACTGCTCATAGCCTTACATATGTTCCCTCATATGAGAGGTACTTTTTCTCTTGCCACTTAAAAAATCCCCTTTTTGTCTTTGATTTTAGGCAGTTTTTAAAATTTATTTTTTTTTAGTTACAGTTGCCATTCAATATTATTTTATATTACTTTCAGGTGTACAGAATATAGTCAGACAGTTATATAATTTACAAAGTGATCCCCCTGATTAATCTAGTACCAACCTGGCATTATACATAGTTATTGCAACATTATCAATTATATTTTCTGTGCTGTACTTCACATTCCTGTAACTATTTTATAACTACCGATTTGTTTTTCTTAATCCCTTCACCTTTCTCATTCAGTTCCACAACTCCCATCCCCTGTGGCAACCATCAGTTTGTTCTCTGTACCTGTGATTCTGTTTGTTTCGTTTGTTCATTTAGTTTATTCTGTAGATTCCACATGTAAGTGAGATCATCTGGTATTTGTCTTTCTCAGTTTGACTTATTTCATTTACCATAATACCCTCTAGGTCCATCCTTGTTGTCAAAATGGTAAGATTTCATTTTTTTTTTATGGCCGAGTAATATTTCATCGTATGTATGTACCATAATTTTTAAAATTCAATTTGTCTATTTCTGGGCATTTGGGTTGCTTCCATATCTTGGTTACTATAAGTAGTGCTGCAATAAACATAGTAGTGCATATATATTCTCAAATTAGTGTTTTGGATTTCTTCAGATAAACATCCAGAAGTAAATGGTTTGCATTTTTATACACCAATAATGAACTCTCAGAAAGTCAAATTAAAAACAATTCCATTTATAATTGCATCAAAACCAAACAAAAATAAAAAACAAAAAAAAATGAGTAATAAATTAAACGGGTGAAGTAGAAGACCTGTACTCCAAAAACTATAAGACACTGAAAGAAGAAAATGAAGAAGATACAAGTAAATGGAAGCATATATCATGCTCCTGAATAGAAAGAAATAATATTGTTAAAATGATTTTAGACAGTTTTAAAAATAATGTATGTCTGGGAAGATTGTTTTAAATGAAAATTTGGGTAATCTATTAGCTTCATGAACTTGGATGTAGGTTTGGGAAGTTTTCAACCACTTTTTTTTTTTAATCTTCTTGCCCCTTTCTCCCTCTTTACTCCTCCTGGGACTCCAGTGATGGGTACTTTTTTTAAAAATGATATCCTAAAAGTCCCACAGGCTTTTAAAATTTCTTTTTATTCTCTTTTCTTTTTGCTCTTCTGAATTGATCCTTTAAAATGATCCATTCCAAGCTCAGTGATTCTTTCTTCGGCTTAGTCCAGTCTGCTGTTGAAGTTCTTTACTGAACTCTGCAGCTCAGCCATTGTGTTCTTCAGCTTCAAAATCTCTGTCAGGTTCTTTTTAATGTTTTTTTTTTTTCTCTTTATTGAACATCTCATTTTGGTTTTGCATTTTTTTTCTGATTTTGTTAAAGTGTTTATCTATGTTCTCTTATACCCCTATGTACATCTTTAGAAAAATTATTTTGAATTTGTTATCAGACAATCATGCATCTCCATTTCTTTAACATCATTTCCTGAAGTTTACTGTGTTCCTTTGGCGATGTTTTATTTTCCTGGTTCTCATGATCCTTGTAGCCTTGTAGAGGTATCTGCACTTTTGAGAGCTTGTTTGGAGGTTCTAGCAGGGGAGCGCAGCTACTCGTATACCCTTGACCGAAGAACGGTCCTCTCCTCTAGCGGGGAAGGTCGCCCTCTTCGACCGAGCGCGCAGCTTTGGGAGGGACGCACATGGAGAGGTGAGGGAGGAAGGGGACACCCGCCTAGCCAGCCAGATCAGCCGAATCAACCCTGGAGATCAATGGGGTGACAGATGTCGCAGCCAGATCGCCCTCACATCCTGCACTTTTGAAAAAGCTATTTACCTCATCCAGACTATGCACTGACTTTGCTGAGGAATGACTTTCACTTGGAGGTGTGAGCACACTGAAGCATGCTGTGACTCTGCATCTAGTGTGCAGGTCACCAATGTAAGGGCATGTGGTGGCTCTGGGTTGATAGGGGCATGATGTCTTATCTCAGGCTACTGGAGTCGCAGCACTGACAATTGTGTGGTTCTTGGTGAATGTCGCAGGGGTTTCACGGCAGCAGCACAGGCTGTTGGAATCCTTAGTGGTATCTCCAGGTGCAGCAACTAGGGACCAGGTCAGGTGGTGGTGGTAGCTGGCGCTGGTGGTATGCACATACTCAGCTGTGGAGGCCAGCTGCAGCTGCCTGTGTACTGGCAGGAGCTGGTTGCAGACACACACACAGGAGTGGGAGCCAGAGCCAGTAGCATGAGCCAGGGCCAATTGAGGGTACATTGGTAGCTGTGTGAGCCTGGCTAGTGTCACGCATTCTTGTGGCTGGAGGTTTTCACTATGGGTGCATGCACAGAAGTGACGCCAAGTGACTGGAATCAGGTCAGCAGGGTGTAGGTGTACATCTGGAGGGTATAGTTGCAAACATGCCCAGCAGTGCAAACCAGTGATAGGAGGAGATAGGGCCAAACCTGGGCCTACACACAGCTGTAGGGGCCTTGGCTGTCAGCATATATTACTGTGGCAGCAGTTTATCATCACAGACATGCATATGGCAGTGGAGGCTACTGGTGGGCGTCAGGCCAGCAGCATGCAGGTGCACAGTGGGAGAAGCTAGATCCGAGTGGGTACACAGCAATAGAGGTCAGCTGTGGAGGTCTAGGCTAGTGTTGTGCACTCAAACAGTCTCAGAGGCCAAGGCTGGCTGCCAATGCAGATCTTAGGCAACAACAGGGGCAGGAGTTGGGGGAGGGGTGGGATAGGAAGCAAGAATGGACTCAGGTGGCTGGTGTCAGTAACGTGAATACTTGGGGGCAAAAACCTGTGAGATCTGCAGGGTCCATGCAGCTATTCTGGGCATTGGTTTCTTTGGTGGCAAAAGCTGCTGTAGTCCACTGCAGAACAGGTTATGAGGAACTGTGGTCACTCCAACTATGTGGATGATATGGGCAGCCCCTGCACTTCTTTGTTCCTAACCATCTTTATATGTCTCAGGTTTGCCTACCTCTGGGTGTGGTGAAACCAGAGTAGGTCCTTCCTGTGGGGCCCTGAAAGACTGGGAAAGCTGGTTATTCACCCTGCTCTTTCTCCAGTGAACAGAACTCTTTCTAGCTGGGAATTTCCTCTTGGTGCTGAGCAGTGCTGGCTTGGGGGAATGGGATGATGCAGATAAAATGAAGCTGTTCTTTCTCCCCCTTTTTGAGTTTATTCTCAAGCATTTTGTTCCGCTATGTTACTGAAGTTTCTTAAGTGGTCACCTGAGCTCTCCCAGAGCTGTTTTTCTTTCTGGATAGCTGTCTACTTATTGATCTTCGAAGGTGACAGAGGCTGTGGTCTTCTACTCTACCATTTCTCTCTCTCTCTCTCTCTCTCTCTTTTTGGTACAAATACAATCATAATTGTATTGTAGAGTCTGGGTGGCCGTATACCCTAATAGCTTCAACATCATAAGGACAGACCCCTGCTCCCCAATTTGAAAATAGTTTGCTTTCAAAAATTGTATTTGGAAAATGGTTGTTTGAACACACCTTTGCCTCTAAGTGATGAATGGTCAATGTTTAGGTACTCAGATGCATTGTCTTTGTGCCAACCATGACAACATACAAACACTCTTTACTTTCTAAAATACACTTGTCTATTGCCTTTCCCTATGCTTGTTTGTTAATTATCTTCCATTGTTGCCCCCTTATCAACTAGAGCACTGGTTCTCAAACATCAATGATATTACAGTCACCTGGAGAGCTTGATAAACTATCAATTGCTGGTCTCTCCCCACAGAATTTCTGATCCTGAAGGGCTATGTGGGGCCTGAAAATAGGCATTTCTCTTAAGTTCCAAGTTGCCACTGTTGCTTCTACTCTGTAGACTTTGAAAACCACTGAACTGGAGTGATGATCCTCAAACACAGAATCACCTGGGGAGTGTTTATGAAAATACCAATGTCCAAGTCCACCGCAGACCGATTAGGTCAGACTCTGGCAATGGGCGCCTGTGTTTGTTTCTTAGAGTTGCTATAACAAATTACAATAAACCAGGAGGCTCAGAAAAGACAAAAATTTATTTTCTCACACTTCAGAAGTGAGAAATTCCAAATACGGTATCAGCAGGGCCATGACCCCTCAAAGGATCTGGAGAGGGAGGTTCTCCAAGCTTCTGGTTATTTCCAACAGTCCTCGGCATTCTTTGACTTGTACATACATCACTCCTTTACCCTAACATGGCCTTCTTCCCTGTGTGTCAGTGTGTGTCTATGTTTGTATGTCTTCTCCTCTTCTTCTAAGGACACCAGTGATTGGATTTAGGTCCCACTCTAATCCAGTATGGCTTCATCTTAACTTACAAGGGCTTCCCAGAAAGTATACAGCTATGTAATATGAAAAAGAGAGGCATTTACGGCTGGATATTTTCTGGATAGCCCTTGTATATCTTAATTATATCTGCAAAGACCCTACTTCAAATAAAGTCACATTTTGAAGTTCTGGGTGGACATAAATTTGGAGGGAGGGGGATACTATTCAATTCAGTACAGAACTCTCAATGGGAAGGTCCCTTAGGCCAAGATCAATATATTATCCAACTTCCATAAAGAGTCTAGTACTGAATATAATGCCACCCCCCCCATTGTGAATGGATGAACCTCTGTGTTCTCTTCTTCTAATTCACCGTTGTCACAACATAACTGATAGAACACACTTTTAACTTATCTTAAAAGCTTGTTAAAACTAACTGCAGATTCCAAGGACTTCAAAGTGTTTATCTGTATGACTAATTCAGCTCTAAATTAAAGACCTTTTTCCTTAAGCAACTGAAGATATTGAAGGTATTTCTTTGTAGAGAGACTGGTATGCTGTTCCTCAGGGCATTTTATAGGGAACATACCTATAAAAAAAGTCCAGATTACACACTTCTGAAAGCTTTTCATGATTAAAAAAAACAATGTTTCTGAACTTTTCATTATAAACTAGAAATAATATTTTCACTTGAACCAAAAATGTTAACTTACTAAATTGCATCCCTAGGGTTGTAAATTTTGAATAGTGGAAATGATTGTTTTCTATAAATTAAGACCACGGAGGTGTCCCTTTAGAAGGTCTGTGATGCAAAACAGGAGACAAAGTACCTGTTGTCTAAACCTCAGCATTGGACAGACTGTTACACACAGGGTTGGGATAGGGATTGCCTAACAACAGCAACAAGGCCAAGCAGAATGTGGTTACATGTTGGGAGGTGTGCTGTGTATTCTAAGTGCCATGAGAAATCAGAGAATAACTAAGAATGACTAAGGTGTCTTTTGAATGAGGTGGCATCTGAGGATCACAGTCAGAGTTGTCTAAATGGCTGTGAGTTGACATTGACATTGGCTCTGTTCATGCTATATCAGGCATGGGGTACTGTGAACGTTGCCCTGTGACCCGAGGAGCAGCTGAGAATTGAAGCCCTAGATTCTGGTCTGGGTTCTACCACAAATGATCTTTGAGATTCTTTGGAGTTTTTAAATTGGAGGTCTGTCCAGAAAGTATCCAGCCATGTACTAAGAAAAATAGAGGCACTTATTGAAGAAGATACAATATACAAGAAATATTGTACAGATTTCAGTCCCCTTCCATCACCAACCTTTGTTGCAGCCCATACATGTTCCACATTCTCAGGTGTTCTGCTTGCCGCAGGTCTCCCAGAACCTGGATCACTTTCAACAGACTCTCGACATCTTGGAAGCGTTTGTGCCTCACTTTAATTTGTGCGGCACTCATTGCATCATCCCTGAAAGCCTTATAAATCATCCAAATACTTTACGCAGAGCAATGTTCAGCTTAATGCGAAATTTGATGCAGATTTGTTGCTCTAATCGCTCAGTTATTTGAAATGTAACAGATACCCAGTACACATTTTCACTCAATGGGTATCTAGCGCCCCCACTGACTACAGTGAAGTCGCCATTGCTCACACATGCGCATTCCTGTCTACGCTCCTTGGCTAACAGATTACATCATGTCATGCAAACTGTTCTCATTATATTGACAACAGCTAGATTTTTTCTGGACAGACCTCGTGTGTCAGAGGGATGTTTCTAAAACAAACAAACAAACAAACAAACAAACAATTTCATCATGTCACTTCCTGCTCAATATTCTGTAGTAGCATTAAGTACAAACTGCTTTGTCTGTCTTTAAAGGCAATAAATGACCTGATATCCTCTCATCAATGCAACATCAATATTTCTTCCCTGCCTTCTCTGCTTCAAGGGCTCTCTTCAGTGTTAGCCTTACACACGAGGCCTTTCTTTGATCTATGCCATTGGTTTCCATTCACCTAATCCCCTTGCAAAACCATTTCCTATTGCACTTCAAAACATATGTATAAAGTCTCCATTTATTTCTTATGTTTATTAGCTTTGGTTTTCCCCAACTCTGTGCTAAGTTTCTTGAGTAGAGGATCTTTGTCCTGTACTTCTGTGAGAATCTTATGATTTTGGGCAGATAAGTGCTTGCTGGTTTATGAAATAAGACAAAGTAACAGGAACATACAAATTGCAAGATGTGGAGATGGGTTTTTATCAGAGCCCTCAGGAAGAAAATGTTTTGCACCCAGGAAGAAATCTTTCATGGAACTTGTCAAATACCAGAATAGCAAGAATGAAGCTATTTAACTAGTTCCTTATGGAACTTTTGCATTTTGGTGAGCAAACTTGGGCAAGTGAATTTTCAAGGCAAAACCCTACCTGGGTGAGTCTGTTTCTCATTTTAAATAATTCTCAAAATATGTGAAATACTCAATAAGTATTTCCCCTCTTCTCCTAAGGGTCCAGGCAATGTCTAACCCTAGATACACACCAGTCTAAGATATATAAAATGTTCTTATGAGTACTAAGTTTAGGAGTTATTTTCAAAATGGGCTTTTATGTCCAGTTAATAAAAATTTTTCCCCTTGAAGAGGGCTTAGTAGGGACAGTTTCACACTTTATAATAGTTTCATAAATGGATAATTTGATACTAAGGTAGAAATGCAAATCATGCTGCTGTAAGCAGATGTGACATCCAGAAATTTAACTTGAGTATCTCGTATGCCCTCCTCTTGCATTAAGACATGGATGTTAGAATTGCAACATTGACCAATGAATGATGAAGAACAGAGTATGTCAAAGAAGTTCATATAAACAAGAACTAGAGAAACAGAAGTAGATTATAAATAGGTAGATTAGATAGATAGATAGATAGATAGATAGATAGAATATAACATTGGAAGAAAATTGCAATGATATCTCTGACCATAGAAGTATTGAGACATTTTATATTAATAGATAAGTACACCAATTAAAAAAAGTTAAGATTTTTTTTGGTAATAAATAATGAATAAGTAAAATCATACAGTCAAATTAGCTCATTTCCATCTCTTATTTATAGACATCGTACTTAAAGAGGTTTTTCCACAAATGAATGCAAAATAAGAGCTAAAATGGACAAGTGCATCCCTACAGTCTCTTCACTGTCATTTCATTTAGGTGAGTTAAATAAGCACAGAGGGCCTTTATCTTGAACTCATATTCTCCCAATTCTGCTAAAGCAATCCACAAGAGAGGCATATTAACAAAGGGTTTGAAGGACTCCTGATAGTAAAGTGCTATTCTACCTACTATTGCAGTTATGAAAGTTAAAATTTAAAAATATTCTCAGTTGCACCAACATTTAATTAGCAATGCTATATCACTGTTGGCACCAGAAAGCTCTGAACAAAGTATTGTTGTGGCATTGCTGATGGACAGCTTGTCAGGAAATGATCAGTATTGGCCATGATTTGGGGCTAATTTCATGGATATTTTCCAGTTTCCATGATCTTCCTTTCCCCTTTTACAAACAAAAGTGCTTCTGAAAATTTCTGTTTAACATCTTTCACTTTGAATAAAGAAAACACAAAACATTCCCCTTGCAGCTGGTATTGGTGAAATTACTTCTCTGGAGGGACCAGCAGATGAGGGGTCTTGTTTGAGAAGCATTAGGCAGAAAGTTCATTCTGTATCAGAGCCCACACTCAGACCTGCAACCTGAGCTCTGTCCCTTGCCCCCCTTTACACACACACACACACACACACACACACACTCCCCTAAATGAACACAGATGGCTGGCACCCAGAGTAGGCATCTAGGAAAACAGCCCCAGGCCTCTCTGGTTGCTGTCATTTCATTCTACAAATACAGAGACTTTAAGATGCCTGTGTTGTTTCTTAATCTGAGATCACTCCTGTTTGGATGTTTAGCCACTTCCTGTTGGGAAATGTACCAGAAGTATCAGGAAGATACCGAAGATTGATTTGACTAAAATAAAACATTCCATTAAACTCACTGGTTGGACAGTATTCTAGTTAATGAAAGCCATATTATGATAAAAATCCATGTCGATTCCTAACAGGCAATATTTTTTCCATCCAGAGCTGCAGAACATTACCTGATCTACTTGTTTCTCTGTGTGAACTAAATTAATTTTTCAAATGTAATATAAATGAGGATAAAGCAAAACTTCACAAATGCTGAAAAACAACCTAAATCTTTATATCTTCCAAATCAAATGGAACACATGTTTTCCCCCATTTATTTCTGTGTAAAGTATGCAAACAATTACTTGGCTTTGGAGGGCATAATTATGAAGGGGTTGATATCTAAAAGGTTATTATTGATTTATAGAGTTCTCTAGTTTAATCGAAGACAGATTGAGGAATAAGAAAAAAAATACTGCTTTCTCCAAAAACAACAAATGTCTCAAAGGGGAAATGTAAGATTTAAGAGTAATTTTTATTAGACATATATATTACAGTTTGTGGATCTGAGAGGTGTTTCTCATTTAAACAACTTCTATGTAAGGAACATTTTATAGAGCTGTCTTGCTTCTTGTAGTATATTTTATATGCCTAAAAATGCAATGATTAAATTCCTAGGGTAATTTTTGTTAAGTCTGAATTCCTCATTTTGCATTATGGATTTATAATTCTCAGTCTGCAGGTTAAATATTATATAACAAGTATAAAATATTTATTTAAACAAGAAATGTAGTTTAATTCACTCTTCATCATGTGCGCATGTTCTTTGTGTGTCTTGCGCACACACACACACATACACACATGCACAAACAAGCTCATCTAAAGTTGGACTGTGTGATATTGCTTAATATTTGCATGTGGTTATATAATAAAAATTAAACTATCACGGGGAGGATTCCTATACTTTAGCTTCATATGTATGTTTAATTATCATATTGTATTTATGTAAAAGTAATCTAATTTTCAATATTCAGATGATTGAATAGTATCAAAATTTATAGTAAAACAAAAATGTTTATAAAATCTATTTTTTTTTCTTGTAGGGAAAATTTTAATTTATTAAGTCACTGACGAAAGTCTTCATCATACCTCAAACAGTATTTTAAATTATATGAAAGCTTCCTAATTGGTGGCTTTTATGTAAAGATTGGGTCATTGCCAATAATCCAAAAGCCAAGAAGTGAAAAACAAAATAAGAAGTGAAAAAAACAAAAAAAGCAACAAGATGCTGCAGATTTGTGCAACTCCTAGATCTGTGAATGTATTTAATACCATCCTGTAACCACAGACATCAACTTGTCTGTGATGTGTCACATCTGTTACTCCTTGTAATCTGACTTGTACCTGTGGACTGTTTTATGCCTAAAACTGACATTCACGGAGAAGACAATAGCCAATGACTTCTACTTCTGGCTAAAATGCAGTAACAAAGACAACCTTCCTTGCGCATTGATCAAATTAATGATGAGAATATATGTGAAACAACAAATATCAGACATTGGCCAACAGGCAACATAGGACAGTTACCCTGAGAGGAGGGAGAGAAATGAGGTGAGTCCTGTGATTGCTCCAGCTAAAAGAGTAAAGTTAGTTTCGAGGCTACAGCACAGAGAGAGGCAAGCAGGGTCTGGCAGTATGGCTGAATTGAAGAAACAGTATTGGTGTTTAGAGAGGCCAGGACAGGTACAGTTTGTGAGACAGAGCATTGGAGAGAGGAAGCTATACAGGCAAAGAGAGAAAAAGGAAGGGAAGTGGGAGAAAGGGAAGGGAAGTAGCGGGAAAGGAAGGGAAGGGAAGGGCGATCTGCAGAGGAGTTCCCTTGAATCTTTGGCTAAGAATTGATTTTTACATTAGCGTAAACTACCCAAACATCAAGGAGAGAAAAACAAAACAAAACAAAACAAAACAAAACACTGGAAAGGAGTAGGGAGACCAGTAGAGACGGGAAAAGTTGTGGTCCCACCAGCTAGAGTGGAAAGAACTCATAACATAGGAGATAGATAGAATCCCTACAAAGAAGTTGCCTTCAATGGGGGGCTAAATTAGCTGTAGACCAAAGTCATTGAACCCATCCTAACAAAGCTTAAAAGCAAGGTTTGAGGAGATTCAACTCATTCCAAGTAACTTAGCTGCATGCCAGATTGAAATCCAATAATAATTAAGGAATTCTACAACATACAGCAATCAAAGACAAAATTTACAATGCTTGGCATGCAATAAAAATTCACCAGGTGCATAGTAAAGCAGGAAAAAATGAACCGTGACTAGGAAAATAAAATCAATTAGTAGAAATAGAAATGACAAAGATGGAACGAACAGGCAAGGACTTTAAACAAATAGTATATTCTTCATAAGTCTCAAAAATTTAGAGGAAAAAATTAGCATGATGAGAATAGAAATAGAAAAATTGTAAAACAAGAAGACCGAAATAGAACTTCTAGAGGCAAAAATAGAACATCTATAATGAAAAGTAATCCTAGCTAAAACTTAGTGAGCATTACCAGGTGCCAAGCACTGGGCTATTTTGCATGCAGTATCTCAGTTAACTTTAGCCTCCCCTCAATAAAGCAGGTGTTAAAGATGAAGAAATTGAGGTTAGAAAGGATAAATAATTGTACATGATCGTAGAGTTGAAACTTGGAAACTAGGTACCCCACCTCCAAGGTTCATGTTTTAACCAACATTCCATATTGTTTATAGCACTGTTTGTAATAAAATATAGTTCAGTTTAAAGAACGAGCCTCATCTGAGCAAGTTTACTGAAATTCTTAAAGCAGCGGTTCTCAACCTGTGGGTCATGACCCCTTTGGGGGTCGAATGACCCTTTCACAGGGGTCACCTAAAACCATCAGAAAACACATATTTCCGATGGTCTTAGGAATGGAGACACGGCTCCTCTATCCGTCTCCAGGCGGGTCCGCCCACATGCAGATACGCCCACATACGTACCCGGCGTGATGACATCATCGCGCCAACCCCATCACGTACAGCCCCTACAAATACAGGTGTATGTGACAGGGTGGGCGCCATAATGTACTTATGCGGACCAGTCACACCTGTGTAGAGAGCAGTTACGGTGTAGAAAGCAGCTGCTGTGTTGAAAGCAACTACTCTGTTAAAAGCAGCTACGCCATGCTTCAAGACAAAATTTCATTTATTTGTAATTAGAAATAAATATTTCACAATATATAATTACATATTGTTTTTGTGATTAATCACTATGCTTTAATTATGTTCAATTTGTAACAATGAAAATACATCCTGCATATCAGATATTTACATGACGATTCATAATAGTAGCAAAATCACAGTTATGAAGTAGCAACGAAAATAATTTTATGGGGGTCACCACACCATGAGGAACTGTATTAAAGGGTCGCAGCACTAGGAAGGTTGAGAACCACTGTCTTAAAGGACCTTTTTAAAAGTGACATTTTGTTTTGTGGGTGTGCCCATATGTGTGCACATGCCTGCATGAACTAGGTGTAGATATGTTGGAGGTCAGATAGATTTTTCTGAGAGTGTTGTAAGATTTGAGATGGAGAATGATTGCACTTATTTATATTCTGCTATTTTTCTCAGGGAGATGTGGTAGAGATGAGCTGAAGGGAGCTTGCAATTTGATAGCAGAGCAAAACGATATAAGATTGTTCACAGCTCTTTTTCCTGCTGTTAAAGTATTCTACAATTGGTACTTCAATCAAAATGTGGCAATAATAAGAAGAATACAATAATATTAGGTAAAGTTTATTGAATAATTATCATGTGTCATGCTAAAATACATGTATCACCATATTTAATCTTTACAACACTCTCTGAGATAGATTCTACTTTTATTTATAGAGTTTAGGAGCAGAGAGGAGTTAGCTAGCTTGCCCAGGGTTACATGGACAAAGGTCATGTGAAGTATTTCTTGTATAGAATCATCTTTGTAAAGGGACTATTATTAATAATAGTTTCTGATTCATTACAATTATTTTGTACAAGACATTTACTTTAATGTTTTCCCTATGATTTTATAAAGACTATTTAATGAACTAGACAACTATAATTAACACACTATCCAACTGATAAAGAATAAAAGCACATAGATTTAAAAATCAACTAAAATGTCTTTACATACTGGTTTGAATTTCATCATATTTATTCTCAGAAGTAAATAAATTTAAGTACCTGTTTCTATAAGATAAAAATGTTTTGGCTTCACAATTCCTGGAGTCTATAATTATGTTAAGGAATTTTTTTTTCCTGAATAATGCCCACAGACTTAACCTTAATGTCCTCAAAGAAGACAGAGCATTGGAGAGAGGAAGCTATACAGGCAAAGAGAGAAAAGGGAAGGAAAGAGAAAGGGAAGAGAAGGGGAGCAGAGGTAATTTGACACTTTTCTACCCCTTGCAAGTAGGATAGAAAGTCCTCTTGAATGACTACATTCAGGTCACAGAATAAGTAAGTCAGTAATGAAATTAGAAGTAAGATTCTCATAAACAGGTTCTTGCTCTGATGCCTCGTCCCTTCATGAAAGCCATTTTCCACTCACAGGTGAGTAGCCCTCTCTTGGGTGGCTGTTGTCTGGGTATGACTCACAGGGGTCATGAGGGGACTGAGGGAGGGCTTTTTGTATACCTTGCAGAATTCAATTGAATTCCATTTCAACAAGCATTTATTGAGCACCTACGAAGTTCCAGATGCTATTCTAGTTGTCTAATCCATATATATTTAACAAATCAAATAAACAAACCAGACAATCATGCCTATTTTAGTTCCAATTCCTCTCTGGCAAATTAGTCAAATAAATGTGGTCTTGAGTCACAGAGTGGAAAAAGTGACCACGTGATCTGATTGTAGCATTGACTTGCTGGCTAGATGAACTGCAAGAAACCAATTCCCACAATTTTGATTTCATGGGCTAGAAAACTATTTTTAAAAATAGAGGACCAACATATGTCAAGCGGAATAAAAAACAAAGAGCAAACCATCAATGATCACCATCAAAAAACACATGCAAGAAATGATTTTGCTTAATACCAAATAAATAATACTAACATAATTCATTGTCTATGTGAGAATAAAGGGTAGTTATTTAAATGGAATAAATTTAGCTTTGTGAGAGAAAACTCATTACACTTTCCCTGGTGTTTTCATTTCAACAGGGACCAGTGAAAACCTTATCAGACTGGCACCCCTTTGCAAATAGGAATTTAAGAACTGTTTCTGTGGATGCATTTTATTATGGGTTATATAAACACTGGACTAAGAAAAGAGAGGGGCAATCACACACCAGGAGACAATCTTGAAGGATGCCCAGTGTTGCCTTTTTGGGGGTGTCACTGAAGGTGGGTGGCTCTCACTGAGAGATGGGTCCTCTTTGGAAAGGAAAATCAGCATATAGAAGTGCTGTGATTTCATTATTCACTGCCTATATTATTCTTGAGGTTAAAAGGTAGTAAACATGGGTATAGCTCTGCCTCATTAGTGTAACTACCAAATTATAAAGTCTATAAAGACTTCACTCAGACCAGTGGTTATAAATAGGTTTGGATCACAAACTACTTTGTTTTTTATTTTTGTTTTTTTTTCTTTTCTTTTTTCTTATTTTTCTTTTTCTCTTTGAAAATCAGATGAAAGCTATGGACTTTTCTTCCATAAAACTACACATATGCATACACATAGGACTATTTTGCAGATATTCCAAGGGAACCATGAAGCCCACACATGGATCTCAGTTTAGAGATCTCAGCTTTAATGTCTGAAAGGATTTGAAGTATTCACCGCTATTATTCCAAGTTATCTGTGCTCCCTTATACTGTTTTAATCTCTATGTGATAGCCAGAAAGCATTTTATCACTATCTTGGCTGCAGCTTTCCCCCCTAAGCCCAAAACATGTTCCTGGACTAGAGGTTAGATTCTCATCTTGGCTACCGGTTTTCACTCCTTTCAGGTTCCTGCCAAGCCTGGACTGCATTTGGCTGGGACCCTGAAAATCTCTCTAGACCTTATCATCTTTTCTTCAAGGTATGGATCTTGTTCCTGTTTTCCTCAACACAAGTTTATATCCAGCTTCAACTGGGTTATGTGAAAGAATGGTTTCCTTCTTGCTATGGAATTCAAAGAACCAAGATGCTATTAGTTGTCCTTTACTTGAAACTGTTGCTTAAAGAGTATTGCCATGGTGCTCCTACTCTGAGATCAGATTTCTTGAATATTATAAATTGGGATCAGACCTGGGGTCACCATCACTCTTGGGCACATTCTAAGATTAAGTATTGGCCAAAGTGCTTAGTTACTTGGTAGAGTTAATTCATCCCTTCTAGCCCCAATTTATATCTTTCTTCATCTTGCCTTGTCATAGAAGTCCAGCATGCCTGAGAGTTATGACAACATCAGTGTTGACATGAGTCTACTTCTCTGTATGAAAAAGAATGGTGAAGGCAAGTCATGAGATGTTTCTTCCTTGGTCATTTAGCAATATTAACTCCTAGTCAATAGGGAGTGCGTGTAAGCAAAGCTTAATGGGCTAGCCTTCCTCATCTCTCTGAATAGAGCATCTTCCACAGAAAGAATCATCATTTAGATTAACTATTAGTTTGAGGCTAATGAGGATTGCTCCATAAAGTCCTTGAACTCACTGATGATAAGTGTACGATGTTGTTAGAAAGGATGAAAAACCACCCAAACATGGTGGACATTGAGTTGTCATTGAGCAAACTGACCTATTTTAACTAAGACTTATTGACTGTTTGGTAAGTACACAGTAAATTCTCAATAAATGTAAGTTATTATGATTACTGTAATTATTTTGCATGCGTGACAAACATTGTACTAAGTGCCTCCCATGGATTATTTCCCTTGATCCTCAGAAACGGTCTCTGAGGCAAATACTCTTCCCTCCAGTTTAAAGTCAGCTTAGAGAGGCAAGTAACCTGCTCAGGATCACTTGCATAGTCGTGATTCAACCTGCTGATCCCACAGCCCGTGTTCTAAGCCACTGTACTACATCGCATCTCTACTGTAACAAAAATTTTCTTTGAAATGGTCGCACAAAGTAAGTGTTGATTTTTAACAAGTCTCCTGTTCTGCTATGGATAACTAGTGGCAATTTCACTTACATATTTGTAACACTGGTTAAGCCTACAAGCTCTGGAAAGAGACAGTCTGGGTTTGAATCCAAGCTCTGTCACATTCTAGCTATGTGACTTTGAGCAAATGACTTAAATCACCTGTGCCTCAGTTTTCTATCTGTAAAAATGGATCATGGACTTTGTGAGATCCATTTACTATGTAAAATGAGCTAATGCATGTAAACCCCAAACATAGAATAGTGTCTGTTTTATAGCAAATGTTTAAAAAAAAACAGAAGCTACTACGACTATTTGGGCTATGTCAAATATTCTGACATATTTTCCACTCCTTTATTTTCCAATAAAAGAATAAATTCCAGGCCAACATAAAAGTTCTCTAGCCAATGACATCATGTTCAAATTCAAATGGCTGACATGCTGCAGTCATTCATTCAACACGTGTTTGAGTGCCTTCTATGTGTAAAAAGCATTGTGCTTGGTCCTGGCCGTCGTGTTCTGCGTTGAGGACCAAATGAATGTGGATGAGCTGTATAACTTCACCATAAGAGACATTCTATAATAGGTAGTTCATTCTGATTCAGTCCTAGAAATGGCTTGGATTTCTTTCCCTTAATCAGAGCAATCTAAGACCCACCATGCATTAATGATGGATTGACAAAGTCTTCTAATGTCCAAGCATTGATCAAACGCTGAACAAAGTAATCAGGATAGTCAACAGCAGAATACACTGGCCATTATTTCTCTACTAAAAGCATAAGCTTATCTTTAGATAAGTAGGGTCCCCAAAACAACTATGATCAGTTTGCTTGTTAAAACGTGCCTAATAAGATGTTAAATTCTTCTACCTTAATTATAACCTCCAAGGACTTATCAATCTATGTGCTGTTCTGTTTCATAGTTATTAATGTTCTTGAATGAGCAGTGCTTAAGTGAGCTCTGGAGTTCTGTGTTCACAGAATGCTATAGGCTTGTAAGTGAAAACCTGCTTGCCATTCTGAAAGCATCTTCATGCTGGCTGCCCATATTGCCATTGCTACTCTTCTCTTGTTTGACAAAAACCCTGGTTATCTTTTGTAGGAAAAAAGGATTCATCTAGAAAAAACCATCACTTTTTTTTTTCACATTGGAGAGAGTATATCACTGATTGTATAAATTACTAAGAAAGACTAGCTAAAGTAAATCTCCCTGAAGGTTTCTATTTCATTTTCTCTTAGATATCTGGTATGCTGAAACACCAGTGCTTCTTAAACTCTTACCCTCACCTTTTAGTGTTAGAAGAACCCTTAATGACCAGGATCTTCATGAAGCATTAGAAAAGTCTGGACCAACAGATATTCTAAACTGAATGTGCTTACTTCAAAATCCCTTAAATGAGAATTGCTGCTGTTACAACTGCATGAACATGAATAATGATTGGTGGTAAGCTTGCACTGGGTTAGGGTTCACCATGATCTTTCTTCAGTAAGAAGAGTAAGGGGCAGATTGACCATTAATACTGCCTATGCGTACTGTCCATGTGCCTATTTCACAGAGTCCTGCAGTGCCAGCAACTGCTCACTTCCTACTGGGTTTGCCATGGAGCACACTGGTACATGCTTACAGTTTTCTTCATTTTCTTCCTAAGGGTGTACACATTAAGGATTGTTGTGTCTTCTTGAAGAATTGACATCTTTATCATTATGTAATATCCCTCTTCTACTCTAATCACATTTTTTCCTATGAGTTCTGCTGCATCTGAAATTAATATAACTATTCTTGCTTTCTTTTGATTAGTATTAGCAAGATATATATGTCTTTATGTTTAAACTGGGTTTCTTGTAGAAAACATAGTTGGATCTTGGTTTGTTTGATTTTTTAATCTGCTTTAACAAGCTTTGTGTTTTGATTGGTTCATTTAGGGTACTGATGTCCAAAGTGATTACTGATATACTGATATCTATTAATATCTATCATACTTGTCATTATGCTCTATTAGCTGCCCCTTTCCTTTGTTCTTATTTTGTCTTCTACTCTTTTTCTGGCATTTGTGGTTTTAATTGAACATTTTATGATTCCATTTTCTCTCCTTTCTTAGCATATCAGTTATACTTCTTTTTTACTTTTTTTATTTGTTGCCCATGAGTTTGCAATGTACATTTACAATTAATCTAAGTCCACTTTCAATTAACAGTATACTACTTCATGGGTAGTGTGAATACTTTATAATAACAATATAATCCTAATTCTCTTCTCCCACTCCTTGTATAATTTCTGTCTTTTATTTTACTTAGATATTTGCATATTACACACATATATATAAGCCCAATTACCAAATATGTAGTTACTATTTTGAACAAATTGTTACTTATTAGATGTATTAGGAATAAGAAAAAGCAAATTATTATTTTACCTTCACTTATTTCTTATTTGATGTTCTTCCTTTCTTTATGTAGATCCAAGTTTTTTACCTATATAATCTTTCTTCTCTCTAAAGAACTTATTTCAACACTTTTCATTAGCTAGGCAGGTCTACTGGCATCAAATTCCTTCAATTTTTGTTTGCCTGAGAAAGTTTTAATTTTTCCTTGAGTTTTGTAGGACAATTTTGCAGGGTACAAAACTCTAGGTTTTTTGTTCTTAACACTACATATTTCACTCCACTCACTTTTTGCTTGCAGGGTTTCTGAAGAGAAGTCAGACAAAATTTTTATCCTTCCTCCTTTATAGGTAAGGTGTTGTGTGCTTTTTTTTTTTCTTCTGGATTCTTTTAGAATTCTTCTGTTTACTTTGATTTTCTGTAATTTAAAATGTATGTGCTAAGGTGTAAGGTTTTCTTATTGTTGTTGTTATTTGCATTTATCCTGCTTGGTATTTCTTGATCTCCCTGGATCTATAGTTTGGTGTCTGACATTAATTTGGAGGAGATTCTCAGTCATTATTGTTTCAAAAATTTCTTCTACTGCTTTTTCTTTTTTTTCTCCTTTTGGTATTCCATTATATGTATGTTACACCTTTTGTGATTGTCCCACCATTTTTGGATATCCTGTTCTGGTGTTTCAGTCTTTTTTGTCTTTGCTTTTCAGTTTTGCAGGATTCTATTGAGATATCCTCAAGCTCAGAGATTCTTTCCTCAGCCATGTTCACTCTACTAATAAGTGCATCTTCATTTCTATTATAGCTTTTTTTTAAAATCTCTTTCATTTCTTTTTGATTCTTGGAATTTCTATCTCTTGCTTACATTGTCCATCTGTTCTTGCATGTTGTCTACTTTATTCATTAGAGCCCTTAACATATTAATCATAGTTGTCTTAAATTTCTGGTCTTCTAATTTTAACATTTCTGCCATTACTGAGTCTGGTTTTGATGATTTCTCTTTTTCTTCATACTGTTTTTGGCCTTTTTATATGTCTTGCTGTATCTTCTTGATAGCTAAACATGTTATACTGGGGAAAAGGAACTAGTATAAGTAAGCCTTTAGTAATATGAGGTGGGTTGAGGGAAAGTGTTCCATAGTCCTAAGATTAAGTCTCAGTCTTTTAGTAAGCCTGTACTTCTGGACTGTGAGCATGACACCTCTGGACTGTGAGAAGTACACTACTGTACTTCTCAATTCTCTTGTTCCCTTTAGGTGGGAGAGGATGGCCAGACCAGGCTGGAATTTGGTATTACCAAACCAGATTAGAAGGGGCTGGTGTTGAGTACTTTCCTTACTTTTCATGGAAGTCTAGATCTAGCTGGGGTTGGGATCTCTCCTTTCCCAAGGTAGGTTATTCTCTGATAAAACCCCAGCAGGCTAGGCTCTGATTAAATAGTTTTTCCTGTGGACAGACATTTTTAAGAAGAATAGAATGCTCTGGCATATTTCAAAATGGTTCCTTTCCCCTCCTGCTATTGGAAACATGAGATTTTCCTTCAAAATTTCCTGTAAGGTCTTGGTAGAGTTCCTAGAGGTAAAACTCACAAAGTGATGGGGTTTTCCTATGACTCCCCCCCACCGCCCCGAAATTTAAATCTCAGGAGTTGTTGACATTGAGCCTCCAGTAATTCATCAATTAGAGTACAGTGTTCTGTAACCTAGTCTTGAATCCCATGGAGGTTGCTGCTTGTGGGATTCTGCTCAAGTAAGTTAAGATTCTCTGTATTCACCTTATCATCTTCCCACTTTGCCCCGTGACCTCACTTCTCTAAGGAATCTAAGAAGAGTTGTTGACTTTTTAGTTGGTTTCACTTCTGACTTATTGTTAGGATGCAGTGCCAACTTCCCAGCTTCTGACATGGCAAACCAGAAATGACAAGTCTTCCATGATGTAATTTAGAAATGTATCTTCCACTGGTATGTGGAACTCAAGCTGGTATAGATATGAAAAAGAGAGTGGGTTAGAAACTAGACGAGTCTCTCCAATGGGAAAATGAGTGACATAAAAGCAGAAGAGAAGAGGAACAAGATTAGAAACAAGAGATGAAGAAGTGCATGGGAATGAAAAAATAAACATTAAGGAAGAATTAACATTATCTGTAACCTTTAAAAAATAATAAAACATATTTATGTATTACTTACATAATATAAAGTTAACACAAGTAAGAAATAGGGAAGGCAAGGAAAGAGAAAAGAAGTGGAAGGAAAAGGAAGAGAAGCAATAGTATTACAACTAAACATAGCAAAACATTCTTGGTGGCAGGGGCAGGCCAGGAAACAGTTTGGGGTCAATAAGAACAGTGCAATTACAAAATACTCCACTCATGTATACATGGCCTAAGTGATGAAGCCAGGAATAAAACCCAGATTTCCCAATTCCTGGCCCTGGGCCTTATGTATTAAATCATGTTGCCTCTGCTGTCAGATAATCATCTTGCATCTGGAACATAAATACAGCCAATTCAAATATGCATCTTGAGCTTATCATGTGGTTAGCAATCCATGCTGTTATTATTGTCAATAGGACTGCATCCCATTAATACCATGTTCACTTTTTGAACAAATCTAGTGGCATAAGGTGGATAAATATGATATAGAATGTGGTAAAAAAAAAAATCACCTTCATTCCAAATACCACAAGACATGAGAGAAAGCTCCCAGGTAGTGCTACTGTGAAAAATCTTCAGGAGTCAAAAGGAAAACTGGAAAAACATTTTCAATTAAGATTTGTTCAGCTTTGGTAACTTTAATTCAAGTATGATTTTTAAAAAGTATAATGGTTTGATTAGAAATCTATTTTTTAATTAGATGCCAATCTTAACTATAAAAAATAACCTTTCCTATCTTCAGTGCTCAAGGGTACTCCATATAATTCCCGTTTATGTTGCTTAGATTTTCTTTTAACATCAATTGGTACTATATGCCACATAGGCTAGAGAATTGATGATCAGAATTATTTATTGGTACATGATGATGAATCAATGGAATAATAAACTCTATAGCTTATGTTTCCCCTCCAAACACATTGACTCCATGTTCTTAAAAACCTAAACTATAGTTCATACACCTATGCTCATAGCAGAATTATTTATAGTAGTCCAACGGTGGAAGCAACCCAAGTGTCCATCATTTGATGATTAGATAGATAAACAAATGTGGTATGTACATACAATGGAACATGAAACAGTTTCTTAATGGCTACACGAATTTGGTCTTGGAAGTCTTTCCGCTTAAGCAAAGGAACAATACTAATACATTTCAAAAGAGAAGTTGAGAGTTGGGTCAGAATTTAAATAGTAGAATATAGACCATCACATAGCATGTCTATATCAGGTAAGGTGAAATGAACATAATGTGATTTTGTAAAATAAGGTTTATTTCTGAGGTTCTTGCCTGGAAATGCTATTTTTTACAGTCCAAATGAGAAGTTCTGGAAATGCTCATTGCAAACAGTTTGGGTATTTTATCTTCTGGCTCTGGCTAGAAACAGCTTGTCCTTTGAGATCTTTTGTGAATTAAGAATTGTATTATTTGGATGAATTCAAGTCTTGGAAGCTGATTGGCCTGCAGTAACTGGCTGAGCTAAAAGGACTCTCAGTACACAAATCATATAAAGATGGTCTCTGCCTAGAAGGGCCTGCAGCCATTGGAGTTACCATCAGTCTGGGCTTCATATGGGTGGAGAAAGATTGACATTATCTTGTGTTTTTGATTCAAGCAAATGCCCTGGATAGAATCTAATAGCTGCCCAAAAGCATTATTTGAGAAGGAACGGAATAGCAACATCTTGGGAATTAGAAAAGAAATAGACTCGTGGTTTTTAGAACTTAATTGGTCTCAAGAATAATCCGGTAAGACTCTCACTTCACATATTTATTCATTCTGTCACTCACCTATTTGACTGTTTTTAATCACTGACTAGGTATTGGGCGCTGTGCTGGTCTGGAGAGGAAACAATGATTATAGTAAAGACAATATAACCAGTTTAAGAAATGTATAAAATTTTATGAGGATTCAAAGAGAGATCATTTTTGATTAGGGAATTTTGAAAAGGTTTCATGGGAAGGGACATTGCAATTAGGAGAAAGTATGAGAAGGCTACACTAGTAAATCCAATAAAAAAGGAATACATGGTGTTTGTCCAAGTCGTATAAGAAACACACCTATCAGAAGAGGTGATACAGTAATAAAGATAGATTGGGGACATAATATACAATGTCTGGTTGAAGATTTGAGGGGAACACACAGAATCTATGAAAAGAGGAGTGATTATAGTGAGGAGAATAGCCAGGTTTTTACATGAGGGAGCAAACCTGGAAGAGGGGTTTCAAATGCATAGTGGCGTGGGGAGAAAGTCCATAAAATGAACATTACTCTTTTGGATTGCCTTTACTCTGTGTCTCACAGTCTGACCACTGGTGTGAGAATCACACATAAACAGACTAGCACTTGCTTTCATAAAACTTCCTCTAAAAATAGGACTCTCAAAAATATTTAAATGTATACAGATTACCCAGGATCCTACTGAAATTGAGATTCTGATTCAGTGGTCTGAGGCAAGGCCTGAGATTCTTCTGCCTTTCTGGAAAACTCTCAGGTACTGCTGCTGGGGCTCCTAGCAGGACAGGCTGAGTAGCCAGGCTAAAGTCATATCCTCAGGGTCTTAATGAAGTTCTCAACAGTCATCTCATCCACACTTCCTTATAAGTTGTTGAAAAGACACAACATTTGGGGATTGTGCTCCTGGGGCACATGACCATTTCTCCAGCACCCACAACTGCTTCCTCTCTGCACTCCCAGCACAGGATCACCACTGATAAGTGTTCTGTGTCAGGAAAATGAATTTGGCTTTGGTAGAATGGATTAGAGTAGGAAGGGTCTGACCGTAGGGGCCATTGTTCAGGTAAGAAATGACTAGGGCCCCTTGATGAGAAATTGCAGAAACATATATAATATGGAGTGCATGGAATAAGTGAGATTCACCTGACTTACAGTATGATTCATCTGAGGTTTATAATAATTTAAAAAATCAAATTAGCTGGCATACATGAACTACTAAGCTAATGAGCCCTCATCACCTGCCTTATTCCACCTCAGGCTGCAGGTAGCCTGGAGCAGGCTTGGATCAATTAGTCAATGTAATTGAAGCCAAATGTAATTAATTACATAATTTGGGGCTATTCAAGTTTAATTTCACTAAATCACATTATGAAACTGGGGCATTATGAAGGATTAGTTAGAAAGAGAAACAGGCTTAAGTAAAGTTTTCCCAGGAGCTATAATACATGTATCATTCTTGACCTGATATCCTTAGAAAAAGTGCAGATGCTCTAAACTTCTCCATTATTACTGATAAAAATTCTTGTGTCCTGGGTTTGTGATTAAGAAGTCGCTAGTGAAAAAGCATAAATGGGCTCTCACACTTGATGGGGTGGGCAGCTGGGGAGTATAAAAAGCAGGAGAAAGAATCAGAAAAGGAACCAGATCTTGATATTGACTCACACAGGCGCCATTAACAAAAACAGAATGTAGGCCAAAAAGCTAGTGTGGGGGTGGAGAATATAAACTGGATGTTCTTAATTGCTTTCATTGCATGTAGCACTGTGGGTTGAATTGTGTCTTCCCCAAATGATGTTTCAGTCATAATTCTCAGTACTTGTGAGTATGACCTTATTTGGAAATAGGGTCTTGGCAAATGATCCAATTAAATGAGATCATTAGAGTGGACCCTAATGCAATATGGCTGTGTCTTTATAAAAAGGGGTAATTGGTATATTATACAAAGACAGACACACAGAGAGGGAAGATGATGTGAAGACACAGGGAGAGCATCATCCACAAGCCATGGAAAGCCTGAGGGTACCAAAAACCAGGATAGAGGCACCGAACAGATCCTCTGTCACAGTGGTCAGAGGTACCAAATCTGCTGACACCTTGATTTTGGACTTCTCGCATCCAGAACTGTGAGATAATAGGTTTCTGTTATTTAATCCACCCAGCTTATGAAACTTTATTATGACAGCTTCAGGCAACGCATACAAGTAGTATGTTACTATACAAAATAATACAACACTAGAAAAATATGAAGTACAGAAATAAAAGGGGAAACTCTTGTCCTTATCATATAGTTCAAAGGAGGATGGTGTTTCTTTCAGGTCTTTTTTATGCCCATAAAAATAGCTTTGTTAGGAAAATGAGATTACATGATTTTTGGTAAAAATGGCAGAGTAGGTAAATGCTGTGATTGCTTCCTCTCATGACCACATCAAAATTACAACTAAACTACAACCACGATTGAGAATCTCCAGAAGTCTTACAACTAAGGACTTATAGAAAATTCCACCTTGAGACTGGTAGAAGGGGCAGAGATGCAGAACTGGCTGGCCCCACACTTGCATGTGACTGTTAAAAATTGGGAGGGATATCTTGGCTGTGGAGGTCCCCACAAGAAGTGAGGAGTCCCAGCACCATATCAAGCTCCCCAGCCCAATGCTCCAGTGCCAAGATGAAAAGTCCCAACTACTTCTGGCTGTGCAAACCCGTGGAAATTGTGGCTGAGTGATCCAGAGGATGGTTGCAATTCTAGGCATTCCTTTTAAAGGGCCAACACATGGACTTACGGCTGACAGACTCCCTCACTCTGAGCTCCAGTGCTGGAGCAGCAACTTGAAAGGTTCCAGGGACATATTTGATGAAAAACTGAGTTGTCTGGCTCCAGGGCAAGGGCTGGAGGGGCACATTTCTCCCAGATAGGTGCTCCAGGGCAAAGGCTGGCATAATCCACTGTTTCTTTTTTGATCGCCCCCACCTGACCCCAGCACACAGTGTGCAGATGTAGACTTCTACCATATCTGAGTCTCCATCATCCTGGCTAACATTAGTTGCCCCACTGGTGATTCCCTGAGACCCCACCCCACCCAATTTGTGGGCCCACCCAAGTTGCTTCCAGTGGGTTTTCCATACAAATTACTAGTCTTGGCTCATGCTTCAGATTTCCTAAAATCTCCCAAATAGCATCTGGCCTTGGCATGCCCCATACATCTTGTTGAGCAGTCTCAAGCCTGCCACTAAGGCTGCAGCTTCAGTTCATGACTCGGCCTCTCAAGGTAACTCCAAGCCCAGTGCAGGTGGTTGCCATCTGTGGATTGCTTGGTGGCTCATGCCAGGTGTCCCCCGGGCTAGGCAAAGAATGTGGCTGAATTATGCTGTGGCAGGGCCCCTCCCAGAAGGCCCCAGGGCTAGAGCACCACCTGGGGCCACATCAGAGGATGATACACACAAAGGGTAGGCTAGGCAGGCACCAGAGCCCTGCTAAAGCAAATCATGCTCCACAGGGTTGGCCCCTGTATAACAGCACTTTCAATGTACTCACAGCCATTCCTCACAATCAGTCAGTTTGAGGATCAATCCCTCTCACTGATGTGCAAACAACAACCAAGGCTCAACTACAATAGGAGGGCACACACAACCCATATGTAGAACACTTGCCTTGGGTAACCAGGGAGACTGTGATACTGGGCCCCACAGGACATCTACTACATAAGGCCACTTTACTAACACTGGGAGACATAAGAGCCCTACCTAATACATTGAAAGAAACACAGGGAGGCAGCCAAAATGAGGAGACCAAAAACATGTTCCAAATAAAAGAACAGAACAAAGCACCAGTAAAAGAACTAAACAAAATGAAAACAAACAATCTGTCAGATGCAGAGTTCCAAACAGTGGTTATCAGAATGCTCAATAATCTTAGGGAGAACTTCAACAAAGAGATAGGAAACATAAAAATGGAGATAGAAAACATAAAAAAGAGCCAGTCAGAAAGAAAGACTATAAACACAGAAATGAAAAATATAGAGGAAATCAACAGATTAGAAACAGAGGATCGAATCAGTGACTTAGAAGATAAGGTAACAGAAAACACCCAATCAGAACAGCAAGAAGAATAAACAAAGACAGAAACAAAAACATGAGAATAATTGAAGTGGCCTCTGGGACAACATCAAGTGTACCAACATTTGCATTGTAGGAGAACCAGAAGGAGAATAGAAAAAGACCAAGGAATTGAAAGCCTAAAGAAATAGTGATAGAAAACTTCTCTAATCTGGTGAAGGAAATAGACCTACAAGCTCAGGTAGCACAGAGTCCTAAATAAGAGGTTCCAAAGAGGCTCACATCGTGATACATCATAATTAAAATGGTAAAGGTTAAAGAAAAAGAGAGAATCTTAAGAGAAGCAAGAGAAAAGCAGTTAGTTACCTACAAAGGAGCTTGCATAAAACTGTCAGCTGATTTTTCAACAGAAACTTTGTAAGCCATTGGCAGGAAAGGGATTGGCAAAAAATATTCAAAGTGATGAAAAGCAAGAACCTACAGCTAAGATTACTCTACCTAGCAAAGCTATTATTTAGAATAAAAGGACAGATAAAGAGCCTCCCATACAAGAAAAAGCTAAAGGAGTTCATCACTACCAAACCAGTATTACAAGAAATGTTAGGGAAACTTCTTTAAGAAAAAGAAGAAGAAAAATAAAAAAATATGAATTGTAAAATGACAATAGCTACATGTCTATCAAGAATTACTTTCAGTGTAAATGGATTAAATGCTTCAATCAAATAATAGGGTGACTGAATAAGTAAGAAAATAAGACCCTTACATATACTGCCTACAAGAGACTTTTTTTCAGTTCAAAACACACACACAAACTGAAAGTAACAGGATAAGAAAAAGTTATTCCATGAAATTGGAAATAAACAAATAAACAAAATATTGGGGTAGCAGTACTTATATCATAAAAAATAGACTTTAAAACAAAGGCTATAACAAGACACAAGGAAGGACCCAGTAATTTCACTTCTGGATATTTACCCCCCAAAATTCAAAACAGTACTTTGAAGGGACATGTCCACACATATATTTATTGCAGCATTATTTATAATAGCCATGATATGGAAGCAACCTGGGTGTTCACCAATGGATGAATGGATAAACATGAAGTGGTACATACATATAAAATGGAATATTACACAGCCATAAAGAACAAAATTTGACATATGCAACAACATAGATGGACTTAAACAGTATTGTGCTGCATGGTGTAAGTCAGGCAGAGAAAGACAGATGCCATAAAATCTTACTTACATGTGGAATCTAAAGAACAAAAAAACAAAGAAACAAAACAGAAAGAAACTTATAGACATAGAGAACATTTTAATGGTTGCCAGATGGGAGGGGATTGGGTGCAAAATGAAAAAGGTGAAGGGATTAAGAAGTACAAATTGGTAGTTACAAAATAGTCATGGAGATGTAAAGTATAGAATAAGAAACATTATAGTCAATAATGTTATAATAGCTATGTATGGTGTCAGATGGGTAATAGATTTATCAGGGTGATCACTTTGCAAGTTATATAAATGTCTAATCACTATGTTGTACACTTGAAAGAAATATTGTATGTCAATTGTAATTGAAAAATAAAAAAATTATTTTAAAAAATGAGATTACACCGTAGAGATTACTCTTTGACTTGCCTTTTTCATTCAACAAATGTATTTTGGATATTCTCCCACATCAATCTATATAGATCTGCTCTTTAACTTTAATGGCTGCATAAATTTCATTTTATGGTTATATCAGGTGATTTATGATATATATTTAGGAAAAGAGGTTTGCTATTACAAATAATGCTGCAATGAATACATTTATTCAAATATCCCAATGCTCTTAAGGATATTGTAAAATAGATTATAGAAGTGAAATTGCCACATCAGAGGTTCTTGTGCTTAAGAGCTTAATAAGAATTGTCAAATTGCTCTTTAAAAATGTTGCAGTTACATGCCAGCTGAGGTATGAAATTGGTCCTTTCTTCACAACTTTTCAACATACATTTTATTAATCTTTTTATATTTTTGTCATCCCAAAAGATAAAAATAACAGAGTCTCATTATTTTTAACATTATATATCTATGCTCACTAGTAAGCTTGAGAAACTTTTTGTATTTTTGGCCATTTGAAGTCCTTATTTTTGAGAACCACCTATTTATGTCATTTGCTTTTCTCAGATATCCATCTTTTTTTTTTCTCTTGATTAACATTAGTTGTTTTGTATGTTTGGGATAGTAACAAATAGTCATGATGAATATTGCCTCCCATATATATTAAGTTTAGTCTGTTAAATATTTGGTAGATATTTTCTCTCATCATATTATATTTTGTTAACTTTTTTAAAGTGGTAGAAATAACATTACTTTTTATTTTTAAAAATTCTTTCTAAGGAGACTTGCAAGGTGAAATCTCTCCTGGAAAAAACACTTGAACAACTGGGATCCAACACAGGAATCCCTGAGTAGCAGTCTCAGCTAAGAGATCCACACTTCACAAGAAAGCACCTGAAGTTCAGAGAAAAGTGGGTGAACAGGAGAGGAGGGAGAGAGCAGAGCTGAGCAAAGACATGTAGCTATGCATCATGACACAACTGGGGCTGACTGGAGGAACTAGGAAGGAGCCAGAGGACACTGGCCAATCAGCAACACCATTCTGGGCAGGCAGAATACTGAGTGGCAATAGGAGTTGCAGCAAGAGCTGCTGAAACCCTGTGAGACCATGGGTGAGTTGAACTGAACAGAGGCACGTTAGGGCCCCAGCTGGAAAGACACACCCTGGATGGGTCAGAGGCTGAACAAAGCATCTGAACTACCCTAAGTGAGAATAGGGTCCCCAGCTACAATGACCCACCGCACTGCAGATTAGCTCTGGGAGAGTTTGAAACTGAGAGCTGGTTGCCATGGAAATGCTGAAATGCTGAAATATGGTCCTGGGTGAAATGCAGGCCCAAAAGAAGGGGTAAAGGCTGAAATGGTGGTGAGCATTTAACCCTCTACCAATGTGATTACAATCCACTCCCAACTTCCCCTGAACAGGTTTCACCCTCCAGCACTACCCAGGCCTCCCTGATGAGCAGATTAATGTTGCAGCAGAGTCAGCAACTATGGGAGCTACTGGAGGAAATGAAGCAGCCACACCACCCCCAAACTCAAGCAGAAACCTGGAACTCTGAGCCTTGCTGCTTTCCCAAACTCCCTCCCAAGGCTTGCCGCCTCCACCCCCCCACCACATAGTGTCTGCTCTACAGCCAGCTTGAATCAAGAGAAAAATATTGGAAGACACTATAGCAATACTAACTGGGAAGAGAAAGAAAGAACGATCTATCTATATCTGCAATGAGAGAAGCCTTCATCCCCAGAAAAAGAAACACATCAAATACAATGAGTATCTTAAGATTAAAAGCCACTCAGGAAGAAAATGAAAAATCTCCAGAAAAGGAACTAATAGATCTGGAAATATACAATCTAAGTGACACAGAGTACAAGGCTGCAGTTCTTAAAACACTCAGAGAACTGAAGCAATATTGGCAGAGTACCCTGACTCAGATGAATGATTTCAGAGAGGAAATCAGTGAACACGAGAAATATTTTCACAAAGAAATTGAAAATATAAATAAGAATCAAAAAGAAATTCAAGAGATAAATAATGCAATAAGAGAACTGAGCATGAAGTAACTACCATAGGAAACAGGGTCAACTAGATGGTGGAAAGAATTAGTAATGTTGAAGATTGGAACATGGACACAACACAGAAAGAAGATAGAGACTTCAGAGTCAAAAGAACTGAAAGAACTCTATAAGAACTATCTGACTGCATTTAAAAAATACATTAGAATAATAGGATGAAAAGAAGATGTGGAACAAAACTCTTCAGAGAGCTTACTCAAATAGTAGATGAGAATTTTCTAAACCTATGGAAAGATCTGGAACACCAAATTCAAGAAGAAAATAGCTCCCTATCTATCTGGACCCCAGCAGATCTTCTCCAAGGCACATTATACTGAAGATGTCAAAAATCAAAGACAAAGATATAATTCTCAAAGCAGCCAGGGGGAAAAACAACTATAATCTTTAAAAGGAAGCCCATCAGGCTATTTTCAGACTTTTCAGCAGAAACTCTACAAGCCAAGAGGGAGTGGAATCAAATATTCACAATATTAAAAGAAACTTCCAGTCAATAATAAATTATCCAGCACAAGTATGCTTTAGATGTGAAGGCTATCACTTCTCGGCCTTTTGGCTAAGATCAAGTATAGATTTGAAGGCAGAATAAAGACCTTCTCAGACACACAGAAGCTGAGAGAATTCTCCAACATGAGGTCGGAATTTCATGAAATACTAAAGGAGCCTATTCAACCCAAAACAAAAAATCAAAATAAATTTGAAAGAGTTGGAACAACAAAAAATAAATTTTAAAAAAGAGAGGAAGTAATGGCCACAGGAAATCCTCACATATCAATCACCCTAAATGTAAATGGATTGAACTCACCAATAAAAAGGCACAGAGTAGCAGATTGAATTAAAAAACAAAACCCATCTATATGCTGTCTCTAAGAGATACATCTCAGCCATAAGGACAAACACAGAGTCAGAGTGAAAAAATGAAAAACAATACTCCAAGCAAATGGCATCCAGAGAAAAGCAGGAGTTGCCATACTCATATCTGATGAAACAGACTTCAGGATAAAAAAGGTAACAAGAGACAAAGATGGACATTTCATAGTGATAAAAGGGACAATACAACAACAAGAAGACATGACACTCATTAACGTATATGCCCCCACTTAGGAAGTACCACAATTAACAAAGCAACTATTAACAGATATTAAAGGAGAAACTGACAAAAACACAATTATAGTAGGGGGCCTAAACTCTCCTTTAACATGCATAGACAGAATAACCAAACAGAAAATAAATAAGGAAATATTAGCTTTAAATGATACATTACAGCAATTAGACATAATTGACATTTACAGGACTTTTCATCTGACAACAAAAGACTATACCTTCTTTTCTAGTGCACATGGAACATTCTCAATGATAGATCATACACTGGGATATAAAACTAGTCTCAGCAAATTCAAGAAGTTTGAAATCATACCAAGTGTATCTAGATGACAAAGCTTTGAAACTGAAGATCAATGGCAAAAAGAAAGCAAAAAAAAAAAAATCACATGTACATCAAATTTAAACAACATGGTATTAGAAAATTACTGGATCAAAGAAGAAATAAAAGAAAAGATTAAAAATACATAGAAAGTAATGACAATGAAAATACAACATACTGAAATTATTCGGATGCAGCAAAGCAGTAGTAAGAGGGAAATTCATATCATTACAGGGCTATCTTAAGACACAAGAAAAATCACAAGTAAACATCCTAACATTTAATCTTAAAGAACTAGAAAAAGAAAGAGAGAAAAAATTCAGTCAGCAGAAGGAAAGAAATAATAAAAATTGGAGCCCAGCTAAATGAACTAGAGAACAGAAAGACAATAGAAAAAAATGCAACAAAGAGCTGGTTCTTTGAAAAAAATTAATAAAATTGACAAACCCCTGGCTAAGCTAACCAAAGAATGAAAAGAAAGGACACAAATAACAAAAATTATAAATGAAAGGGGAGAAATTTCCACCGATACCACAGAAATGCAAAGGATCGTAAGAAAATATTATGCCATCAAATTTAACAACCTAGAAGAATGGACAAATTTCTAGAAACATATAGTCTATCTAAACTGAACCAAGAAGAACTGGATAATCCAAGTAGACCAATCAATAGTAAAGAAATTGAAACAATCGTCCAGAATCTCCCCAGAGGCAAAAGTCCCAGACCAGACAGTCTCACCAATGAGTTTTATGAAGCATTCAAAGAAGAATTAATGCCTATCCTCCTCAGACTCTTCCAAAAAAATGAAGATGAGACAGTACGTCCCAACTCATTCTATGAGGCCAATATTACCCTAATACCAAAGCCTGGTAAAGACAATGCACAGAAAAAGGAAACTGTAGAACAATATATCTGATGAACACAGATGCAAACATCCTAAACAAAATATTAGCAAATAGAATACAAAAATGCATCAAAAAGATTATACACCACAATCAAGTGGGATTCATCCCAGGAGCACAAGGATGATTCAACATAGGCAAATCAATCAATGTGATATACCACATAAACAAACTAATAGATAAAAATCATATCAATTGATGCAGAAAAAGCATTTGACAAGATATAACATCCATTTATAATAAAAATACTGAATAAAAAGGGTATAAAAGGAAAGTATCTCAACATAATAAAGGCCATACATGACAAACCCTCAGCTAATATACTGAATGGGGAAAAGCTGAAGCCCATTTCCCTAAAATCAGGAACAAGACAGGGGTGCTTCCTGTCACTACTGCTATTCAATATATTACGGGAAGTTCTAACTAGAGCAATCAGGCAAGAAAAAGGAATAAATGTATCCAAATTGGGAGAGAAGAAGTCAAACTGTCACTATTTGCAGATGACATGGTCCTTTATATAGAAAATTCCAAAGACGCCACCAGAAAAGTATTGGAAACAATAAACTAATACAGTAAAGCTGCAGGATACAAAATTAATATACAAAAATCAATTGCATTTCTATACACAAACAATGAATCTGCAGAAACAGAAATAAGAGTATTAATACCCTTTGTGAGTGTAGCAAAAAGAATAAAATACCTGGGAATTAACTTAACAAAGAATGTGGCAACTTATACATGGAAAACTCTAAGACACTATTAAAAGAAATTGAAGAGGACACAAGGAAATGGATAGATATTCTGTGTTCTTGGATATGAAGACTTAACATTGTCAAAATGGCCATATTACCCAATGTAATATGCAGATTTAATGCAATTCCCATCAAAATCCCACACACATTCTTTCACAAAAGAAGTTAAAAAATTATCATATTTGTATGGAACCACAAAAGACCTTGAATCCCAAAGCAATACTATATAAAAAGAGTAAGACTGGAGGTATCATGCTCCCTGATTTCAATTTATACTACAAAGCATCAATAATCAAAATAGCTTGGTTTTGGCAGAAAAACAGACACACAAATCAATGGAGCAGAATAAAAAACCCAGAAATAAATCCACAAATATATGGACAAATAATTTTTGATAAAGGAGTGAAAAATATACAATGGGGGAAAGAAAGCCTCTTCAGTAGATGGTGCCGAAAAAATTGAAAAACCACTTGCAAAAGAATGAATCTGAGCTATGAACTGTCACCATGTACTAAAATTAATTCAAAATGGATTAAAGACATCCACATAAGACCTAAAACAGTAAACTGTATGGAAGAAAACATTGGTACTAAACTTATAGACCTCTAGCTCAATGAGGACTTCATGAACCTGACCTCAAAGGCAAGGGAAGTAAAAGCAAAAATAAATAAATGGGACTATATTTAAGTAAAAAGCTTCTGCACAGCAAAAGAAATCATCAACAAGCAAAGACAGCCAACAAAATGGGAGAAAATATTTGCAAACAATGCATCTAATAAGGGTCTAATATCTAAAATATATAAAGAACTAATATGACTCAACAACAACAACAACAACAGCAACAAAACAACCCCATTAAAAAGTGGGCAGAGGACCTGAACAGACACTCCACCCATGAAGATGTACAAATGGCCAACAGACATATGAAAAAATGCTCAACTTCATTAGATATTAGGGAAATGCAAATTAAGACCACAATGAGATACTAGCTCACATCTGTTAGAATGGCTGTTATCAACAAGACAAGAAATAGCAAGTTCTGGAGAGGGTGTGGAAACAAAGGAACCCTTGAACACTGCTGGTGGAAATGCAAATTGGTACAGCCTCTATGGAAGACAGTGTGGAGCTTCCTCAGCAAATTGGGAATAGAGTTACCAGATGATCCAGCAATCCCCCTTTGAAAACTGCATTCTACAAAGACTTATGTATCTCAATATTCATTGCAGCTCTGTCCTCAGAGGCCAAGACATGGAAACAACCAACAGGCCCTTTGATAGATGACTGGATAAAGAAGCTGTGGAATGTTACTCAGCTTATAAGAAAAGATAAAATACGGCCATTTGCAACAAAGTAGATGGACCTTGAGATCATCATGCTAAGTGAAATAAGCCAAAGAGAAAAAAAACCAAGAACCATATGACTTCACTCCTATGTGGAATATAAAACAGAAAGCAAAAAAGAAACAAAAACTCATGGACACAGTCAATAGTTTAGTGGTTACCTGAGGGTGGGGGGAGAGGTGGGTGGGAGGGATGGAAGGGGGAGTCAAATACATGGTGATTGAAAGAGAACTGACTCTGGGTGGTGAACACATAATGCAACAATAGATGATGCACTGTAGAATTGTACACCTGGAACCTATGTAATTTTTGTTAACCAATGTCACGCCAGTAAGTTTAACAATAAAAAAATTCTTTTCATTTTCCAATTATAGTTGACATTCAATATTATATTAGTTTCAGGTGTACAGCTTAGTGATTAAACATTTATATAACTTATGAAGTGATTCCCCCCTAAGTCTAGTACCCACCTGGCACCATACATAGCTACTAAAATATTATTTACTATATTTCCTATACTATACATCCCATGACAATTTTGTAACTGCCAATTTGTAGTTTTTACTCCTTTCACCTTTCCACCACCCCCAAATCTGTTAACCATTAGTTTGTTCTCTGTATCTATGAGTTTATTTCTGTTTTGTTTGCTCCTTTATTTTGCTTTTTAAATTCCACATATAAATGCAATCATATGGTATTTGTCTTTGTCTGACTTATTTCACTTAGTATAATACCCTTTAGGTCTACCCATGTTGTTGCAAATGGTTAAGATTTTATTCTTTTTATGACCAAGTAATATTCCATTGTATATAGGTACTACATCTTTATTCAGTTGTTATATTGATGGATGCATAGTATTTATCTGAAGAAATCCAAAACACTAATTCAAAAAGATACATGCATCCCTATGTTTATTGCAGCATTATTTACAATAGTCAGTATATTTTGTTAACTTCTATTATGTTATAATGTCTTTTGCCTCTAGTATATTTAATTTGACAGTATTCACATCTGTCAATCTTTTTATTTATGATATTTACACTTCATGTCATACTTAATTTAGACAGATACATGTAGAAGCAAAGGCATACTTGCATATATCTTAAATGTTGAAATATCTATAGTATACTTATGAAACTGAAGTTATTAGACCAGGTAGCACAAGGACAACTATCATATAGGATGGTGTTAGAAATTGGGGGAAGCATAGTATAGGCTAGTGCCAGAATGGTGAATCTATAGAGTATGTAGTAGTAATTTAATCTATTGAGTATATAGTAGTAATTTAATCTCCAACGTCACTGGATACATGTATTGAAGATATGTATAGAGGAAAAGCAATTCTGTATTCTCCTTACTAAAAGTGGGGAGGGGGGCTGGGAAGGGAAAGGGGCTGCCTACTGTCACCAGTTAACAACAGACATAAAGTGTATAGTAAACTGGGAACTTGTAAACTGAAACGTATAAGTAAAATCCACATACATGTTAGAATAACAAAGAGTGATGAGTACAATGGAAGTGTAATGTTATCATGAAGTCAGGAACAGAAGAGTTAAGGCTAGCAGCCAATGCCCCTCTGTCGATGGCAGTTGCAGACACAACCAAGTGACTGCCGGTGTGAAGGAGCATCCGGTCCACTGTCTGTTCCTCCCGTTACTGGAGTTGTGATATCACTGCTACCAGGCAGACACAACCAAGTTCCTCTGCTTTGAATTTATATTCATCAGGCAGCCTTCAGTTCATTAGCTGGTTTCCTAAGTAGATTGCTCAAATGAACAAGTATCAATATCCTGATGACTTTGGCAGATGTGTGTCTCGTTGTGAATAACTGAATCCTTTCCTAAAGGAGGTGATGTTTCACATCATCTTTTCATTTGCCTCCACGAATTGTTCCCATGGTGACTGGTTCATTTCATAGGAAATCGTTTATAAGCTAATACATACAATGGCCTTCATCATCCATATGCCTCCATCACTAGTATGTTATCCTTATGCTAACAAATGTTGAATGGTTTTTCTTTTTCTTACTTTTACCCAGTTATATCCACTGACATACAGGTGGCATTCTGTGTAACACACATGTGCTGGCAATTATTGTGAAAGAAAGTAGAGAAGAGAGAGGAGGGTCATGAAGGATTGAGGAGGTGAAGCACTTCATAGTACATCAAGATATAGAAACTGGCACCTCATTTTTTATGCACTGGGAATAATAATTCTCGGTCTCATGTGGTGTGGGGCCCCATAAGCAGATTTTCCAAAGCCTAAGCCAATGTGGCTGAATAAAGAATTCCTCTATCTGCAGAACTGAGATACATTCTGGTCCTTTGATGCTCTTCATAAATGCCCTATTTAGCCACAAAGGTACTGTGATTTGTTGGCATGGTAGATAACACACGTGTTAATATTCACAAGTGGGGCCCAATCGGTGATTTGGGGTTATTTGGTGTAAAGAAACTAGTGATTGATGAAGATTCTAATGTGAACAATCTTGAAAGCTAAAGAAGGGAGGTAAGATGCTCAGAGGAAGAAAATTTCATTGTTTCAATTTGAATTTTTTGAGCACTTATTATGTGCCAGGTACTGCTTTACATATTTGGGACACAACAATGAGCGATAAAAACTCAGCTACCTTCTGACTTAGAATTTAGTTCTGGTAAGAAGTGACAGACAATAAACACACACATACTTAAAAAAGTAAGGTACAAGTGGGTGGTTTCAGATTTTTAAATAGGCTTGTGGTGGGGCAGAGGGGCTCAGTGGAGTGAAGACTTGAAGGAGGTGAGGGAGGGTGCCATCTGGGGATGTGGTGGCAGAACATTCCAGTCAAAGAGAGCCAGAAGTACAAGCCTTTTGCATCTGTGTGATTATGAAAGATTTTCGTGTTTAAAACAAACAGACTTATCAACTGTCCTCTAAATATCCCCAAAGCCTCCCTACACTGGCCAAAATGGTACCAGTATGTACAGATGTACACTTATTCACTCAGGTAACTAACAATCATTCCTGGTTTTAGATCACATGCAGAGAGTAGAAGGTTATTTTGTGGCTGGTTGTGGAAAATATCACCCAACTGTGTACTCTCAAGGAAAGGAGACAAGTGAAGAACAAGCAACTTCTTATGGCAAACTTCTTAATTAACAAGTTGGTTTCTATTTCATAGAAAGGGAAATCCACTCCAGTCTAACGTGGTCTGCCAAGAAGATCCTGCTAGAAAGCATTCTGATGGATTGCTGGCCAGGGGCTGGGGAGGGCGTGAGACTTTAGGTAGCCAGAAGGAAGATGTTATTATGACTGACCTTGGTTGAGGAGACCACAGGAGCAGGGCTCACAAATGAATGCTTGATGCCACAGGATGCCACAAGTCACTGATTATTACTGGCCATTCTGCAGCCAGAGATAAGACTTTGGCGGGGGACTGGGTAGAATGAAAAAGATCTCCAGACCATGCTTCCTCCTCCATATACTTCCAGGTTTCTGGCCAGAGATTCAGCTGGGGCTCAGGTTCTTCATCTGTAGAACTGGGAAATAACCCCTGGCCAATCTGCTTCATAGGGCTTTTATGAGAATCAAATGAAGTAACAGGGCACGCTGCTCTGTAAGTGATCAAATGCTATCTAAACAGGAGATATTATTCTCAAGGCTTTCATTCCCATCAAATATCAGACATGATGTTTGATTCCTTTGTCTTGAAACCTGGAAGTAATCTGCATCTTCAGGATGAAAGTAACCTCAGTCTTGGTGGTTTACTGTCCAGTCTCCCCCACAGAGGCTGGAGTGGCCAAAGGGTAGGGAGAAAGTTCAGAAAAAATTCTAGCACCATGGGATGGGTTAGGAAGCAGCATAGGAAGAACATCACTGTTCTACCTCTTTTTCTTTTAGAATGGAAACAAAAGGGTGACATGTCTATGTCTGGGGGAGCTCTTCCAGCCTCTGCTCCAAGATTTTGATGTTTTTGTGGCTCTGGAGAAGACAGAGGAGGATAGGCTGGGCTCGCCTTTGCCCTGGCTCTCCTCTCCCGAGTTCTTATCAGACGTGAGCTTGGCCAGGTGATCTCAGCCTCAGGCTTGCTTTCCTCGACTGCTGATTTTCCTGAGAGCCCCATAATTCTCAAGGTCAGACCTTCTCATGCAACGCTGAAGCTGACAAATCCAGTCTTTCCAGCAAACAGGTTATTCTGCTGCAAAGCCTCACCAAGTGAGGGGAGGGACATTTCCCTTGGCTTGAAATTTTAAGCTACTTTGAGTCCAAGCTCGTTCTCTCTGATATTCTTCGAGGAGGCCTAAAGGCAAATAAAGAGGGCTTTCTGTCCTTTATTGAATATTCCCATTTCCAGCCTCAGTCAGACCACTCAGAAAACACTCTCTCCAGCTTTTATCAGCTTAAACTTGGCATAGCTATGTGGTGTGTGAAAGGATATAGGCTGTTATGCAGTGCCTCTGGCACATCATGTTAAGATGAAAAACATAAGTTTGCTACTTAAAGTCCGGGAACTGTCAGTCCAAGGTCATCATTCCCCAGCAGGCCATAGTACATGCCACACCACAAATAAAGTTCTGGGTGTGGGACAAGGGTCTGGTTAGTGTCTCCTTTTGGGAGAAGCAAAGAGAACAGCATTTCCCCCAAATACCAGATCAATCATTTAGGGGCAATTCATCTTCTACTAAAATGATCTCAAGTTCACGACTAATAAGACCACAGCTGCCTTTTTATGGCTGAGTTACCCACACACAACTCGGCACCATATTCTAGGTCAGGTCATAACTGCGTAATAGGCCGCAAACTTGGCACTTGCATGCTCTTCTGTCTTTTCCTTGCCCAACCCACACTGAATTACACACTGACCAAAGCTCCCCTGGAGTCACATGGAATGAGGATTTGGCTTCAAATACCTAAATTTGCAGCCCAAAATGGAGGCCTCTCTGGGCCAGCTAAGTTTTTCCATTTCCCTTCCAGAGAGCTGCCATGCCCTTTCTAGAGCCCTAGGAAAAACTCACTAGGCTGCATTTTCCTATTCATGGTCATGCAAACGTAGATAAGGGAACCACAGATGGTCCTTAAACTCTAAAGTTACCCCAAATTCAAGAGCAAAATAAGACTCAGAATGAACTTGAACTGCAAGGAGCATAGAGGGAAACAGATCTTAGTGAGAGAGAAGGAAAAGAGTAAATAAAATCTTGTCTTTGTTTCCCTTCTTTTCAAAATCAATTTCATCGAATTGTTAATTATCCTTGAAAGGATGTGAAGTTCAGTAAGGAGGAAGTCAATGTTAGCATTTCGGAAGTCCTGGCATATGTCACGTGCAGTCTCTGGGACCTCCAATATGACACGGACTGACACATTGCTCCAAGCACATGCTCTGCATTACCATTATATTTGCGTAATTGATCCATTCCTAGCACGTAAAACCCTGACCTCTGGGTACTGAGGGATTAAAATTCCAGTCACAGGGTTCAAATTGTTGTCCTTATGTAGAATGTTAACTTCTTTTATTTGGCTCTCTGTGTTCCTGGACTTTTAGTTTGCTTGAACAATGTAATACTTGCCAACTAGTGGGCACTGGTCTAAGGATTAGGACATTGGGGTTCTCTGCTCTCCCACCTGTATCTCCACTTTGATTTCATATTTTTACATTGCCCCATTAGGATTCTACCCTCTGACTATTGCACAGATGAGCACAGTGCCTTGTACAAAAATCAGTGATTAAATGATACTTGTATCATTGTTCTATGGTGCCACCTTTATCATGAATCTATCCTGCATGTTGTCACTACATTTCTTTTGCTTAAAAATCTGTAATGATATACTATGGCTCAGCTTTGTGCTATTTGCCTAAGCCTGTTGTCATTCAAACATTTGACCAAAGTAATGAACAATAAGGCATAGAGGACAGAGTTCTGTGATGTTTTGCTATAGCCATTCCTCTAATTTCCACCTACACTATGTTTTTATTTATAAGAATCTCAATCTAATTTAATTCAACGTGAATTTATTAGTACTATTAATAAAGTTTTCCATTAACTAAATCAAGTATTAGCTTTTTGCTTTCAATAAATTAAAATTCAATAAAATTAAAAAATTATTTCTTTCATCACATTAGCCACATTCAAATGCTTAATAGTCACATGTGTCTAGTGGCTGCTATATTGGATAGTGCAGAATGGATGAATGTTCATTCATGGGTGATGTTCTCTCCAGCCTCAAGTCTCCCAGTATCTTGAGTCTTGCTCTTTCTTCACTATGTTGTCTAAAAAAGACACATCTTCCTTAGCCACCCTATCCCCATTGCTCCTTTAAGTCTTTCCTACCAACCTCAAGATTTTGTTTAACTTATTAGTCACCCCACCCCTCTTTCTCATTACCATCAGTGGTTTCTCCTAGTCCTGATTCCTTCCCTCTTTTTATATCAAAGGCTTCCCAGGCCAGAAGCATTAGCATCACCCCAAAACTTGTTAGAAATTTACTTCTTGCTTTTTGGTTCTCTGAACTGCACCATCACGGTCAGCAAGAACAATTACCTTATGAAAAGTGGCAAGAAGGGAGACAAGGAGAAAGTGGTTGACCCATTTCCTAAGGAAGATGGGTATGATGTGAAAGCACTAGCTATGTTCAATATTAGAAATATTAGAAAAACACTAGTCCCAAGAACTCGAGGAAGCAAAATTGCATCTGATGGTCTCAAGGGTCATGTTTTGGAAGTCAGCCTAACTCATCTGCAGAAGTCACATTTAGAAAATTCAAGCTAATTACTGAGGACGTGCTGGACAAAAACTGTCTGACTAACTTCATGGCATGAGTCTTACTCTTGACAAAATGTGCTCCATGGTAAAAAATGGCAGACTGTGATTGAGGCTCATGTTTATGTTAAGACTACTGATGGTTATTTGCTTCATCTATTCTGCGTTGGTTTTACTAACAAACACAACAATCAAATTTGGAAGAACTTCTATGCTCAGCACATCAATAGGTCCACCCAATCCAGAAGACAATGAAAATCATGACCCGAGAGGTACAGACAAATGACTTGAAAGAAGTGGTCAATAAATTGATTCCAGATAGCACTGGAAAGACATACAAAAGGCTTCCCAATCTATTTATCTGGCCTTTGATGTCTGTGTTAGAAAAGTCAAAATGCTTAAGCAGCCCAAGTTTGAACTGGGAAAACCCATGGAGATTCAGGGGGAAGGGAGCAGTTCTGGAAAAGCTACTGATGATGAGACAGGGGCTAAAGTTGTATGAGCTGATGGATATGAGCCCCCAGTTCAAGAATCTGTGTAAAATTCAGACTTTTCATGGTGGCAAATAAAAGTTGTCCGTGTGGTGAAAGAAAGAAAGAAAGAAAGAGAGAGAGAAAGAAAGAGAGAGAAAGAAAGAAAGAAAGAAAGAAAGAAAGAAAAAGAAAGAAAGAAAAGAAGGAAGTATACTTCGCAGTCTCATCTCACACCTACTGATCAGAAGCTCTAGGGGTGGGGCCAAGCTGCCTGTGTTTTCACGAACCCTCCACGTGATCCTGACACCAACTGCAGTTTGAGAACCACTGGTTTATAGGAAAGTGCACTTGAAAGATACACAAAAACTAATAAAGTGGTTATCTCTGTATAGTCTGGGGGCAGGGGACAAGGTGGATAGACAGAAGGCTGGAAGTGAGACGTTTTACACTTTTATGACTTTGGAATCATTTAAATTAAATCTTTAACTAAAGTTTTTTAAAAGGGGAAGATATTTACAATATATTGATGGGCTCTTTCCCACCCCTGTTCTGTTTTGTTTGGTCTTGGGTAGGGTTTGGACCTTAGTAAATTTTAAAAGCTCTCCAGGTGATCCTATAAAGTATACAATTAAATTTGTTTTAGTATTTTCACAGAACTGTAACCATCACCTCAATCAATTTTATAACACTTTCATCAATGCCAGGAAGAAAGCCCGTGCCTATTTCCACTGCCCCCCAACCTTTCCCCAGACTTATATTATTTTTAGAGAAACATTTTATTACTAGTAATTTAAGAAAAAAATATCATTAAACATGATGTATTTAGGATAAACCTATTTTTCAGATATTCATATTAACTTTGGCAATAATAAAATATTTCTCTGGGTCACAGTTAATTCCCTAGGTGTAAAACTTTTTATTTTTTTACTTTTCAAAATACATAGAATATGCAAAGTTATCACAAGCCCTCTGGGGCTTTCTGCACACTGGAGTGAGAACTGCTATAGACGTGGAGGTGAACTGGGTTCTCAAGGTAAGGAGAAAAAGGATCTTTTCTTATCCCAACTGCTAGAAAAGGTCAAGGAATGCAGAATGAAGGCCTCTACCCAAACCAAACCACAATAGAGAAAAAAATAGGGCCCAAAAGCTTCCTTTGAATCAGTCTATGCTGAGGATCCTAAGAAAAGACAGGGGAAAGTCTCTAGGACAAACAAAAGACAGAATATTTAACTCAGCCTTGAAGGGAACTTTCCAAACAGCGCCTTCCTTGATCTCCCAGGGCCAGTGGATGATAAAATGGCTTGTGGGCTCTGGCTGGTGCCACAGGGATGAGAGGCTGCCCGTGACCCCCACCCCTCCCCACTTGTCTCTGAGGACGCCTTTGTTCTTCCCAGCCCTCGGGGTTTGTGCTCCCTTGATGGCTAGGACAGTTTTTGTTATCGACTAGACATATCAGTTTCAATGACAATCATCCTCCTAAGCACACATGTTATTTCTCATGATTTCCTCCCTTGCTCTGAAACTGTAAGTTTTGAAGGGAAAGGAAAATACATATATATATATATATGGGTAAGAGAAGAAAGAGACTAATCAACAGGGAAGTTAAATGAGGATCCAGAGAACCATCTCTAAACCTGTGGAGTTTGCTTCCAAAACCACATGCGCATGAAGACTTACAGTTCTTGCAGAGTATGTACCGGGAAAGCTAACACAGGTTGCCACATAAAGCATCCTGAGACAAAAGATATAATAGATATCTTGGGAGGGGAGAGAAATACCACATGCAATGAAATAAAATGAGAAGGGAGGGTGGTGAAGGGCAAAGGGAAAAAAATCTCACTAGCTAATAACATGTACTTTCCTTCCTTCCTAACACAATGACCCACGTGACTTAATGAAGCCAGTGAGTTCTCAGACTGATGCAAAAGTTTAAAAAAAAATAGTCCTCGGCAGAGGCCCCTGGGTAAATGGTGTCATTTCTAATTTCTCCAGTTGCTGTGATATAGAGCAGACCCAGAATCTGAAATTCACACCAGTTTTTTGTGCGCTGGGTCCGGCAGAGCCTGAGCCCCGGCTAAGGGAGCAGGAACCCAGATTTCCTATGCGATTTCACCACTGCAGCCCTGCTTTATCTCATGCTTAAAATAATTTGCCAGGTAAAAATACACTTCTCAGAATCACAGAGTGAAAAATGTACTTAACAATTCAATCCCCGTAAGTTTGGGATTGACAGAGGAAGTGCAGCCAAGGCTAATTAAATTACCCAACATGTACTTGAATGGTGGTTTCACTGGTTGAGTTTATTAATTCACATCGTTATCATTGTTACTATTGCCACAACTCTGTAAATTATGCTTTTCGTCAGACAGCAGAATGTGCAAACCATTTAACTGTTGGTTTCTCTCCTGAGTAACATTCTTAGAAAGCAAGCCTCATCTGTCCCACGTCCCCAGGTGGCATGCTCTGAGTTGTTTTTGTTTATTACTTTTTGGAAATCATAAAAGAATATTTTCAATTTCTTTCTGCTTTGCTAATAATTCTTGCAATAAGTTTGGTTTATGATGTCAGCTCCTTGCAAGGTAGTTTGCCTGCACTTAACTGATTTGCAAAACTCAGACTCTCAGGTTTCAATCCCGTGGAATCAGAACTGCTCATTTTCCCTCAGGGACAATTTATGGGATACATCGATGAGTTTAGTGCAGCCATATTGGCCCCTTGTTATTAAAAGTCAATTGCCAATTGTACATATGCACATTTGCCCAATAATTTTGACAAATTTGAGAAATTTCTGAATTGAGCAAAATTCAACTGTAAGATATATTATGCAAGGAATCTGGTCTTCTTGATTCAAGAGACCTTTTCCAAATTTGTGCAAGACAGAGGCTGACCAGGCATACCATTTTAAACATGACAGAAAACAATAGTACTGCCCTGTTTCAAATGGTACATGTGCTCAGTCTAGTCTCACTGGGCTAAATTCAAGGTGTCAGTAGGCTGACCATAGCTACTGTTTGAAACAGGACAGTACCATTGTTTTCTGTCCCATTTAAAATGGTACGACTAGTCAGCCTAGCAATGCACTTCCTAACTCTGGGATGAAACAATTTTGCCTTCTAGGCTTTATTGCTCAACATTTGGTCCCTGGAGTCACAACATTGGCATCACCTGGAGCTTGTTAAAAACACAGACTCTCAAACCCGTCCCAGACTTAATCAGAATCTGCACTCTATCAACAATCCCAACTGAAGCGTAAGCACACTGAAGTGTAAGGATTGCTGCTCACGTATGGAGTAGAGAGAGATGACTTCTCCTTCCACTCCACCAGCAGCATCCTGCACCAAACTTTGAAATATATTGTATCGACAAACTTAGCATTATATACGAATATATTCTCATCCTGAGGAAATTTAATGCAATTTATCTAATATCTATCTCAAAGTGAATATAAATGAAATATCTGTTGCCGAGATGGCCTATCCTGCAAATCATGCTGGTTTGGAGAGTGTTGAATAGAATGGAGAGTGTTGAATGGTCATTAGATAACTGGCCTCATCCCCGATGATATAATCACCTTTTTACTCCATGCCCAAGAGATTGCTAATGTTATGTAATGAAAAAGTCATCGGGATACAGGGGCCTGAAGATACGCCTTCTCCTACAAAACACTTTTTTTAGGGAAAAAAACAGGAACACTTTATGCAAAAGATTGCATAAAGTAAAAAAAAAATTAATTAAAAATACTAATTTTTAAGTGACCGAAATGCCAATTTCAAATCTACTTTCTTCTCTACCATGAAGACCTCCTTGAATTTCACTCCATGTAATAGTAATGTATTTCAGGAGCTACTTCTACTAATAACATCGCTGTATATTTATCTGGTGGATCAGAGTTACAAAGTACTTTTGTATATTATAATGACAGTTCTCTTAATTTTCATCTCAAAGTAAGAAAAATCAATTTTCTCTCCCGCATAAAAATATTCATGCCAAATAATTTGGCATTTGAATAATCATAATTATGTTAAAATTCTTTGCATTAGGAAAGAACTTGTACTACTGCAGTTCATGGCCAAAAAAAAAAAAAAAAGGAAATTGTAGTTTTTGGAGAAAGGTTTTCACTTAGAATTATTTTAAGCACAAAAATGTAGCTTTTCTAAGAAGGACCATCACTTCACAGAAATAGTTTTCCAGGTGTTTTAGACTAACTTCAACCATCTTTGGGAAGATGTTTTTCTGTATAGTAACTGGGATTGTCTTCTAAAAACAAATACACCCTTTAGCTTTAAAAAAAATCCCTTGGCAACATGTAGAGGAGGGGCTTTCACTGAGGTGCTCAGGTGTTCTGAATGACTGTGGAGGAACTCTGGGAATCCCGAGCTCCTAGCATAAAAACAGTTGTTCTGCTCCCTCCCCGAAACACTTAGCAGAAGACAGTTTTTCGAAACAATCTCTTTCAGCTATGGATGCCCATCAATATTAGAGCTGGTTTTGGAGTCCTGCTCTGCATGGCTTCAACTGATGTTTACTGACGGAGTGTGGCTGTGGATAAAGGCTGAGATCATGGTGGGGTTAGCTTCCAGTGCCGAGGAAGGGCAAGATTGTGAGGAAAAGCTCTGCAAGACCTTAGGTTGTCTGGATTGAGAAAAACAGCATGGAGAGCAAAGGGAGGGGAAGAGAGGAGTAGCGTGGTAGTGGGTGCATAGTGGTGGAAGGAAGGCATCAGAGAGGGAATTAGCAAGAACTTAAGAAAATATGGGGAAAGAGTTGCTTGCTCTGGTCAGGGTTAGGGTAGGCTACAGCATAAACAATGCCCAGGAAGTGGCAGAGCTTGTCCACATCCACCCAGGTAAGTACTGTGCAAATCTTATCTAGGGAACTTGGGGATTGAAGTCATGCCCAGGACTGCTGGGTGGAGTCGGAGTGGTCGCCATGAACCCAAGGGGTGGTTCTGATAAGTCTCTCAGAGGAGACCATAGTAGGGAGACAGGAGTGCGTCCCTAGTTGGGGCCTGGTGGAAACAAAAAGAGGAATGAATGCCTGCAGGTGTCTTGGGAGTTGTAAGACACACTCCTCCAGCATCAGGGTCCTAACGAGTGACAAGAAATTTCCAGTGATTCCTCATTCCTAGTGACTCTCTTTCTCCAGTGGCCAAAGCCCAGAAAAAAAAATCAGTGTAGCATTCCTAAGCAGATGTCCTCTTGAATTCCACCCAAACTCCTGATGGAGCTGGAGAAATATTGGTGCATCCTTAGGTCTATAGGAGACCTAAGAGTACTCTAAAAAAGTTGAGAAGGGACAGGGAGTGGGTAAACTGGTGATGCTATCTAAAATTGAGAGAACAATCTATGTGGGGTGGAGTGGGATAAAAAGATTCCTAGTTTTGATAAGTTGAGCTGAGTCATGAGAGGAAGAGAAAAGGAACATTTACTTAGCACACAGGTTGTTCTTAGGCACCCTGCTAGATGCTCACAATAAGCAAAACTGTTGCTATAATCTGGATCTATAAAGTTGAATCGTAGAACATAGCTATGTGGGTAGGGAGAAAGCCTATCTTCTAGAGATTTTAGTATCTTAGAGCTAAAAGATACTTTGGAGATACTGTGGATGAAATAGTTATAAGGGATAAAAAGATGACCTAGTAATAGAACATAGAAGCACTCCAAAAATTATAAATGTGGAATACACATAAAAAACTTTTTCCTCAATTAGGAAAAATGTAAGTGAAGCTTCTTTGTGTGAGATCCAATCTAATGGTGTTGCTTGAAAATGCACAGTAATTGTTCACATGTCTATCAGTCTTTGAAAGAAAACTTCCTGAGAGTTGAAATGCTCGTACATGACAAGGATCAGAACTTGAAGATGCTCAGTGTTAAAGAAAGTTGAACATTTACCCTATTATTACTGACAGTTAATATGGCAAGAATCTAGACATTTCAGCATTTCTATGTGCATTTCTAGAAAATATTATGAATGGCAATCCTATACACTGTCTATGCCTACAAGAGTCAAGGTACTATTAAATTCCCAATCTTTTTATCACCTTGGATTTTTAAAGTGTTTTTATAGATATAATTGAAATTTCATCATCTCCTCTGTGAAGACTTCCTTAATACTTTTGGGAAGTTAGTCTCCCATTTCTCAGGATCTCATGGTCTCTGCTCTGCTCTCTTTCGGAGCATTGTTAAGTTCTTGTCTGCCTCACCCATTAAGTTTTGAGCTCCTTGAAAGAGGGGAAATGTTTACATATCCTTAACATTTGGCAGTATGTGGCACACACTATGCAATCAATAAATATTTGTTAAATAAATGATTTAAAAAGCAAGTTGAGAATGTGAGATGTGTGCTAAGTGAGACCTACTGCATAGACAGAATGTCTGAACTAAATGTAAAATTTCAATACTATTAGAAGATTGGGGAATCTATTTTTATGACTAACTCCCTCATCCTTCAAGTGTTGATTTAAGTGTCATCATCTTGCTACCTTGAGCACTCCCACTAAAACTGAATTCCTCCACCCCCACCTCCACTCCCTGTTCCTCTCTTACCCTGTTCTGTTTTTCCAAGGTCTGCTCATTGTTTGTCTTTCTCAATAGAATATGAACACTATGAGGGCAAGAGTTGTTTATCTGTTTTGTTCACTTCTACATGCTGAATATCTAAACCAGGAGCAGGCACATGGTGGTTGCTCAATGCATATTTGTTGAGTAAATGTAATGAATAAGGATCTGGTCAAAAGCATTTGTGTTTTGTTGTCATGGTTGACTGGGGACAGTAGACTCAAAGATTTAGGTAAGTTTATAGATTTGCACGTTAGTGAGTTACAAAAAAGATTGATAGAATTACCTTACCATCTTCAAGGTGGGCATCAATCATCAGACAATAAGACACATAGACTATTAGACATTACATGTCTAATGCAGCATATTTTGATAAAGATGTTTTATAGGACAGAACCAGCTGTAATAAAGTTCTCAAGAAAACAATAATAGTTATTTCTGATAAACTATTTTTAGACTGACTACCTAGGATGCCATATTTTTTCCTTATAAGGGTGTTTTCCCACCAAGGATTTGAGATTAAGGCTTTTATATAAGTACAACATAATGATTATTTGGTACTTGCTGTTTTACAGGCATTATTGAGGGTAAATGTACCAAGACAAAGACCCATAACTTGCATTTATATTGTCCCTGTTTTGAAATTTTGGTAAAGCAGTCCACTGTCAAAAATCATTTCCAAGTCTCTGAATCAGTCCTACAGACACACACAACTCCCTTCTCTTATCTCACCATCACGATGTATGTGAGTTCCTTATCATAGAGAATAGTGCTAGCCACTAAGAATGCCAAGAGAGTTAAAGGTAGAGTTAGGGAGACGGGACATGCCCATGAAAAGCACAGAGGAGCTGGGTTGAGGGCCATAAGGGTAGCAATTTCAGAGGAGGAAGTGAGAATGAGAGTCAGTAGAATTTAAGGTGGAGGTGTTAGAATTTGATCTAAGTTTTGAAAGGATTTGGCAAAATGAAAATGAAAGAGTTTTTCCTCTAGACCAGTCACATCTTCTAACTGGTCGTCCACTTATTGAAAGGAAAAATCCTGTCTCTTAATACTTCGTGATTTTTTTTCTACTAAATAGCTGCTAGTACTGTCCGTTTTCCAAATGAGTTGACTCCCTCATTTGTTTCACATGAATGAAGAAGACACAAATGATTACTTTGAGAATATGAATGCTGCTCCCCAGTTTTTCTTTCATAATCTCTCAGATGAAATATTTCTTAACCTTCTTTACTGGGGAGCATCTAAAAATGATGGATGTTCATTGTTGCCAACATTCCCAACTGGTAAATTGATAAATGGATCATCCTGTTGTATTCCTTGCACCTGCATGAGGCTGTCTTCTCTAACATGCTTAGCTAGAGTGGAGTGAATGCATCTGCTTTACAAGTTAACTGACAGAATTTGTTTATAAACCCACTGAAGAGCTAAATGAAGCAAACTGCATTATCGTGCTTGCTAATTACATTTCATTTCAGCTGAAAGCTTATTACAGCTACAGCCTGAAAACCTAACTTTTTAATTTTGTTTACATTCACTTCTGCTTTTGCTTCAGTCCCCAGAAGCTGTTTTTATGGTTCTTTTTTGTTTGTTTTTTGTTTTTTCATAAAACTAAGAAGGAGGATTAAAGCAGTTGACTGGAGGAGCCTATGTAATGGGTTAATATCCCCTCAGCTGCATTTCATTAATAAGAAAAGGCCTTTCTCCCAGTATAAACTGGTATCGCTTTCTGTACTAATGGACTCCTCAGACATCCAAAATACATGAATGTCTTTCACTGGCCTTTAACTCACCACTTCCTGAGCAGAGGTTACATTTCTTATAGACACAGCAGCGTGACTGTAAGGGCAAAACAAGCTGATACCCAAAACCACAGATATCTGAATAAGCCACAATCTTAATACTGTGTCAGGTTAGATGTGCTCTCCACATTTTGCATCAAAATGAAGTTGTGCCCAACCAACATTTCTTTAACTGCCAGTCTTGTGTGTATTCAGAATGGCAGGATCTGTGCTGGCTGCAGCTTCCCACATGTCCCCTAAAATCAGTTGCCTCCCTTCACCGTCTCCATCAATCTATAATAGTTAAAAATTATCATTACCTGCTACTATCTTCTAGAACAGTCACCTACAAAATCACCATACACTACAGTGATCCTGAATCTCTAGTCCAGGGCTGGGCATGACATCGATCACGGTCCACTGGTGAACCACCGAGCAATTTTGGGGTGACTGCCTGAATAATAAAATAAATAGCTAGTGGATTGTGACATTTGGAGAAGTAGCCCTTACCCTGAAAAAGTCTCTCCAGGTCTCCGCCAAGCTGTTTAGATTATTATATTCATTTACAATTTATCTGATAAAATTAGAATCCCCTACATTCGTGTATTATGGTTGCTTCTTCATTCTACCATGCCCATAGGTGCAAGATAATCTATCTCAGAAGGCCATCATAGCCTTATGATGTAAGAGATGCAGCAGGCACTGAATTATCTGACCATGAATGATGAAGCCCTTTTTACTTTCTTCATATATCTTCCTACACAACAATTTTCAAAGTCTGCGAGGTCCCCTTGAAGAGGCCTGTGGCATTAAACTATTTTCATAAAAATACTAAGACATTATCTGCCTTTTTTACTGTGTTGACAATTGCATGGATGGTGCAAAAGCAATGGTGGGTTAAAGTGACAGTATCTTTGTCTGAATAGAAGCAGTGACACCCAACTGCTAGTAGTTGGATTTTTCATCACTGTGCACTCACAGAAAATAAAGAGCCAGTGTCACTTAAGAATGTCTTGGATGAAGCAGTAAAAATTATTTTATTAGATCTCAACCCTTGAATATACTTCTTTTCAGTGTGACAAAATGAGAAGTACATGTAATGTACTTTTTGTTGCATGCTGAAGTACAGTATGTGTGCAGATATTTCAGATGAGAGCTAAGCTAGCTATTTTTTCCTTTCCCCCTACAATGCCATTTTTGCTTGAAAGAATGACTGACAAACAGTGGTTATTTAGACACTTTTTTTTTGGCAGACATTTTTGTCAGAAGTGAACAAAGTGAGCTTGTCACTTTAAGGAAAACAACTGACAGTATTTGTTGCCGACAATAAAATTTGAGCTATCAAGCAAAAATTAGAATTTTGGAATTTGTATCTGCAACTGTGAGCTTGACAGCTTCCCAATAGTTAAGGGTTTTTCTGATAAGAATGGTGTAATATTCATGAATATGATTTGTTGATACTGATTATGAAATATGTCAACATTTAAAAAATCTGTATAACTCAGTGAAGCAACATTTTCCAAATGACCAATGCATGATGTTACAAAATCAGACATGAGTAAAAGATCCATTCAAAGTGCAAAATAGACTAATTGATTTTAATGAATTGGTACGAAGAGTAGGAAAAGTTCATTGATATAGTTCCAGGTTCAACTGGAAGATTTCAGGCAGTATCCTTTAAAAAATGGCTACTTGTTGAATTTTGGAGTAGTATCAAAAATAATCATAATCAAGCTATTAAAATACTCCTTCCTTTTCCAACTACATATCTGCATAAAGCTGGATTTTCTTCATGTATTTCACAATATATCACAATAGATTGAAAGCAGAGACAGATATGAGAATCTAATTATCTTGTAATAAGCCAGTTATTAAAGAGATTTGCAAAAATAAAAATGACACTCTTCTTACTAAACGATTGTCCTCAAAAATGTGATGACTTGGTATTAAAATATGTTTCTCACATTAATGTGTTATGGTTTATTATTGTTGAAAAATGAATTAATGAAAAATTATTTTTAAAATTTCTGTTTAAAGTACTGATATGGTAATTACTAATAGTTATAAACCATATAAATACAATTTATTTGAGGTTATCAATAATTTTTAAGACTGCAAAGGGCTTCTGCTTTATATCCCACCATAGTTTGTTAGAAAGTAATGATGGTTGTTGTCTAACTTATGTTCTCACTTCAAGGTAGCCATCTGAATTCACATGTTTTATATTTTCACGTGTGGAAAAAGTAATAGACAAAATTATAAAAATTTTATTAAATACCTTAATAAATGACCTATGTAAAGTTGAATTTGTGAACTCTGTTGTAAACCCAGAAACATCTGTCCTACACCACTATTTTTTTTCAATACACTAAAAATAATCATTCTTATAAACAAAATTCATACATTTAAGCAAGGCAGATGTGGTAACTTCAGGTCTTTCTATGTTTCTAATCTAGGCATTTAATGCTACAAATTGTCCTCTAAGGACTGAGTTTCCTACATTCCAAAAATTTCGATATCATATCTTCATTTTCATTTAATTCAAAATATTTTAAAATTTCTCTCTTGAAGCTTTTTTGGTGTGTTATTTAGAAATATATTATTTAACTTCCAAATATTTGGAACTATTTCTAACTATTTTTCTGTTTTTGATTTCTAGTTTAATTCTCTTGTGATCTGAGAACATAATTTTTATAATTTCTATACTTTTAATTTCTTTATGGTTCCAAAATCTTTAGTGACACTTCCATGTGATCTTAAGAAGCCTATATATCATATTCAATGGTGAAAAGCTAAAAGCTTTTCCTTTAAGACTAAGAAGAAGACAAGGATGCCCACTCTCACCACTTTTATTCAACATAGTATTGACATCCTAGCCTCAGCAATCAAATAAGGAAAATAAGTAAAAGGCATGCAAATTGAAAAGAAAGCAGTAAAACTGCCACTGGTTGCAGATAACATGATACTGTGTAGAGAAAACCCTAAAGACTCCAACAAAAACTATTAGAACTAATAAATGTATTCAGTAAAGTTGCAGGAAAAAATTAATATATAGAAATTTGTGGCATTTCTCTACACTGACAACAAACTATCAGAAAGTGAAATTAAAAAAATTATCCCATGTATAATTACATAAAAAAATAAACTAAAATACCTAGGAGGTAAAAGACCTGCACTTGGAAATATATAAGACCTTGATGAAAGAAATTGAAGACGCACATAACTGGAAGAATATACTGTCCTCATGAATTGGAAAACATTAACAGCATGAAAATGTCCATACAATCCAAAACAATCTACAGATGCAATGCAATTTCAATCCAATATCATTCTGTGGCATTTTTCACAGAACTAGGACAAATAATACTAAAATTTATACAGAACCACAAAAGAACCTGAATATTCAAAGCAATCTTTTTTTTATTATTTTTTATTTATTTTTATTTTTATTCATTTTTATTGTTAGACTTATTGGGGTGACATCTGTTAGCAAGGATTACATAGGTCTCAGGCATACAATTCTACAGTGCATTGTCAGCTTGATGTATAATAAGTTCACCACCTAATGTGACTTCTCTTTCCATCACCTTATATTTAGCTTCCCCCACTCCTCTCCCACCCCCTCCCCTTTCTCCCCTCCCTGACCCACTCGTCCCCAAATAAACATTAAACTATTGATTGTGTCCATGGGTTATTTGTTTCTTCTTTTCTTTTTTCTTTGCTCTCAGTTTTATATTCTGCATATGAGTGAAGTCATACAGTTCTTTGTTTTTTCTGTCTGGCTTATTTCACTAAGCATGATGATCAAAGCCATCTTGAGAAAGAAAAACAAAGTTGGAGGTATCACACGCTCTGTTTCAAACATTATTACAAAGCTATAATAATCAAAACAGTATGGTTCTGGCATAAAACACACACAGATTAATAGAAAAATGAAAAAAAGCCCAGAAATTAAACCACACATACATGATCAATTAATTTACAACAAAGGAGGAAGGAAAATATAATGGGGAAAAGGCAGTATCTTCAATAAATGGTCTTGAAAAAGTGGGGAGACACACACACATGCACACACACAAACACACACGAGACTACCTTGTTGCACCATATATAAAAATAAACTCAAAATGGATTAAAACATAAGTGTAAGACCCAAAACCATAAACCTCCTAGAAGAACACAAAGGCAGTAAACTCTTTGACATTGATCTTAGCAATATATTTTTGGAGAAATTTTTGTCTCCCTTCATCTTTGAGCTTCCCTAAATACCCCTCAGAGAGCATCTGTGCCTTCAAGCTCCTCCATCTGTAATTCACTATCATCCTGAGGCCCAGTTGGTGCAGTGCTAAAATAGGGAAAAAGGTGAGGATTCTAAAACCTCATGATTAACTGCCATATTTTAGGCCTGTAACCCTGAGCTGTGAACATCATAGTGTTTCTCCCAACATACAGCTCTCCCTCCCACTTTGGTGCAAGGGAAAGTCTAGAGGAGACTGGATTGGGAGAAATGTCCTTCTTTTAGCATGAATAATACTTTACTGAAGTTTTTTCTATGGAGAACACTTTGGTTCTATTTTACAATTATTACTCTTCTCTTTCTTTGCCAAAACTGTGAAGGATTTTTTCTCAGATTTTCACAGTGAAAATTTGGTAGAGTTCCTGGAAGCAAACCCCATAAAGTGTGGGGGTCCCCTTAAGACTGCTACGTAAGATTATAAACACATAATAATACATTTATCCATTCCACAGATTTTCTATTTTCTCCTACATTATGCTGTATATATTATATATATCCAGAAATAACAGACAGAATAGAAGTGCTGCAAAAGCCAAAATGCTGTCAGTGTTCTTCCAGATGGTAAAATTATGGGCATTCTTCATTTTCTTATTTACCATTTAGGCCAATTTCTAAAGTGTTTTAAAGATGTATCAGTTTTATAATTAATTTTAAGTCTTTAAATGCAAGTTATATTATGTTTGTTATTTTCTATCTATGTAAATTTGAAATTATTCTTGATTTTCTTTTGCCACTCTTGCCTGAATATAGTGGCTCACGCATCATAGCATGAACTTAGGGAAATAGTTTACTCCTGGTTCTTATATTCTGGGTTCATCAGTTTTAAACAATTACAGTGAAATGAGACGCTCATGTTTTTAAAGGCCTCACGCAAGCACAGTCCCACAACCACCTTTGGTAGCCTGTCTCTTTATTTCACAATTTGTAGTAGTATAAATTTTCCATGTGTTTCATATAAATCTCCAAATATCCCCAATTTGGTGTTTTGTTTTGTTTTTTGGTGTTTTTTGCTTTTTTGTTTTTTTTGGTTCTCATCATCTCTAACCACAACAGGGAATTAGGGAATTATTCGGTTACAGTATTGATTACCTACTATGCTTCTATAATAACTCAGCAAAATTCATTAATGTTTCCCCTGCTTTTTTCATAGGATTTTTATAAGGATCTCAGAAGTATAATGCAAATATAAAGTAGTAGAGAGAAATATATCAGTGTTTAAATAAAATATCTTTGCTTTCTCACTGTAGATGCTTAATAAAGTCTTTAAAAATAGCATTGAGTATTTTTTTTATTTAGCATACTATCTTCAATGTTTAATGTTAGTGAAAAATAACTGTATTTTAAAGGCTTATGCATGATTCTTTATTCTTAAACACGTCTCCATAAAGTTCTAATTACTCAACCTCACCAAAGGAGTTTTCAAGACCTGAATTTCACAGATGGGATAGAACTGACGTTTAGTTATATTGGTGAGATGGGCTACCTGCTTGACAAAAAGAGAAAGTAAATTTCTCTCTATTTATCATTCTGGAATCCATACAATCAAGCTGTTGGTATTTCTCACTGTTAGTATTTCTTACCTACCAGATGCTTAATAATTTTGATGCCATGTCACATCTATTTTATGTGTGGGTTTGCCTAATGGAAGGCAAGCCCACACTTGGAGTATTGAATATTTTGTTTGTTTTCTTTGTTTTCCTATGCTCCACTCTCTCCTTGTCCTGTTCAACTTCATTCCATCTGTGTTTCTTAACTATTACTCATACTTCATATGTATAAACTCAATTTCTTTATTCTTTTCTCAGATTTCTTTATCATTAACTTTAAAAATACTTAAAGCATTATAATAAAAGAAACACATACAAATAAAGGCCAATAACGTAAAGGTAAAGCAAGGGGCAAGTAATGGAGATGGCTGGTGGGTGGACAACAGAATGGAGAGTTAAAGATGGTTAAACAAGAAAACCTAGGAGAACTCAAATTAATGTGATTAAACAGAGAATTTAGTTCAGTTTCCAGGCAGCCAAATTTAAAAAGACACCATGAATTAGATAGTCTGCATTGGTTAATGAAAGAAAAGATCTAAGTTTCATTTTCTAATGGTAGGTTGACCCAGAAGTCTCTATGGCCTAGAGCGTGGTTTGAGATGATTATTCCTTTAGATGGTTGATTGTTATGGAGTTACTCCATTCGTATACACTGAGCAGCTGCTCCATGCCTGGCACTGTGGTAGGTTGGGGATGAGTAAGAAAGAACAAGGAAAAACACCCGCCTTCATGGCCCTCTAGAAACTTATTCTGGAAAAGGAAGATCCAGTATAGTCAGCAGTGGAAATGCTAATGCTGAGGATGAGGGTGATGTAATGGTGCAATGGATGGAGCTTTTACTAGGTAAAGAAGTAAGGGGGGACTTCATCGAGGTGGGGTGGGAAGATGAGAGAGAGGATAGAAAAGAGGGTGTGTCTGAGCAACAGCTTCCTGTGTGAGGTGATTCCTGAGGAAAGAAGTTCAAGGCAGAGGAAGCGGCATTGAAAAGCCACGCAGACCTGACACACAGGGTGAATTTGTCGGGCAGCCTGTGGACCCACACCCCGGAAGCATAGAGGCGGGACGGGGAGCCCTGGTCCCGTCGTGCACCGTGCTCAGGAACTGGGAAGTTTCCATTTGGTGAGGAGGAGCCATGGAGGAAGTGATGGGGTCACACTGGCTTTTACAAAGGTTGTTTTGGTGACACGGTTGAGGAGAGAGGCTGGGGCATGGGATAGCAGGATCTCATCACTCCCCACGGGCAGTGAGGCAAGATCAGAATGAAGAGGACAGATTCCAGAAACTTGGCTGGGTAGGCTGTTCGGTTAGGCTCACCCTTAGCTCCATGGCAAGCCCCGTGTCAGCCCTAAAATTCTCATATCTGTTTCATAACTTCCCATTCTCTCACAGGGCCTTCCCTGGGCCCACTGGGACTTCTGGGATGGAGGGGAGTCCGAGCCAGGGTTTCCACTCATGGCATTTAGGACTTTTTAAAAAAAAAAATGATCCCAAAGGAAATCTGATTCCCAGACCCTGGAATTGCAGTGGTGCTGTTCTTTTACTGAATTGTTATTTCCAAAATTTAGCCCAATGTTTTCCAATTTTCTTACTAATTTGATTTAAAGAGTAGTAACAGTTTATTATTTCTGAGGGGCCACAGAAAGATTAAATGAAGGAAATCACAAGCTAGTCAGAACTCCTAATACTTTGGAAGTTGTAGTTCCTAAAACTGAAGTAGTAAAACTCAACAGCTTGATAAAATACAGCCATACGAGAGAGAAAAAAATTGCAGACCAAGGAATCAGTGTGCTGCCCGCATAGAAGATGATTTGTTAGCACTTGGCTGGCACTAAGTTTTATGCTGTTGCTAACAAGAAGCTGATAAAAAATGATTTCTGAAGATTTTCAATGCTTGGCACATGCATTTACTAGTTAGTGTTTTAAACTTCCGTGCTAGCTATTGCCAAATAATGTAGGCTTCTTAAATGTATATCTTAGTTATTTTCAAGCTATGCGTACAAGCCTGAACGTTCACTATTTAATACTTACACGGCCCAAGGGCTATCCACATTACATTTGGCCCACGAAGATAAGTGCGAACGATAGGCTGAATGTTTCTGTTCTCTGATCTAAATCCTCCAGCTTAACATTTTGACTCTGCAACAATAATAAACCTGAAAAGAGATTTGGGATCCAAACTGTCTTGCTTACCTACCAACAATTGGTCTAGCAATTGGCACTGTTGACCAACAAAGACTCTCAGCCTCACAGATTCTTTTCCTGCCTCCCTCAGGCACGAGCCTTGGAGGCTGAGCCCTGAGCTTGAACATCTGTGCCTCGCCCTCTGAGGCGGCCTGCAGGATGAGCAGCTGTGCTGCAGACTTCTCTGCTGCTCTCAGGACGAACAGCTGGCTCTGCCTCTGGGGCAGGATCTTGCTCTTCTGCCCAGCCTGTCAATCATGTCGAATCTTGGAGTGACCAATGAGGCAAATTCAGATAAGAAGGACCCTACAAATTCCAAGCTTTACTGGCCCTACTGCTAAATGTTGGGGATTCAAAAATGAATAAGATGGGAAATAAAATGAATACGATAGTGAAATGGGTGAAGGTGGTCAAAAGGTATAAAGTTCCACTTATAACATAAGTCCTGGAGCTATAATGTACAGCATGGTGACTACTATATTGTTACTGTTAACAATACTGTATTTTATATATATATATATATATATGTTACTAAGAGAGTAGATCTTAAAAGTTCTCATCACAAGAAAAAAACATTGTAACTGTGTGGTGAGGGGTGTTAACTGGACTGTGGCGATTATTTCACAATATATACATACAGCAAGTCATTACGTTGTATACCTAAAACTAAATAAATGGTATGTGTCAATTATATCTCAATTAAAGAAAAGAAAGACAGGAAAGTTGGGATGTGGCCCTGGGAGGTAGAGGAAATGTTTTACAGGTCAGAGAGCATCAGTGGGGACGGGGTTATATAGTCAACAGCATGCTTCACGAGGACACAATACTACACATGACCCATCTTTATCTCCCATATAGGGTTTAGCCCAGTGCCTTGCTTCTTTTTTTATTTTTTAAGATTAATAAGATGGTTCCTATCTTCAAGGAACTCATTATTGAGGGGAAGCAAATAAGCAAACAATTGCAATAGAAATGACAAAGGCTACGCAGAGGTTCCTTATCTAGAACTGAATACATACTTCTCATACTCTCAAACCGATTGTCACATGCCTCCTTTTGCTTACCCAAGCATCTCTGGAACTTGTGAAGTAATGTGACCTTTGAAAAATATTTATATAATTCTCTGCTGTCTTTTGCATAAAGAAAATGGTGATCGTTTTTAGTATCCACCTCTTGTGCCAACAAAAAATAGCAGAGTGCTCTCAAGTGTTTCTGGATTTACGTTTAGGTTTGACTAATGAATGAACAGGAGGCAGAAGAATTAGTCACCACACAGTTTTACAACTCATCAGCAACTCCTGGGCTCTGTTAGGAACGCTGGAACATCGCACAGGCACAGGCCCCAGGAGGACATTGAACCAATTTTGTTCTGTGATCTGTTTCAGAATAAAATTCTATTCACCCTCCTTTGCTGCTGAATTTGAATACAATAAAAACATTAGCTGAGGGCGTGAGCTGTTGTTTAAGGATAAACCGCCACGCCCACACCCAAAGCACACTCCAGCAGTGGTCATCACCCTCCACCTTGTTAGTCAGAAGCCAAAGATTTTATTTGCTCTCACTGGGAACCACCAGCTCACGGCGAGTGAACAAACATTGATCTGTACCTGGCGTGAGGTACGTAAGTGCTGTCGGGGGACCCTGCGAATTCGCTAACGCAGGCTGCAGCCGAGGAAGCAGGACTGTGAATTCCGTCTGCAGAAACAGACGGACTCTTCTTTGGACATCTGGTTTTTATTGAGACAGCAATTACTCCGTAGCTGCGAGGAAAGCCAGGGAAGACACCCCAACTCACTGAGGCTTGAACTGTTAAGCTGAACCATATATCCATATGCATTTTGGAATTGATGTTTTCTTCTATCCCCATGTCAGCTCTTCCTAGACAGACAGTCCAGAAGACATCTAGGTGTCCTGTCAGCAAAACAGACTCCTTCGAACCGCGTAAGCTAAACCAAGTCTTTCATGTGTGAATAAGGGCTTGTAACCTTTGGTTCTGCTTCAGTTCATCTGCTCAGACTCCTGGGGATGAATGAGTCCTGTGGTCAGTGTAGTTGCATGCCACTCATGGTCCCAAGGAAATAAAAAACCCCTAAGAGTTGTCACATTTGAAAAGCAGCATATGTTTTCTGAGTAATTACATCTTATATGTTTACTATTCAAAACATGCAGGTGTGGGTTTTTGAACAGTGGCCAATGACAATGAGCCTGACTGGCAGCAGTTCCTAAATGAGTCATGTTTCACTGTCTGTCAGTTTTTATAACTGTTTTCACTACTAATTTAGTTCTGTGATGCAGTGTACAATTAGTTCTATTATGGAAGCAGCTGTCTTCGGTTTTACAAAGACGCTTTTCCGTTTGGCTTGCATAGGTTTTGTTGTGGTTCTGCTGATGTGGGATGGGGGTTGTAAAGTGGTACCTCTCTGAGCCACAGTAGGCCCAGATCTTCCACATGCATAGGATTTTGCTTACTACCACTACTCTAATGCTATTTCTCACAACTCAGTTCAAAAGGGATCACAAAAGAATTTGCTTCTTAAGGACATGTCCTGTGGTGATTGGTGACCAATCCACTTGGACTCCCTACGTGATCAAAGTTGAGGTGGGAGGTATGGTGGGCAGAACAAGAGGGCTGTATTTAGTTCACTTTCTATGATTGAGCTATGAATTTCAAAAAGCAAGATGAAGCTTGAATGCAGCAAATATGAACAATATAAGAATTGCACTTAATGTTTACAGCTAGATTGGACATGATGATATGCGATGGTTTCTACTACTCTTTGAAAATGCACCCTATCCTCTTAGGAGTTTCCATGTTCCTAATTATCAGTCCCAAATTCTATTTGACACCTGGAATTCCTGAGCCTATCTGCCCTAAGTAGTGCTAGTAAGTTGATCATTTCCTTCCAAGTGTTGTCACCAGAGGCTCATGGGGATATCCAAGAAATAGGCTGACCGTACAAACCATTTTAAATGGGACAGAAAAAAAACAGTACTGTCCTGTTTCAAATGGTGCGTATGGGCAGCCTACTGACACCTTGAATTTAGCCCAGTGAGACTAGGCTGACTGAAATGGGACAGTACTACTTTTTTTTCTGTCCCATTTAAAATGGTACCTATGGTGAGCCTACCAAGAGAAGACTCAACCAGGTTCTTGTCTCTGCACAAAAAAAAATTCAAAAATGAGACAGATGTGGGAAAGCACACGGAGTTTATTAAAATGAAAGTACACACTTGAGAGGAACGTGTGGCCCAACTCAAAGAGCCAGTACCCCCTGGGGGCAGGACTTGGTAACCCATTGAGGTGGCTTGTCAGTTTCTTCCCAGTAGGTGGGATCCTCAGTTTCCCTGTTCTTCCTTTCTTATTTGGCTCCTCTGTGGCATCAGATGCAAGCTGGGAGGCATAGTCGCTGCAATGTAAATGAAATCATAATGACATTATCATGAGCTGAAGTTTGGGTCCCTGTCAAAGGGATTCACCTTGCTGGATGAAACTGGTTCTTCTTCTCCAGCTGCAGGTCACTTGTTACTTGTGTAGCCAGTGAGGGGCCTCACATTGTGTACTGGAGTGGGTGGTCCATTTCTTGGGCTGCTTATCCTGCCTCAGTATAATTCCAGGCATACTCCCCTATCATGTCTTTAGAACTTTGCTACCCAAAGGATGGTTCATGAACCAGGAGTCTTAGCATCCCCTGGAAGCCTGTTAGAAACACAGACCTACTAAATAAGAATCTGCACTTTAACAAGATCCTCAGGCAATTTGTATGCACATTAAGGTTCGAGAACCTCTACTTTAGAACTTTATTATTTGACTGCTCCTTATCAGTGGTTGCTAATGAGCATGACCATATTTTATTGAATTCAGAGCACTTAATGATCAACTGAAGTATCTGGTTCTTTCATTTGTTTATACTTCTTACTGAACACTCTACCCTCTCTTAAATATAGGCTTTTTGAACGTAGGTACTTTGTCTTATTACCATCTCTGGAACAGGTGGAAGAGTGCAGCCACATATTTAACATTCAACAAGTATTTATTGAATTGTACAAATGAACAAACAGCTCATTGTAGATAAAACGTGTGTGCAGTAAGAGAGGCCTGACAGATAGTTTCATACTCCCATGGTGTTGCTTCAGAACCTCAGTACATCAGGGCTGGGTCAGAGGTGAGGGAGAAATTGAGACAGGTGGTTTAGCTCAGATATTATATTGCATTGATAGCTCCAGAGGAAACCTTGTCTATCGAGGGAAGGAGTAGTGGCTCCAACTTTTCTCCTCTAATTTTTGGAGAATAACAGTTATCAGTCTTGCTGCAAGATGCAATGCATTCCAGTTGAATCCAAACATTCCATGAGAACACTCCTCTGTGTGGACTTCTGAAAAGCAGCCAGCGAGATCCAGGAGCTGGAAGTTTGGTAGGGTGACCAACTCATTCTGGTTTGCCTAGAACAGCCCTAATTTTGGAACTGAAAGCCCCATGTCTCAGGAAATGTCTCAGTCCCAGCCAAACTGGGCTGGTTGCTCACCCTACTGGAATGTTTGCTGGAGAGCTTGCGATATCTACTGAGAGTCCCGTTCTAAGGGTGGAGGACTTGGGGATTTTAACAAACATTTCGATTTTTAGGGCACTTTTGTGATCAACCAAGAATGCCTAACACAGAAACACTTAGAGGTGGATCTCTTAAGTCCACCCATAGGATGGTAGCTTAAATATCATTAATTGCACAATTGTCTTTTTGATAAATATGAGCAGAAGACAGACCTTTACCTCAAAAGAGGATGGCTTACTTAAAAGCGCCATCTTAGAAATCTTAGCTTTTTCATTAGCACCCCAAAGGTGCTAATATTTGAATAATCTTGGAAGTACACGGTTCCAGAGTCTGAGCAAAACCTTACTGGAAATGTTTTCACACATTAAAGCCACAGGGGTTATTTTCCTAAATGAAATTCATTTTCAGATATAATTTTTATGACTGCCATTTCAAGATGTGCTCATTTAGTTCTTCTTTCCTCCCCAAAACAAACAGAACGATAGTATGGGATGGGGTTAGGTTGTGGTGTTATAAATCCAGCATCAGGTTACTTCATTGTAAAGTGCTTTAGTTCAATCAGAATGCTTTTACATGGACATCGCAATATCAGCTAAATACTATTACTTAACAATTTAATCTGTAAATGCTCTGAGCTTCACATTTTTGTTATGAAATTATTGCCATAGTGGCCAATGGGCAGCCTTCAAAGAACACAGGACTGTTTCAAAGCTGGACTCTCTTGAATTCAAAAATTGGGTTTTATCAATGAAAAAAAATAACTAGGGTTTAAATATTTTAATTAATTCCTTAAAAAAGGTTGAGCAAGACATTATAGAAAGTTTAAGAAATAAATATATGGAAAATCATTTAAAACACTAATTGTTCTATTGTAACTGTTGTGATATAAGTTATTTTATATGTTCCCAAAATTCTGCTTTAAAATACTATTGTCACACAGACTTGATATAGAAAACACTGAACACGATACATGGTTCATTAATTAAATAAAAGGCTAAATGAAGCTATTCCCCAGTCTATGTTTAATTGTTTAACATACCTGCGTTTCTTTAGAATAGCTAAGTACTATAGTCCAGAGCACTTGATAATGACAAATGCAATTACCAACTGAAGTGCATTAATATTTTCTGACCTGCACTTATTACTTTGATTGCAAAATGGTTTATGATTCCATTCATAAAGCATGGTTTTATTTTTGCTCACTCAATTAGCTGCTGGACACTTGTAGACTGTTATTCTTGTGATGACAGCAGTATTCTTAGCTGTAATGTAGTAACACCCTCATATGTCAGCTAGCAGTCATGAAGTGTGTTAAAAGAAGTTGTAACTAATAATAGGAAAGAGGTCTAAAGTTTACAGACTTTTTAACTTTTTTTCTTTTTTATTAAATTTGTTGGGGTGACTTTTAAAAACACATTAGAATTGCTCCAGACTGACCAAGCCATTTTTGAGAAAGAAAAAAAGAAAGGGGTTTTGAGTCAGCAGGGTGGGACTGGCCATAGCTCGTCTGTGTTTTTGTAAAGAAGTCCAGGGAGTAAGACACCTGGGCAAGTAGTCTCTTCCTGGTAGCAAAAACTGTTAGGAATGACTGGCCTACATGGTCAAAAAGAAAGAATTATGAAGCAGGAAAATTAAGATGTTGTATGGAAAGTCAATGTACTCCTGTCTTGAAATGTAATGAAGAAACTCCTGTACCAATGTTCATTCAGAAACAGTGATTAAGCACTTATTAGACATTATGTGTGGCAGGTTAGGTTCTTCAATTCTGCAATGAACAGTTACATATAGATGGCGAATGTATCTGATGATTTCCTTAGAATAAACTCCTAGATATAAAATTTCTGGGTCAAAAGGTATGCACACTGGAACTTCTGTTAGATATTAACTAAATGCTCCCCCACAGAGGCTGTAACTCAAATTGTAAAGCCACCCAGAGGATATTAGAGTACCTTTTATTATACATATTTGACAAAACTGTGTATTAACAACTGGATTTTTTAAAATTAATGTCTTTGATTGCTAATGAGATTTAAAGTTTTCTACATATTCATTGGCCATTTAAATTTCTTTAGTAAAGAACAATTAATGTCTTATAGTATATTTTTCTATTTGGCTGTTTGTTTTATAGTACTAGTCGTTCTTGACATGTTCAGAATATCGACTCTTTGTCTCCCTTTTTGTTCCAAATACGCTCCTTGTTCGTTGCTTCCCTTTTAACCTTAATGTTTTGCAATATGGGAATCTTTACTTTTTTACGCAAAGAATTTCCTTTACAGTTTTTGGTGTGGGTGTCTGGATTAGTTTTCTAATCCTTTCTAATTCAAGCTTAAAAAAAATTCACCTAATATTTTATACAAGTACTTACAGGATTTTATGTTTCATAGTTAAGTTATTAACACATCTGGGAGGGTCCCCTTGCAGGATAGGGCTCCTACATCATACAGTGAATAATCTCTCATTTTCCATTTGATTTTAAATAATATCTTACCATAACAATAAATTCCTATATATTTTAATATGTTTCTATATTTCTTATTTAGTTGATCTAACTGTCTATTCCTAAGCCAGTATTTGGCACTTTGTTATAGGTTTTTGTTATTCTTTTTAAAAAATTAGAACTTTCATAGCTATATTTCTACATTAATTCTTCAAGATAATTAGAATAAATTTGTTAAGTTCCATACAACAAAATATTTATTTTTCAAATGAAAACTTCGGCAGAACTGCTCAGGTTGAAGCAGTGGAGACAGGAGCGGGGAGCTGAAGTCCCACCAACTCATCCACCCACTGCATCCCTGCTGCAACTTCTGAGGAACAATTTGAGAAACCACTACCCTGAGGATTCCTCCTGCTGTAAAGGACATCCTGTCCCATCAGCAAAGGTCACAGGCAACCCCAAACAGAGGAGGCTCATGATATTCTTTTCTATACTGATGGGATTGGCCCCCTCGCAAGATGGCAGAGGCTCCCACATCTACAGCCTTCGGCTGCTTCTTACTGCAGGAACTTGGGCGGCAGGTGCTCATCCAATCAAGAGTTGATCTCCTGTCCCCTTTTATCTGCTTTTCAGCTGCCCTAAATAATATCTTTATTGCCCCAAAACTTGGACATCTGTTCCACATTTAAGTATTTTCATTTAACAGTAGCTTTGGAACCATTTAAGTAACTAACCATTTCCATACTAGCTGAAGAGAATATAAAATGTGGAACATTAAAGATGTGCTAAAGATGGAGAGGTGACAAGCATGTGGAGACTCACATTCCCTGGGTAAAAGTAGAAAGTTCTCTGGTGGTCTGAATTTCTCAATTTAACATTTGCATGTCCTCACCACTTGAGGTGGAAAAGTAATCCATCCATCTGGTACATTTGTATTATCATTGTTCACTATAAGGGATAGAACATTTGCCATTTTTTGTTTGTTTTTTTTTTTTTTTTTGTTCTCTTTGTTTTTTTGAGGAGGTCTTTTTATGTTTGTTTTTACATCTATAGCATGAAGTAAGAAAGGCCTGGCTATCACTAATTAGGGAATACACATTTTAGTCCTGGTAATGATCAAATTTAGATCCAAGTCATTCTATTGATATGATTCCTATGGACCACATGTAATCCTTTGGTTAAATTAAAGAGAGAATGAAATAGAAAGCCATCTTTCCTTTGTTGCAATAAATTTAAAAGGTAATACATATGAAAATTCACATTAATTTGTTAAAGCAAGGCAATAGAACATATGTCTTGGTGACACAGTCAACTTACCTTCATTGGAATTTGTTAGAAATCACTTAAAAGGCTTTCTATTCATTCACTTATTATTCATTCATTCACATTATTGAATGTCTAATATAAAGTACTACTATATGTGCTAAGGATATACTACTACAGACACATCGCAGGAGAAAGGTCATGCTATAATGGAGCCTCAAGTTTAGTGGAGAGAGATTTAAAAATTGATAAATAATAAATAAGAAAAATATCACACATTGAGTGGTAATTGCTATACTAAGAATAATATGATAGATATTGCCTCGTTTGGACTGGGTAGTCATGGAAAGCTAATTTCAAAGAAATTATCAAAACAGACTCCAGTGAAAGGGGGAGGGAGTGGGAGAGAAGGGACAGGGACACAAATATATGGTGATGGAAAGAGATCTGACTCTGGGTGATGAACACATAATACAACACATAGATGATGTACTATAGAATTGTACACCTGGGACCTATGTAATTTTGAGTAATCAATGTCACCCCAATAAATTAAGCAATAAAAAAGAAACATAGTCCAGCACTATGAATAATATAAAACATAGATTACAAGGCATGGAGAACTTACTGTGAAAATGTAACATACAGTTTTCATATATAAAGTAAGAAAACTGCCTGAGAGAAAAGATAGATCACATATGAAAAACGGCACTTAGACTGAGCACTGCCTATTCAACATTAGAGGAAGCAGAATGTAGTAAAATAGTATATTAACTATGTTAAAGGAATTAATTCAACCTGAAACTGTACACCCAACAAAATTGTTTTTCAATAAGGTGAATAAATTTTAAAAATTTCACCCAGTCTCTGAGAAGTATATACCACTAACATAATGACAATAAAAGAAAAATCTAAAGAATATATTTAAAGCAAAAGAAAATGATCCTGAAATGAAGGTCTCAGGTGCATATATAGCATAAAGAATGTCACAAAATAGGCTTATAAAACTAATTACAAAATGAACACTATAAATAATTTCATCTAATTTATGGAATAAAAAGTAAAATTCTTGCTAATTATTTATAACACTAGAGAAAGTGATCATAGATAAAGCATCCTATTTTTTTTGTGCTTGTTAAGAAAGAAAATATGCTCATTAACGTTAGATTGTGCTAAGTATCTACACTGAAACAGCAAGTGCAACCATTAAATGAAGACATACAATATTTAATTTGCATAGTAGAGTAGAATAAAATGGAATGAGAAAAATTTCAAACCTGCCAATATCCTCCAATACATAAACAGAAACTCACCCAGATTAATCTATACATTCAATTTGAATTCAATAAATATCTCAAAATTTTTCTGATACTCCATAAGCTTAAGTTAAATGCATAACTGCCTTTCAACTCTAATTTTATGTTCTTCTTAGTAAGTTCTAGTATAGAGGTTTTACTAGCCATATAAAATAAGTGAAGTAACTTTCCTCTTTTTTTAGTCTCCAAGACAGTTTTATAAAATAGAGATTATTTAAAATCAGAGAGTTTGGTGAAATTACCTGTTTGGGCTTAATGTATTTTCTTGGATATAGAAAGATTGGGGATAGCTAGGCAATGATAAAGCCAACTCTTTAGAAGTTATGTATTATATTCTATTTCATCTTGAGTCAATTTTGATGATTTATGTTATTCTAAAAAATTTCCCACTATCTATAAAGTTTCAGTTTTACTGTCTTAAAGGTATCTTCATCTCCTGATTTTTATACATCAGAATAGAATAAAGGTAAGTTCTCCAAATTTTACCTCTTATATTAGGAGAAGTAGGAGGATATGCACTATTTAAAAGTAACAATGGGATTTAGCAAGCAGAAAACCTAACATGGGATTTTTAGTTGGCCATGGCCATCCAGAATAAATAAATAAAAATAAAATACAGTTGACCCTCAAACAACATGGAGGTTAGGGGCGTTGACCTCCTGCATAGTCAAAAATATATCTTTTAACTCCCAAAACTTAACTACAATACTAATAGCCTATTGTTGACTGGAAGCCTTACTGATAACACAAATAGTTGATTAACACATTTCATATGTTATGGATTATATACTGATCACAGCAGAATGATACCCAATTAGCCCCACAAGCAGCACACACAAAAGGTGTTCTCAACAGGCACTGGAGTCCACTGAGGCAAATTCCACTCAGTGGAATAAGCCTCTTGCACAGCAGCCCATAAGCTGTGGTCATGGCCAAACTATACAGCCAGTCAGCCTGAGGGTCAGTCCCCACCCACTGATATACCAATAGCAATCAAGGCTTAACTATAAGAGGAGGGCACATACAACCCACACAAGGGACACTCCTGGAGCTCCTAGCACAGGTGACGAGGGCACCTTCTACACAGGCCACCAGCCAAGTCTGGGAGACACGGCAAATCTACCTAGTACATAGAAACAAACACAGAGGCAGCCAAAATGAGAAAACAAAGAAATACATCCCAAATGAAAGAACAGGAGAAAAGTTTCAGAAAAAAAAAACAAAAACGAAATGAAATGGAGACAAACAACCTATCAGATACAGAGTTCAAAATAATGGTTCAAAATAAAAATGCTCAAGAAACTTAGTGAGAACTTCAACAAAGAGATAGCAAGCATAAGAAAGGACATAGAACCATTTAAAAAAGGTCAGAAGTGAAGAATACAGTAACTGAAATAAAGAATGCACTAGAAAAATCATCAGCAGACTAGATGAAACAGGATTGACTCAGAGGTTTAGAAGATAAGGTAGCAAAAAGGACCCAATTGGAACAGCAAAAAGATAAAAAGAATACAAAAATATAAGAATAGTTTAATGGGCCTATGGGACAATATCAAGCATACCAATATTTGCATTGTAGAGGTACCAATAGAACAGAGACAGAGCAAGGAATCGAAAACTTATTTGAAGAAATGATGAAAAACTTCCCTAACCTGGTGAAGGAAATAGATATACAAGCCCAGGAAGTTTAGAGTCCTAAACAAGATGAACAAAAGAGGCCCACACCATGATACATCATAATTAAAATGGCAAAAGTTAAAGAAAAAGTAGTGAGAACAGCACTTAGTTACCTACCAGGGAGCCCCCAGAAGACTGTCAGTTGACTATCTTAATTAATGTAGCATTATAGTTTAATACCTCAGAGAACAAATCTCACTTCAGAAATCTTGTTTTTAAATTGTTGTCCATTTTAAAAATCATTTGTGCATAAGTTTTATTGGGATAATAATAATGCAAAGATTGAAAAAGGTGAAAGAGAATATGGTCAATATAATGGTGATGAGTTTGCAAGGTGACAAACAATTACTAAAATTAGTGGGGTGATCACATTGTAAGGCATAAACATGTTAAGTCACTATATTGCACACCTGAAACTAATATAACCATTATTGTATACCAGCTATGTTTAAAAAGATTAATAAATATTTGCTACCTTAATATCAAGTTTTCTTATAAAAAAGTATAACACTGCATTTGTTCAATTCTAATGTTATCACTCTGTATTATTTTAAAGTCCTTTTTATCTTTCTTGACCATTTTTTAAGTTTATTCCTGCTATATTATATCATTTTGTTCCTATAAAAATGCTATTTTTATTTCTTTATATTTTAAAATAACTTCCACTTTTACATATACATTAGAAAATGACTGATTTGAGTATGTTAATACTATAACTATCTCTTTTACTTATTGTTGGTAATAATTTTTTCAGGTTCTCTTCTGTATTCCAGCTAGGCAATTTAAACACACATGGAAATAATGATAATTCCACGTCATCTGTTCAAACCTTTGCATTGAGATTTTTTTGTGTGGGGGGTGGTTCCCTGACTGGGAATCGAACCCAGGCTGTGGTGCTGAGAGCGCCAAAGCCTAGACACTACATCACCAGGGAACTCCCTTAAACTTTTGCATTTAATTGTTTTTCTTTTCTAATTGCACATCTAGAATCTCTACAACAATGACAAATAATAATTGTAAACACACTATTATGTGTCTCCCATTGAAAATATTTCTAGTAGTTTCACCACCTAGCACATGCAGTCTTTGGCTGTAAATCAGACAGATATTAAAAATATGTGTTATTGTTTTATCAAGAGTTTTTATCAGCAATGGATTTCAAACGTAAATACCTTTACATACTTTCTGGGCATGAGTGTATTATTTTTGTCTTCTGATACAACAGTAACCTAAATTATATTAATAATTTTAATATTCCTAACTTCTTTTCTTAATCATGATGTATTCTTTTAAAGTAATGTTGGATTCTGTTTGTTAATATATTCTTTTGAATTTGTGGATTGTTAGTCACAAGAAAGATTGATGTGTACTATTTTTTTACCTATGCCATCAGATTTTGGTATGAGTATCATAATGGGTAATATGAATAATAAAATTCTTCTTCAATCTTGGTTCTAGAATCATTTCAATAGAATAGGAATTTTCTGTTCCTTTGAGTTTTTGGTGGGCTTCATATATAACATAGTCTGGGCCTGATGCCTACAACTTTTTGACAATTTTTATAATGTCTTTGAAATAGTCTATTTAGATTTCCTATACTTTCTGAAATTATTTTTAGTGATTTAAATTTCTTAGGAATATTATCCATTTTTTTAGATTTTTCAAATCCATATTCATGAAGTCAAATTAAGATACATCTTCATTCTTAATTCCTTCAATAACTGTACTAAGTTTCTCAAGCAAATTTTTCATTTTAGATATTTGTGTTTTCTTCATCTCCATTTAAAATACTGTCAATGATTTATCTATCTGATCAACTTTAAAAATGATTTCATAAATTTATTAGTTTTACTTTTTTTCAGTTGTAGCTATTCAGAAATTTTACATTTTCTTTACTAGTTCTTTAATTCTGATTTCCTTAGATTTATTTTGTTGATGACAGTGTTCACTGGTGGCCTAGAGCTTGGGCCTTCATGGGCCATTTCTGCTAAGAAGGCATCAAAGGGTAAGAAAGAAGTTTTTGTGGGAATTTTTTTTTTTTTTTTTTTTTTTTTTTTTTTTGCTTTTTGGTATGTGGGTAGCTCCCTGACTGGGAATCGAACCCAGGCCGCAGTGCTGACAGCGCCAGTGCCAAAGCCTTAAGCCACTTCACCATCAAGGAACTTCCTAAGAAAGAAGTTTTTAATGAGAGGCTCCAACATGAATCCAGAATCTCCCAAAGTGAGTCTTGATGATATTACATTTCATATTATATGTATTATATTTTTATTAATTAACAATGTATTAATTAATAGACACAACAAAACAAAACACCCAGCACAGGGAACTAGGAAAGAGATGTTTAGTTGTATTAGACTTGGTTCTAGGTAGATGGTTTTGGGAAAATTTTTTCCTGAGAATTCAAAACCACAAGCAAGTCTTTGCATGGATTTGAGGATGAATTTCAAAGAATTCAGTGACCTGAAAAACCCAGAGCTAAGAATTTAATTTTAACTGGTCCTGGCTAGGTAATGCCCCTAGGTGACTGTCCGAAGTAAAAATAAATAATAGTTAAAGGAAAACACTTTAAACTTGAGCCTCAGAAAATTTCCACAGCCAAAATTCCAAAGAACACGAGTTCTGAATGAAACATATCATATTAAGTGAGGATATAAACCACAATGAGCAAGTCAATAAAGTGAAAAATAAAACCCCACTATATTAGACCCCAAGACCACAGTACTAGAAATTATTACATACAGGATATAAAGTAGGTATGCTTGATATGCTTAAAGAAATACAAGACTCAAGTATAACTAAGAAACAACAGACAATGAAAAAATAACCAGGCAAAATTTTAAAAATGTACCAAAGAGCTTTTAGAAATCAAATTAGAAACTCAGTGGACTAAATAGTAGATTGGACTGTAACAGCTGATTAAAACTAGTGAAAAGAAAAATAAGTGAACATGGAGAGTAGAGTAAGGAGGTTTAACAGAAGTCTGGTCAAATTTCTTGGGGAGATAGATAATATAATTAGGGAAAAGCAATCAATATTCAATATTCAAGGCGACATTAGCTGAGAATATTTCAAAATGATGAAAACACAACCCTCAGATTCACAAACTCAGTGAAATTAAAATAAGACAAAGAAAACAGGCAAAGACATGTAAATACACAATAAAACTGCAGATGGCCAAAGACAGAAGCGCTTAACAAAGCTAGGATAGGAGTTCCCTGGTGGTGTAGCGGCTAGGCTTCACCGCTATCAACGCTGTGGCCTGGGTTCGATTCCCAGCCAGGGAGATCCAAACAAACAAACAAAACCCCAACCCCCTCCCCCAAAAAGGAGCTAGAATAAAAAAACATAGATAAAAAGAAATGACAATTTGATTGAGACCATTAGAATATGGGATAATATCTTCAGCATGCTAAGAAAAAAGTAACTGTCAACCTAGGGCCACATAGCCAGTGAAACATCTTCCAATGTGAAATCAGCACATTTCTCACCAAGTAAAACATCTTTCTTGTAAAGTAATGTCTAATAACTTTGGGACAAGGAAATACAAGACAAGGAAATACAAGTATGATCTCCAAAGGACAGCTGAGATTCAAGGAGGAATGCTAAGAGATACTGGTAGATCTGAATCATGTAGGTAGATCTGAATCAAAAACAACCATGTTTTTGTTGTGATGTTAAAAATAGAATCCTCTTCTCCGAGTGTCTGAGACTATCCTATTTTATCTAACACACACAGGAAAATGCTACTAATTAATGCCAGGTGGGGTGTCAGGGCCAGCCTCTTTGCTTGTGTGGTTAGTGAGGACAGGTCCTCATTTGACCTCTCTATTTCAATAAAACTTTGTTCTCCACTTGTAAAGAACTAATTTTATGGTAAAATTATTGATTAAAATAGTGTCCAATGGTCTGGAGATCAATTTGTTGAACTATAAATGTCATGGGTATGCCTTCTAACAAACTAGGCGTCGTAGTCATACCAAAACTATGAGAATCAGTCTCTTACATCTTGATATATTTATACTATTAATAAAGACCAGAGCAGAACATGAAAAAGAATACAGTATTAAGCCAGTTATATCATCATTGAATTTTTACTTCCTTAACTACCATGATGAAATCCCAAGATTCCTTTTATTTTTTAAAGTAAGAAAGTCATTATGATGCCATCATGAGATCATTTCTAACCCAGTGGTGCCAGTCATTACTACTAGTTGAAATATAGTTATGCCTTTCAGCTGTGGCTTAGTAATGATATTAAGTCTGAATTTTCTTGCAAAAGCAATTTATTCATGTCACCACTTACCGCTGTAAGCTTGTTTATGGCTTTTTAAAATGGGATCTGTTTCACCATTTGGCCTTTCTTCAGCCCATTTTGCTTTTTGTAAAACACATACTTTTCCGCCAATGCAATCATAAATGATGACAGAGGAGAAGAACTGAATTAGAACGTAAAGTTACTTCCCAAAGTATTTACATATGATGACCAGATTTACAAAGAGGAAAGGGGAAGCACATTGCAACCATGGAAGAAAGGTTCAGAATCCTATAAAACTCCTGAATCGTGTATCAAAACACTCAAATAACTACTTTTTGTTCATGCCTACCCCCCAGTTGTGCAAGTTAAAATATGATTACTAAATTAACGCTCCTGGTAATGGGAACTTTTTGGCTTTTTTTTGTTTTTGTTTTTATTATTATTATTATGTGTGCGTGTGTGTGTGTGTGTGTGTGTGTGTGTGTGTATTTATATTCTTGAAAAGGGAAAAACAGGTAAAATATAATCTTAAGTTTTAGGTCTTGATTGTGGTGAAGAATGTGATAAAATTACATAGGACTATACACACCCTCTTCACCAATTTCAGTTTCCTGATTTTGAAATTGTAACCAATGGGTTGAATTTATTTCCTCACTTCTACATTTTAAAAAAGGATCAAGATGGGAATTTCTTTTTCAACACTGGGAAAAATGCAGTGCACGCTTGGCTTTCTGATTTTCATTCCAGGGATTCACCACCTCTCCAGATGGTCCATCTTTCCTTCACAATGCTGGTATAAGAATTCTTCCCACCTGGGTCCACTGACAAAGATCCCAGAGCCCATATACATCTTAGTAGAGCAGATATTGAAAAGCTTATGAGATCAACATAAAGGGCTAAGAAACCCAAGTCATATCATTTAATATTGCCTGTCCTTCCATTCCTGACCCAATTTAATGGCCATATCTACTACTGCCCCTCAGATCTCTAAGCCCTTTATTCAAGTAATCTAACTGAATCCTCTCAACTCACCGCAGGAGTGGTAAGACTATGCTTATTTACATTCAACTACAGGCCTAGGCACCATGTTGCCTTGATCAGAGAGATTCAGCATTCATTTAATCTCTAATCTCCAAAGAACCATTTGAGTTGTCAACTAAAAACTCTGCTTACAGAACTCACAGAGGAAGGGATTTCAATGCTGGCTCTTTAATATTAAGATTTTTATTTCCCATATGCCAAATGTTAAGTTATATGTTCTACTAGAAATATCTTATCTGATTTTCCCAAAAACCTATGACATATGCCCTGTTATCAATGTTATTGCTTTCCCTTTGACAGAGGAGGAAACTGAGGCTAAAGGAAGTCAGGGACCTTGCTGAAGCAAATAGATGACCTGGGATTTGAGCCCAGGGGTTCTCAATTCGTAGCTTCATTTCTAATGACTTTGATGTTCTGGTGGTCTCTAAGAACATCATGCATGTGATAAAGCAATGTCTTCAGGTACCATTGAGGTATAGGCATTATCCGGATCCAGGTTATCAAATAACCAATAACCACAGACCATTAGAGTTCATTACTTCACACATTCATACAATAGAGAATGTTACTAGGTGGTCTGAAAAAATGTAATGCCATAGTTACATGTTTTATTAATATTAAATACTAATATTATTTAATTAATGCTTCTTAATATAAATTATGCATACCTTTATTAATTAGATTTAAAATACCTTTTTAAACAATAGGACCTCCCAAATTGTAGTATTCAATTACGTATTATAAACTTCCAAGATGGGAGTATGGACATTTCTCAAACATATTTAAACCATAAAAACTTTCTTATCCCCATGGCACAACTTTTACATTTTTTTGACACTAATTTTCATAAAATTCAGTTGGAGAAACAGTATTTTCCCTCTATTCTGGGTGGTGCTCTTGTTCTTCTCAGAGAGGTCTCGATTTCCTGCCATCGCTATTTCTGATCCATTCTAACTATCCTTGCATTCCACTGCCTTTTTTGAGCTTTTCTTTCCTGTTCCTCTTTTTTTTCCCATTTTAGGAATTGCTCTGATTCTCAGCCTTGGCAAGAGTGGGTCTAGCCCCACGGCATCGGCCTCAGTGAGCCATGAGTACGCACCTTGGTTCTGGCTGGTCCATACCCGTCTGTTCTCCTACGGCATCTTGGACTCTTTTTGGCAATTTTTTTTCTATTGCTTTAGAACCGAGATCATCTTGGTTTTTGGTTTTTGTCTTTTTGTGTTTTCAGAAAAAAAAAAAAAAAGACATTCTGAACTTCTCTAAAGCAATTGATCTGTTATTTTACTGGTGTTGATACCCCAGAATGCTGGATAGTTTACGGTAAATTAATACATCCTTTATTTACATCAGATTATCTATATTATACATTAACTTGGAACCTTGGACATGGAAGGAACATGGATTCTGGAAAGCTAGATAAAATGATGGCTTAGAAAACTTTTATAGCAGTAGACCCATGCCTGTACTTGTCATGTTCACTGAGAAGTAGTGCACGTTATGAGCTCATTGTTCACACCCTCAAGCACCAAAAAGAAATGCTTATCATTGCTTCACAATTAAAAAAAATGCATTTTATTTCAGGAACTTCAGAATATAAAAACAGCATTAGGTTTAACACGATGCATTATCTGATAATAAAAGCCCATTGCATTGTCATAATACAAGTACTAAACTCTTATCTTCTTTCCATTTTGAACTCTATTTACCAAATCTTTCCGTGTATAAGACGACCCCTACTTTTCTAACTCAACATTAAGACACCCTCTCAACTGGATAGTCCCGTGTATAAGACAACCCCCAGTTTCTGGTCTAACAATTTTAAACAAACGTATCCTCTTCACTCTTATACATAGAAAAATACAGTATTTTAAAAGTAAGGAAGAAAAAATAAACAGCGGGGATTATTAATGGCAGGCTGAGACTCAACATAATATAATATAAAGAAAAATAAATTTAATTATAAGACTAGGAATATATTTCAATTCATACATAGGGTAAGTATTAGTACATGTATTAGAAAACTTAAAATAAAACTTAAAATTCTAATGTTAATCAAAAAATTCACATTTCCTAACTTTATTAACAAATATTATTAATTGGTTTATATGACAAAATTTGTGATGAAAGAAATCATGAGGAAATCATGAAACTCAATCGATTTTGTCACTGTTTTGCTAATGATCATGAGCCATGAAAGTAAAAATTAGACTGGGCTGCTACTGTAATTGAGATTTTGAAAAACATTGTCTTTAGTATATTTTGCATGTAATAAGAAAGTCATCTGAAGTAGTTCTTCCCTAATTTCGCTCAAGACAGTCCAATTAAAGGCAGAGTTCCTTTTTCCTTGAACTGAGCTAGTTTTAATCAAACTACTATTCTTTCATTTGCTGTTCTCATAAGCCTTCACCAGTTTTGAGTGACTGCAGATAACTTGAGGGATGGAAAGACTTTTAGAGGGTCATGCAGAAAAACAGCAAAAGCTAATGCAGACAAACAACAATGGAGTTTCATATTTATATACATCAAGAGAAAATGTACATTTTACTAGATGAATACAGACAGGAAACTCCCACTTATGTGAATATTTCTTGCCAATATTTATAACTAATATTTAAATGGATCTCACATTTCCCCAATACTGAAATTGAAATATAATTCATTCTTTTGCTTCCCAATAAAATGTGACTCATAGAAAACACACAATTGTATTAGTATATCAATTTTGGCTTTAGTCAACTCTGAGGTTGCCAGATAAAACACAGAGCACCTAATTAAATTTGAGCTTCAGATAAACAAGTAACTTTTTTAGTAAATTATATCTCAAATATTACATGGGACATGCACTAACAAATAATTCATTATTTATCTGAAATTAATATTTATTTATGCATGTTGTGTTTTTATTTGTTAAATCTGGCCCTATTTTTAACTCCTTTATTGCCTTTATTTCTACAAGTCATAGAAAATTCCACAAAATAGCACTCCTTTTTGTTACATAAAAATCCAGATACAGGAAACTAGTTTCGTATACAGAATATGCAGAGAAAGCACAATGATAACACACACAGGGGTCCAAACTAGGAGGACTCTTCAGCTATTTCTAACTGGGTCATGAAAGGCAGTAGAATTCTAGAAAACAAAAAGAAATTGCTTCCAACCATCAGGCTGTAGGAATTAATACAAGTTTATCACCTTCATTCTAACTTGGATTAAAATGCCTGAGAAAACTAGCACGTAATTGGGCAAGATCTAAGGGAATTACTTTAAAAGGGGAGCCGGTGTAATGGAGCATGCAGCCATGTCATCTTGTCATTCGAGAGCAGGTCGCTTCTGTCATAGAGGCAGTGTGACTATGCCAAAAGCATCTGTTGAAAACCTATTTGGGGGTGCTCTGGGGAAGGAGGAGACTGTCAGTGGGAGGGTCCAGCTCGCAAACATAGGAATGTGGCTGCCTAGGTGAATTCGTGTTAGAAAGTACCCCGGCCAAGGCTGAAAAGTAATACTTGACTTGATGGAATTATCCAAATTAAATACATATCAGAACCAGAAGTTAAAAAAGAAGACAGAGTACTTGTGTAGAGAGTGATCAAGATGTTTAAAAACAGATGGCAACGCTTGGCAATTTAATTGTCACTCCTTGTCAGGTGTTCTTGTTAAGGCTACCATTTCCCCCTCCTGTTTTTCTTTTTATCTTAATTTAACTACATGAGATTTATAAAATTAAGCTCTTTGGTATTAATTTCCACAAGTCACAGAAAACTCCCCAAAGTAGCACTCTTTTGTGTCACATAAAAATCCAGACATAGCATCGATTTTGCTTGATTTCCTTTTTGATTATTGATTAACATGAACGGCAAATACCTTGAAGAGCGCCTAAAAAGATTTATCTACACTTCATGATAAAAGACTTTCAATTACTTCTGAAGTAATTCAAAGTAATGAACTGTCAATGATGGCCAGAAGAGCAAACTCTGAACCTCAAGCGAACTGAAGATCAAGTTTAGCACCCCTGCCTCCATCTAATAGAATGCGAAATGCTTTCCTAGAATGAGTGTGTACATCCTATATTTGCAAGGAGAATAAAATAACGGCTTCTACAAAGCTTGTCTTAACTGGAGTACTTACAAAAGTTATTTAGCAAGAATATAGCTCTAAACATGCACCCCACACAAAACTTACGGTTTCGTTACAGGGGCTTTGGCCTCGAGATGACAACGTTAGGGTCGGTTGTGTTCAACATTTCCCGTGCCCTGAATAACCTCAGTCCTTAAACTATTTACAGCTCCTTACCTGAAGTCTTTCTTGGGGCTCCTCCTGAACATAAGAGGCTGCTCCTTTCCCCTTCAAATGTATTCTAATTCAAATCCTTCTTGACTGAAATAGCCTGAAAGGAACCTCAGGCCAGGGTGAAGTCTAGTTTTCCCTTTTAAGACAACTGGCTTTTGCTAAGTTTCAGGGAATCACCTGTATTAATTGTATTTCCTGCTCATATGTTGCTTTTGTTTGCAATAAAAGAATTCATCTCAGGTGAGTTAACCTTGCTTTTTGGAGAGGGCACCTGCAGTTATCTTGGTGCCTATTGTAAATCAAAACACATTGAGCCTTTAAAGAGGGAAATAAAGAGGTGCTGACAAGAGGGGATGCCAGAAGGATTAGTCGACTTTCTCACCACTTGTATTATCAGGACAGAGAACAACTGAGTCACATTAAATTACAGGGGGGAGAAACAGTCCCAGAAATTCCACAGAATGGAGTTTGACTGGCATCTTCAGTAAGCCTGGGAAGAGGAGGAGTTTTTGAGGTCTAAAAAGACAACTCCCTCCTTAGCCTCAGGCTTCTGTAATTGACCAAGAGTTTTCAGCTGGTGATTTGATCCAGCCAACCCTGTGAGACGCACTCGCCCCCAACCGAGCCCAAGGCTGGAGGGAATAAGAATTAGGTGACTCTGGTGTGTACAATACATGCATTCTCATCTATTAGGATAAATGACATGTCGCTCACTTGAAGCACAGGCAGCTGGAGATTGTCATATTCTGAAAATGACAACTGTTATTTATTTATTGAGAATATTTATACAGGTTCTTCCTGGGCACGGAGAATGCATTTTTCAGTCGCACTGACACTGGGCTTGTCACGTGTCTGGTGCAAAACCTAGAAAGCCATTAGCACTGGCGGACAAAGCACATGTACTCCAGGCAGCAATCTGCAGGAGCATGGACTTAGAAGGTTGAATGCAGCAGGTTTTTAAGAGAGGCCCAAGTCATTATCTTAACAGGGTTTCAAGCTACTCTGAGGAAAAAAAGGATTTTTTTTCCCCACACACTATGGTTTCGTTAACTGTCGAAGGACCAGTTTCGAGGCAATGATTCATTTGGTCAGAGGGTCACATTGTACAGCTCAGGGGGCACGTTGGTCAGCTGAGGTAAGAGGGATGGAGAAGGCATTTAGGAGTGGGGACAATGTTGTCTGTCCCTTTCCCACGCATCACAGTCCTTGGAGCTGTAATACAGGCTAATTTTTGCTCTCAGCTGTAATTTTCCCAGTGTTAAAGTGACACGCCTTCTTGAAACAGCATTTCTCTAAGCCTGAGCCCCAGTTTAAGTTGCCCATTCCTGGGTCCCATCCCAGATCCGCTCAATCACAACAGCTGAGAGTGGGGCCTTCACCTCTGCATGTTAGCAAATATCCTCAGGTATTTCTTTTGCACACCAAGAACTGAAAATCATTATTTTGGAGGGATCGAGTGAGGTTGTGTGAACAAATATGCTCTGCGCTTTGTAGATTCTAAGTGCTGGTTCACACTGCATTCGCCACAATAAATACTGCTTGATGGCAACTCAAATTAATGCCGTTTACCTACACACACCCTAAATTTCTAAAGGGGCACAGTACTTTCCTAATCACACATAGACGTGTGAAGGGATAAATATAACCTTATCCAGAGAACAGCCCCCTGGAACTAGTTTGTGGGTGTGTAGGCCCACTCCCCAATCACAGAAATGGAATTTGCACCTCCCCGGGTGCTGTACGGAGGAAGTCTGTCTGACATGGCTATAAGGACACCCTGGAGAGTAATACTTCTTAGAATACGTTAATGCCTCTTGGAAATGGGGTTTTAACCTGAATAGGGAACTGCATATATGTGTATGGGTATGTTTAAATTTCAGGCCATTATTTTATTGGGAAGGACTGAAGAAATCTAAAGTCGAAGTGATATTTTCTCTTTTTTTCTATTAAAAATGTTATTTTCTTATTGCCAACATAAAGGATGGTCATTAGGAAAATGTTTTATTCAAGTAAGTATTTTTAAATAAAAACAGATTTTACAATTTTATCTGCCTAAGGCAAACTATTTCCCCGGGTAAAAATAAGAAGAACAGTTTAGAGGAGAGTCAGGCAGTTGATTTTAAAGACATGTTTTTGTTGTTTTTAGATTTTGTGATGTTTGTAGATTTGTCATCAGCTTTCTAAACTTCATAATTTGTTTCTCATTCCAAATATTCATTTTTGTATCTAATTATATATTCTTAAACTTTCTATTCTTTTTGTTAAAGAGAGCCTCCCCACAACTTGTATGAGCCTCAGACTCTACATAACGTGGATTCAGTCCTGATTTGTCCAAGCCCATAAAAGCTCAGTTGCATTCAACATTTACACCCAAAAGGTGTTTGAGGCCATCAAAGAGGTGTGTAGCCCTGTTGAAGATCAAAGAATGAAGAAAGCATTGCAGCCTTTGGAGAGAGATGGCCGGGGGAGGGAGTGATGTTGGATGTTGGGAAGGAGCCAGGCAGAAAATGTGTACAGGACACAGTGGACTTGAGAAAGTATGTAAACAGGTAAAGTAACTTTCCTAAGCAGCATGTTAGGGCCCTAAGTGGTGCTTAAACATATCACAGAGGTAGCCGATGAAGGATCAGATTGTTAAGGAACAACTTGCTTTTAAAACCCAAAGAGCAGTGGTTGATCTGATAACTCCAGGATTCTTAATAGCTCAACACAAATAAACCACTTGTAAATGCCCCTGGGCTGGCCTGCTTCACAGCCCTTTTCACATGGCAGTAATACATGGCCAGTAATTACCATAATGAGCCACCAGAAGGCATCTATTTGTTAGCCCTGGAAGAGCTTGCATCTGGCTTTTAGGTGTGAAGCTAGGAGAGGCAAATGACAAGGAGCATTTGAATATACATTTCCTCGGGCAGCTACTTATTTGAACAGCTGCTAAGGAGGCACACACAGCAACATTTGAGTGAGTCCAATTCGGAAAGCTGTGTGCATCTTGATTTCTAGTTTTTTTCTTTGAAGTACAGAACCAGCCTATTTTCTCCCCAGGTAATAATTTCTCCAAATTAAAAGTGGTTACCCGACTTAAAACCTGTGACAAGTCTATTGTGTTGACCTCTACAGCTGGGAGAGGGTGGAGGTTGCCCGGGAAATGGGTTCTAGAAACGAAACATGGAATATGCTTGAAGTCACGTGCCAAATTGTTTGGTTTTAGGTTAAGTTTCATAGGAAAAATAATCCAGAGCTCTCTTTCTCTCTTTCCTTCTTTTGTCTGTGTCAAAACAAAGAATACTTAACAAAGGCAACGTTTTTACCTATCTGCTGAAAATACAAAAATATTTTCATCAAAATAACAAATCGAAGCTTTGTTGTGTCAGCTTGTACGTTTAATAATTCCAATGATCAGCATTCTAGAGACAAATGTGCCATCTGAAGAAAAGAAAGAAATCTAGGGACACAAGAAATAAGCATAAAATGACACTGGAGTTGGCAATGCTACTGGAGAAGGAGGAATGTTTCAAGGTCAAGCCTGTGAATCTTTGGAAGTGTGTGGCTAGGAGTCAAAACCAGCGTGTGCTCGCCTTCACCAGGGAGCCCATTGCCATGACCAGGGCTGGGCTGTCAGTGCCTTAACATCTCTGCTTAGGAAAAGATCTTAGAAATCTCATATTTCTTGAGCTATTAGGAAGATACGTGAAATAATGTCTTTCAAACACATATATAGAATAATAAAGATCGCAGGAATTTCTTACTGACCCAGAGTTTACCTTAGATAAAGAGATTTATATGGAACCTGGAAGAGGCCTATCAGAGTTTTGCCTTGACATTCATGGATCACTGAGCAGTTCCAAATGCTTCTAAGAAGATTATCAGGTAGCTGTGTTTTCTGAAGTTCCTTGATCTCTCCTGTTACATAGGGGTCAAAGTGTAAGTTTGGTAGCTTATCCTTGAGATATTAGCAAGACACAAGATAAGGGAGGCTGCAAATAAAATACAGTCAGTAACATAGCTTCCCCTTATAGATTCGTCAGCTTGCAAGTTTAGACTGCTGCTGAATTTTATTGAAGTTCTGGTATGATAAAGAACTTTAAAATTATACATACATCCATAGCTAATACAGTCACATGGTTCAAGGCTCTAACAGTATGAAAACTGTCTACAGTACAACGTCTCTACACTCCTAGTCCCAATCAACCCAGTTATCCTCTGCCTACTCTTCCTTCTCTAAATAACCACTGTTACTAGTTTCTTGTATATTCTTCTTGTGTTTTTATATCCAAGTAAATATATATATATGTACACACACACACAGTTCTCATGTATTTTTATGCGAAATCAATATACTCTGTACACTGTTCTGTATCTTACTTTTTAAATGAATACTATATCTTGGAGATTTTTTAAAACCTCAGTACATGGTTTCCTCTTTTTTTTTTTTTTTTCTTTTTAATGTGGGTAGTTTCCTGGCTGGGAATCGAACCCAGGCCGCAGCGTTGACAGCGCCGAAGCCTTAGCCACTACACCACCAGGGAACTCCCTTCCTCATTCATTTTTATAGCTGCATAGTATCTCATTGTTTGAATGGATTATATTTCATTTAATCCAAACTGTGGCATTTAAAGTCCTGGTCACTCTTAAGAAACATCATAAAAAATATGATGTGACAAGCTCCATGTGCTTGCAATTGTATCAGAATTTTGAATTAAGTTTTTATTTGCCTATAGCCTGAATTTTTAAGATTTTGGAAAATATAATGAACCGATGGAGTCAGGGATTACTTGGAAGAATAGCCTAATGTATGAGTTCGCATTAGATAAAATGCATGGAATTAGAACAGAGTTCAACTAAAACCATTTAAGATGTTATTAGTTCTCAGTAGGCTTTTGTCTGGGTTGCCTATATTCTGAGGTGTTTGTCATGCCCACATTATTTTCTTTAAATATTGTATAAACATCCAGACTTACTTTGATTTTTTCCAAACATGGTAACAGCTGCCCTACAGGGCTTTGCCTCTCAGACCACAGAACTAGTGTTTCTTTAAGGTCTTTCTACCTCTCTGATCCTACTTTTACATTTAATTAAGGTAATCCTTCAATCTACATCCTCTTCCAGACCTCATTCTCCTTTCTTTCTAAGTTGTTGTCCATATTCTACCTGAAGCAGGAGATCATATTGCAGTTTTGGTCCTAAGCTCATTAAAGAAGAATGCATCTGGCATTTCTCTGGGAGGAAAATGGGCTTTCAAGTTCTAATTGGAAAGATCTGAAGAGTGTAGAACTACGATGTCTTTCTGACCATGGGCCCCAGACCACTGAGTTTATATGTTCACTCTGTGAAAAATGTAGGGTCTATGATCTCGGTTGCAGTTCTTGTTTGCCTGTTAAAATTAGGGTTGCTTTTTTTTTTTTTTTTTTTTTTTTTTTACCTCCAGCCTGATGTGGACAAAATTGTGTAGGCATGTGTGGTCTCTTATTGAGATTAATATAATTTGTCTCTCTTTAAAGAAATTATATGAGGTTTGTGGATAACCCTGGAGTATTAGAAAAGTTCAAACAGAAATACAACCAAGAGTGAAGCTGTGCCATTAAAGAGGAAATAAAAACTGAAAAGGAAGGCAGGCAGGAAGGAAGGAAGGGAAGAAAGAGGGAAGGAAAGGAAGGAAAAAATTCAGGTACATCATAGAACTGGGGTTGCTGCTTTGTCTTTGCCTCCTACCAAGACGGAAGATTTTAGGGCTTTATCAGGGCTGGAGTACTAAGGCATAAGCGAATGGTTTTCGCCTGAAGGAAAAAGCTAATGAGTAAAGTTCTTCTTCTTCTTCTTCTTCTTAAAACAAAGGTATTAGTGGTTCAAAGCATTTTTACTGGAGAAATTGAAAGAGTCCTAGCAAAAACCAAACCAAACCCAGAGTAGAAAATGGTTCCCTACTGACATCTTTACCTGCATACACGCAGGTTACTCCCTTGTGTGTATGCCTGGCCACCAGCCCCCGCCAAGGAGCTGTCATAAAGAGGTGCTGATGCTCCTGAGAACAGGTGATATTATTTCCCCTGCTGGTTCTACGCAAGACATGATAATGTCATCTCTGTAAGCATTGTTAAGTATTAAGTCAAGTTCCTTACAATGCTTTCTTTCCCAGGCCCCTTTAAAAAACAACATGCATTTCGCTCCTATAAGACTTGAAAAGAGAACAAGAAGACCAGCAGATTCCCTTCCTGCCCTCCTGCCCCACGCCCATCCTGGGGTCAGCCCCCTGGCCTGTCTTTATACAGTCATTAGGAAATAGGTGCCAGATCCCTGGCTCTTGTTTTAAACCCTGGCTCTGCTTGTATTTATTTTCACCTGTTGAGAATGGAGTGTCACTAAAGCACTGAACCCAACATACAGATCCCTTCTGAAATAATCATAAAAGGATTTATTTCCCGAAGAACTTATTAGCTTATCTAAACATCTGCTACTCAAAAGTGATTACTTGGGAATTTCCAGGTCACACAGGAACATGCGAGCTGTCGCTACTGGATGTATTTAGACAAGAACCAGTAACCAAACATTTCGAGGTGAGGCAGAGAATGTTTAAAAATTAGTCTGTGTTTGAACTCAAAAAAAAAAAAGTGAATTTACATACTTTTAAATGCCACTTCTGCTTTGTGGTTTTATTTTAATCAACCTGTATGATTGGCTTTTCTGCTGAAGTCTTAGGTAGAAAATATACAGAAACCATGAAAGTCTGTGAAAGTAAAGACCAAAACATTAACTCTCATGTAGCAACATGAATAATCTTTTTCTAAGTAAGAGATAAACACAAAGATAAAAAATAAATGTCATGGAGAGGAGCATTTGACCAGAGACATCAAAATCTGGGAAATACTTATGGCACCGATAATAGGTTAAAGGAAAAGCACAATACTTTGAAAATAATATATTCAAAAAGAATAAGGGTAATGCTGAATGTGATTTAAAAGAAGGGGAGGAACCAAAATCCTTAGGATGGTTTTCATTCCACAATATGTATTGGGCATGTCCCTTTTTAGGAGTTTAGGATTCATTAAGAAACCAAACAGACAAAGCTGTCCCCATAGAACTTACATTTTAGAGAGAAAGACAAAGAAGAAATAATGGACATAATAAACAATTAACATGTAGTATCTTAGGAAGTGAGAGCTAAGAAAAAGAAAGTAAATTAGGGTAATGGGGATTTAGAAGAAAGGTAGGGTGGGTTATTAAAGGCCCTCATTGAGAAAGTGGCATTTGAACAAACACTTGCAGGAAATTCTCTTTAGCTCACCAATATCTCTGTCAAATGGGGTTTACAAATTCATGTCACCTGCCTGGACTCTGAGGGCACATTTCTACATCTTCACCCTACCTTGAAGCAATCTAGATTTTTCCCTATTTATATTTGGGAAATCCAGCCAATATGTTTGTGAGATGTTGTCTGCTCCACTGGTGAATCTGAGCCTGACATTCTTACCCAGGGAAATAAGGAGAAATTGGTACTGAGAATGATGTACAAAGAATGAATTGGTGAGTATTTCCATCGTTCCTTCTGTTGAAGAACTCAAAGTACTACTTCAGTCTTGGTTAGCTTTAAAATAGCAGCCAAGATTTTAGAAATGATCCAATGGAGGGTCACGTACAGGTAGAGAGAAGGCAAAGAAATCAAGGGATTGAGGAATAACCAGGATGAGGTATCCTGTTACATCTGAAAGGTTGAGGTCCTAGGCATTAGGCACGACTACTCTGCCTTCACAGCAGTATAAAAGTGTGTATTACTTGAAAAATAAAAAATAATATGTTCAGTTTTTATCCTGACAATTCACATGGAATGTGGCTCCATATGTTGTGTGGCTAGGAAATGGCAAACAAGCCGTATCTTCAAAGAAACGTGCTTGACTGTCAGGTTTCAAGCAAGAAATTCTTTTCTCCTTTCAGATTTCAAATTTTACCCCTGAGTTGAGATTGTCTTCGTTAACCTTAAAGGCAATTTTAAGAAACTTCTAAGTAGGAGAATGGTTGGCTAGTTAAGAAACTTACTACATGCCTACTATGTGGTTCTGTGGGCCGGTTGAAATTAAAATAAGGAATTGCATTTGAGGTCTATGACCATTCTCAAGGCTGCCCCACACAGTGGCAGTGTGCACTTCGGAGGAGCATGAGGAAGCCAGCCAGGATCTTCCCCTGTCTAACACATTACTATCTGCTTTCTGAAGGGGAAATGGTCACCTCATTTTGGGAATCTCCCCACTCTCCAAGAAAACACCATCTTTTCCATGCATGCACATAAAGAGGTGTTTACTGTTTTCTACTGCCAGATCCCTTTGTCTTTCCCAGTTGTTGGTTTTATTTTGTTTGCTATCCCTTTCTTCCTTGGGAATTGATATCTTGACCAATTGGTAAATGGTTCCTATAGTAACAGTCACCAAGTGAAACTCCCCCAACAATTCTCCTCCCACCCTTGAACACCACCACAATAAAAAAACAAACAAAACCTTTTCATTCTTTTACATCAATGTGTTTGGTAAGTAGAGAGATTTTGAAACTCATTCACTAAACTTATGTTTCTCCCATTTAATGCAAACTGACATTTACAGGACAGCTTTTTCAATCTAGAGAGGCTTCAGGCCCACTCAGGTACTATCAGTTTTGTATTTGTGGCTGCATATGAAATTGTAAGAGCATTGCATATTTGATAATAAAATAATAAATGTATTACAGGGAAGTTCTTTTAAATAGATTTTACCATTTTAGTTTTGATTATGAAGTATTGGATAGATGACAAATGGGATTTAAATGCCATAACAAGAGCAAATACACATTTCTCGTAGCCAAGAGGTAAAGCAGTGGGAGGAGGCCCAGCATGATACCTGCATGAGGAAGCCCCCGGGACCTGGTCTGCCGACTGTTTCACACTTTCTATCAGCTGCAATGGGAGTGGCCAGCTGCAAAGATCTTTAAAATTTCCTCTCTGTAGCTATTATGACACACAATAGGAGCATGGCACTCTTTGTACTAGATTAGGCTTGGCTTCTACACTGAGTGTGCAGCAGTTTTTGACCAAAAATGGCATGATTCCCACGCACCACCCTTCTGATTCACCCCATCTCTTCCCAAGTGATGTTTGTTTGTTTGTTTGTTTCCCCACATGAAAAATGTCCTCAGAGGGAAATGGTTTGCTGAAGTGGAAGAGGTGAAACAAAAAAAGGCAGAAGCACTAAAAGGCATCAAAATCAATGAGTTCAAAAACTGTTTTGAGCAGTGGAGAAAGCATCTCAACAGGTGTACTGCACCAAATGGAGAGTACTTTGTTTTTCAGTTTTTTGTTTTGTTTTATATGTGGGTAGTTCCCTGGCTGGGAATCGAACCCAGGCCGCAGCGTTGACAGCACCGAAGCCTTAGCCACTACACCACCAGGGATCTCCATGGAGAGTACTTTGAAGGTGACTGAAGTTTGAACATGTAAGAATAAATATACAATTTTTTATAAATAAATTCTGAGTTTTTCAGTTTCCCTCCCCACAAATTTATAAGTTTTATAAGTATGCTAACAGATGAGTTTAATTCAATATACATAAGAATTCACTTAGTGTAGTAGTTAAGATCATAAACTCTGGGCCAGATGGGCTAGAATCAAATCTCAGCTTTGCCACCATGAGACCTTAGGTAAATTGCTTTATCTTCCATATGTGAAGTGGGGATAATAAGTATATTTTTCTTATAGTATTGTTCTGAAGACTAAATAAGTTAATGTATATAAATTACATATCATTCATTAATTTACTGGTTTTAATAGCAACCCCTTTCAACATTTGCCTTTTCACGTTACAATCCTACTTTAAAATAACTAAACCAGTGTGGAAGACCATCAATTCCTCCAGTCATTCTGACAGCTCTTCAATGCTCAGTTCTGTGGAATCATTCCCAAGGGGCAGAGACCAGAACTACATTCAAGTGAACTGTGGTGTTTTGATTATTTTTTTCCAAAATAAATATTTACCAGGAAGACTGTGATGTTAATTTTATATGTCAACTTAACTGGGCCAAAGGATGCTCAGTTCGCTGGTTAAATATTATTTATGGGTGTGTCTTAGAAGATATTTTCAAAAGATATCAGCATTTGAGTTGGTGGACTAAGTAAAGCAGATGGCCCTCCCCATCATGGGCAGGCATCAGCCAATGTACGAGGGCATGAATAGAATAAAAAGGTGGAGGAAGGTTGCATTCATTCTCTGCCTGACTGTTGAACTGGGACATAGGTCTTCTATGAGCCCTCCGTGTTCTTGGTTCTCAGGCCTTCAGTCACAGACTGGGATCTACATCATCAGTTCTCTAGCTCTCCACCCCTGAATTATACCACTGGCTTTGCTGGATCTCTAGATCACAGATGGCAGATTGTGGGACCTCTCAGCCTCCACAGTCACATGGAGCCAATACCTTCTAATAAACCTCTCCATATACATAGATAGACACATAGGTGTATCCTATTTGTTCTGTTTCCCTGGAGAACCCTAATATAAAAATCAACAATGGTAAAGGGGGAGGGGGGTGTTGGATGGGAGAGGGGGAGTCAAATATATGTTGATGGAAGAAGAAATGACTCTAGGTGGTGAGTACATAATGCAACACACAGACAATGTATTATAGAATTGTATACCTGAAACCTATATAATTTTACTAACCAATGTCACTCCTATAAATTTAATTAAAAAAACAAACAAACCAACAACAGAAAACAACAGTAAAATCATTTAGAGGCCTAGATTTGCAGATCATAGTCTGTTGATATAAAAAATAATTCTATCCCCCACACTGGGGATTAGATAACCACACTTGGGGAGCTGGCCAGGAGCTCCCCTCTGACCTCGCCATGTCAGAGTTGAGTGAGAAACAAAGACTCTCCAGATACAGGCCAAAGTACGTTCGAGTTGGGACTGGGTAAGCTATTCAGTCCTTCCCAGAATCTCCTTCCATGCCTCTCTACCAGTTAAATTGATTTGCATTGAGTGTATGCAGGATGGAATAAGGGATGTTTTTTACTTCTTGCAAAACATTTTTTTATTGATATCTGGGATTCCTTTAACTGCGCTAAATAGAAACCTATTCAAGGCAATTTTAAGTAAATTAGATTTATACAGGGCATAAGGGCAAAAAAATGTGGATAGCAAATGCTACTCAGGCTCTAGCCAGCTATAGCCAGCAGGGTAGTGGGTCCGGCTTATTCAGAGCAGCTGAACCTCTGGAAGCCCTTCTTGAAGAGCAGGCACCCTAACTGCATCACCTGAATTGAAGTTATACCTGCCTTTTTGGTGAGAAGAAACAGGCCTACCTTCACAGACAATTGGCTAGAATGGAGGATATTGATAAAAAGTAGGAAGAAAATTGTGACACAACCATTATAAAAATATTTATTTCTTTTTCTTTTTTTTTTTTTCTTTATGTGGGTAGCTCCCTGACTGGGAGTCGAACCCAGGTCGCAGCACTGACAGCACCGAAGCCTTAGCCACAACACCACCAGGGAACTCCCTATTTACTTATTTTTCTACAGACATTTTTCACTCAAGTCCTGAGATGCATAATTAAAATAATATGGGACTTACTTCTTTGACTGTGTTGAAGTTGAAGAGCAACCCCTGGGCACAGTAGGTTGCATTCAATACTTCGGATTCTTTCCTGGTTCAGATCTGATAGATAGAAGCCATTATCTTACAGGCACATTTGTACCATTTCCCCATAATGTGTTATCATCTTACATCAGCCTACATGGAACTTATTTGCCATTTTTCTGCCCACTCATATGGCCGAGCTATTTCCTTTTACAATTTATTCTTATTGCCTCAATATGTCATTAGACAGAGAGCTTTGCAGAAAATTTTAGTATAGTAGAAACTTTCTTCCCATCACTTACAACAATGTTAAGTAAGATTGATCCAGCACTAATTTCTGGTGTTCACACATTTCCATTCTTAAAAAAGTCTTTTTTCCCACAGTCCCTCCCTTCCTCTTTCACTGTCTCCCTCTGTCAGCACATACTTATTAAGTACCTATTATGTGCCAGAAACTTCAAGTGTTCAGGATACCTCATTGAACCAAACAGATAAAAAATTCTGCCTCTCCAGAGCCTATGTGTTAATGTGGAAAGATAGGCCATAACAGACAAACCAATAAATGCATATGTTACATATATTACATACAATATAGGCACTGTTTTTCTCTTTACTTAGTGTCACAATTTGAGTTAGTTCTTCAGTGATACAGTAATCTTCCCTAAAACCACAGTATCTATCTTAAATTTAAAGAGGATCACTTTCCTGTATGTTATGTTTTCATTTTTGAAAGAGAACAATGAATCAGCAAAAAGAAATAGAGTGTTTACTCTTTTTCAGAAGATGATATTTAGGGTAAAATTAGTTCATTAAACAAACATTTGTGGAGTATCTGTGAAGCCCATAAAAGAAGAAATTATAGCCTTGCCCTTAAGGACTTTGTAATTTAATTAAATAAAGTAACACACAACCAGGTAATAATAGAAGCCGGCAGTCCCCACCTCATATATTTTAGCTGTGCTATCTCCAGCTGCCCACAATTGAGTCCACTGAACTTCCTGCAGTGCTGGTCACAGTAGTCGTTTCTTGTTCTCTGAGTCACCCTTGCCTGCTCCCTAAGTAGCCATTGCATTGACACTGGGCTTCCCGCATAGCTTTCCCAGTGGGATTTGAGCCTTGGACTTTGTTTCTGAATCCCTAATCTAAATCTTTATCTAGTGTTTTAGTCTACTTTTAGAGCAGCTGCCCTTTTTGTCCATTTAGAAAATATTTATTGAGCATTTACTTGGATTAGTAATCATGTCAGGTGCTGAGGATATTAAAATAATTTTGAAAATTGCCTCTGTCATTGAGGAGCTCAGAGTCTAATAAGGAGATGGACCTACACAAGTCATAAATAAGCAAGATCAACACTCTACCAATGGTATGTGTGGGATGTTATGGAAAAAGGAATGGGGGAAGCTGCTACCATTGTCTGGAAGAGAAGAAGCGATAGGAAAGAATTCACAGAGAATATATACCTGAGGTAATTCTCAGAGGAAAAAATAAAAATTCACGAGGTAAAAAAAAAAAAAGAATTCACTAGGTGAGCAAGAAGGGAAGGACACAAGCAAAGTAATGGAGGTTTGTGAAAGTGCTCTTGCCGGCACCCCAACAGAAAGACTGGAGGTTCGAACTCTGAATCTGAGTGTATTGGCTGGGACTTCGCTTCTGGCCATCACTACTTTCCCTGTCTCTTGGCACAAGGCCCTATGTATACTTTGATTTTAATCATTTTAAAGAATATTGAGCTGGGATTTTCAGTCAAGATGGCATCGTAGGTGAATGCTGTGCTTATGTCCTCTCACAACCACATCAAAATTACAACTAAACTGCAAAACAACCATCATTGAGAATAGCCTGAAGTCTAGCTAAACCAAAGTCCTACAACTAAGGATATATACATGTCAAGTCTGGTAGGAAGGGTGGGTGTGTTCACTAGGCAGGTCCCACACCCACATGTGACTGTTGGTAATTGAGGAGAGGGATAGCTCAGCTGCAGACATGCCCCCCACAGAGGAGCAAAGGGTCCCAGCCCCACACCAGGCTCTCCAGTCCAGGGTTCCAGCTGGTTTCTCCATAGAAGAAATGTTACAGGCTAGGATGGATTGGCACAAAATATTCAAAGTGATAAAAAGCAATGACTTACAACCAAGATTATTCTACCCAGCAAAGCTGTCATTTAGAATAGAAAGATAGATAAAGAGCTTCCAGACAAGAAAAAGTAATGGAGTTCATAACCACCAAACCAGTATTACAAGAAATGTTAGAGGGACTTCGTTAAGAAAAAAAAAAAGATAAAAAATGTGAATAATAAAATGGCAATAGCTATATACTATTAACAATCACTTTCAATGTAAATGAATTAAACACTCCAATCAAGATATAGGGTAGCTGAATGGATAAGAAAACAAGGCCCTTATATATGCTGCCCACAAGAGTTTCACTTCAGATTGAAAGAAACACAGACTGAAAGCAAAGAGATAGAAAATGGAAATGGAAAAAAAAGCTGGGGTAGCAATAGTTACACCAGACAAAATAGACTTTAAAACTTCAGATATTTTTAATGCATTATTTCACTTAAATATTGAAATGTATATGTGACATAGGTATTATAATCCTTAATTTATAGAAGGGAAAACTGAGGCCTAGAGAAGTTGGGGAATTTTCACAGAGTTACACAGCTAGCAAATCTCATAATAAGTACCTAAATGTAGGTCTCCTAATTTTAATTACAATATCATGGCATTATGATATGGCATTTAATGGAAATACTTGTACAAAAGTATTTGATAGCAGAGAATGAATGCAGAGGGAACTTGCAAGAGGAGCCTCAAAGCCTTAGCAATAAAGTAGGAAGATAATCTAGGGGGGAAAGTATAGAGGCAGAAAGCAGAAAGAAGCATCAAGAAACTATACAGGGACTTGATTCTAATGGAGAATAGTGAGATGTAAGATTTAAAAGTATGGTTGGTACCTGTTGCTTTATCTTTTGAGAAACAATGCCCTCCACCTTTCTCTTGAAAATTGTTTCTCTTCCCTTTCCAACCACATGGTTCATATGGGAGAATCCATGTTTTAATGTGCCCTTACCCTCACTCCTAACTAGTGTAGGTTGGTCTAGGCAGGGTCACCTGATCCAGACTGAACCAATTAAAGATTTTTCCCAGAAATTGTGATTTTGAGAAAGGAAAAAAAACATGTCAATTTATTCTCTTTGATGGAAACTATAAATTAAAAATTCCAGCTGTTTTTTATTATCAGGTTTTCAACCATATGGAGGAGAACTGTCTGATATAGAGATGAATAATATGGATGCCAAAAATAAGCTAGGTAAGAGAAGAGAGAGAGAGGCAAAGTCCTCACTGTGCTCTCTGGCTTTAATTGTTCTTGAGATTCAGTTACACATATCAGTGATAAAATTTTTTAAAATACAAAAGATATGAGAATTCCTAAAATTATTCTGTGCAATAAACCTTGCAAAAACTGTGTGCCTCGGCCTCTTAAAGGATTGACTGCTTCTAGAATCTTGGTCAATGGCTCACATAATTCAGAGAGTTTTCCGGAGTCTACAATTCTTTGTGTAAAATACTGGGCTGGGGCTATGGGAAATCCTAAGAGGTACACAGCAATGCTATTGGCTTTAGGTTTCTTATCTGAGGAGAAAGAGACAAAATAGGTAATAGAACTGGCAAGTCATTCATTACAGTCATATCATGGAATATGAGCCAAAAACCACATGAGTGATAGAGACCAGAAGACCTGCTTGGAGTTTAGAAGAGGGAGAAAGAGTTGTGAGCTCTATGGACAGTAAAAGATCCGCAGAGGAATAAAGTGGGTCGGGAAATTGAGTAGGATTCAGATAAACATAGAGGGAAAAAAATGAGAGGTCATAAAGATTAGTTCAGGGAGTATTTGGTGTTTGAGGATTTCACTTATTTATTCTCATGAGAACTGTTGGGTGAGCCTAAGCTACAAAGACGTTAAAACGTTTTGACCCAATTCTACTCTTGAACAACTCCTATCAAGTGCAGAGGTTTTCCATCCAATGTTGACTGATGCATCTCTATTTCAGTAGAAATTACTATCTTTTTTACACCGTTGGATCCCTAAGTTCATCACACCTGCTACTGTAGGTCAATTTATGACTCAGGTTTTGCCAGATTTTTTTTTAAACGCATTTTTATGTTGATAGGAAAGAGCCTCTTTTTTTCCCTTTCACCTTTGTCCCTCAAAAATATTACAGTGCAATCTTGAATCTGTTGTGTATAACCAGTTAAAATTATGACCACTATCAATAAGCATAATTGTAATTTTTTTAGTTGCATAGCATTTTACAGCTTATAAAGCAGCTCCAAATACATTCTAATAGTAGTTCTCTTTGGTAGGCAGGACACAGATTATGATCTTATAATGAGAAAAGAGGTTCAGAGCAATTAATAGACCTGCCCAGACCTTGTACTGGATAACTGTTGTTCTAATTCTGCTCTGAGAAATGGTAAATTCATCTATAAAAAATTCCTGGCTCCTAGTACAGGCATCCTGCCAAGATGGGCACAAAATGGGCTACTGAATCTACCTTCTCCATATCCAGGCTTTGAGCATTTCTCTCATTAGCCCTTTCCTGACCCAGTCCTTAATCCCACTTCTGTGCCCAAACTAGAGAACAAGGGCACAAGCTCTGATTCTCAGAGTTGGGGGAAATGTTAGTTACCATCTAATGAGAGGTCCCCAAACCCGATGCACATCAGAATGACCTGGGTTAGTTTAAAAAATTGCAAATCCCTAGACCCATCTCCATAGCTATAGTATCCGAATCGTTTGGGGCTGGGGAAGAGTAGGGGAAGCAGTGGCAAGGATATAGTTTTTTTAATTTAAAAAAATAAATTGTTTTTAAGTAAATTACAGAAAATAACATTAATATAACACAAGCACCTAACCTGTAAACTAATATGAGCAGATATAAACATTTGGTCATGGTTGTGTAGAGAAAAAGTTGTACATTAATTAATGCACAACTATTTATTGTCTAGGCTCTACACTAGTGGTGGCCAACCTTTTGGCTTCCCTGGGCCACAGTAGAAGAAGAATCGTCTTGGACCACACGTAAAATACACTAACACTAACAATAGCTGATGAGCTAAAAAAAAAAAGGTTGCAAAAAAATCTCATAATGTTTTAAGAACTTGTGGTGGGCCACATTCAAAGCCGTCCTGGGAGACAGGTTGGACGTGCCTGCTCTAGAGGAAACCTCTCAGAGTTCTCAGATTCTGGTTCTATGGGAGCTATATGATAACTCTGTATATTGCAAATAACTGACAGCAAAGCAAAATCATTCTTGTCTACAAGCATACAAATCCAGTCTCTTCCCTTTACCCTGGAAAAACAATTTTACACATATTTTGATATTCTTGGTCTATAAATGTGTCAGTTCAAGGATTCTCTTTCGAACCCATTAGAACATCTACTAGTTCATTCCTTGATTAAGTTAAAGACAATCTATAACATGTAGATTCATTTTATGTCTACATGAAAGTCAAGATTTTATTGTTTTTGAAAACTATCTTTTAATAGTTTCCTCAGATACTTTTTAAAATATTTAGCCTAACGAAAAATGTTAGTATCTACCAGATTTTCCCTTCTGGTCTCCTTTTGTTCCTCTCTTCCTATTTTCCTCAGAAGCTAGCACTCTCATGAATTTGGTATGGATCCAAAACGTGTCTTTATACTTTTCCTAAGTACACAATGTGCAAAAATAAATATAGTCTTAATTAACTGTAAAACAGACTTAACAAGTATAATACTCTATGTGACATTCTGCAATTTACTTTTTAATAGTAAATATTTGACATCTCTTTATGCTGATATAATACATAGTCGCTGTCTTTAATGGCTAGTAGTGTACTTTGTTTTTCTATTTCTTTTTGACATTAATTTTATAATTTATTTTTCTAGAAAAATGTTTATTCTATTTGGGTCCCAATTTTCTGATCTCAGTTTTTCAGTTTTCTATACTGATTTTTTCTTTAGTGTACATTAATGATGCCCACATTCTTCATTCCTAAAATTGTTTATCTTTATCTTCTATGTTTCCCTCACTTGTTCTCTTTTCTTTTCCCTAGAAAAAAATGCTTGGTTATGCTAATTGCTTCGACTATTTTGTTGTTGTAGACTTGGTTTTTAATGTTATTAACTTCTATTACTGTCTTAATTATGTCTGTTTACTTACTTTCTTGTTTACATATTAATTATGTCCTCATGTTTTGAAATGCACTACCTTATTGTTGTTCAGTTCTAATATTTTGCAATTGTTTTTGTTTTGACTTCTTGCTTAACCTCATGAATTCTTTAAGAATATATTTTATAGTTTCTAAACATATGGGTTGGGTTTTTGTTATTATTATGTATTAGAGTTCTAATTTAATTGCATTAGTGTTAAGAAATGTGATCTAGATAAGATATTTATCTTTGAAATGCTTAAGGTTTATTCTGTGAGTCTTAAGCACTTTCTATATATGTTCCATTTGGTAAAATGAATGTATATTCTATATGGCAAAAGAGGAGGCAGAAATTTTTGGTTCACTTGGTACATATAAGACAGAAGTATAAAAATCTTCCACTATGGTTATATATTTCTCTTTGTAATTTTTTCAGTTTTATGCCTATGTTGTTAAGTGCATATAATTTTATAATTATTTTATCTACTGGTACATGCTGTTTTTTCTTAAATATAATTAATATACCATATGGATTAGTGCTTTTTCTTTAAATTTCATCATGCCTATTATTATTATTAGCTTAATTTTGTTTAGTGTTTGCATAACTCTTCCTATATTTTTTATTTTCAACCTATGTCATTTTAAGCATGACTTTTGTAAACAGAATATAGCTGGCTTTTTAAAAAATCCAATCATATAATCCTTCTTTTTAGATGCATTTAATCCATTTACCTTCATCATAACTAATATATTTAGACTTACTAATACCAATTCATTTTGTGGTTTCTTTTATTGTGTTTTTGTCTTTTTACATCATTTCTTACTTTCTGTTTATTTATAAATATTCTTTGTTTACTTTTTTTCTCTGCTGATTTTGAAGTTATACACTGTAGTTCTATAACTTTAGTGGTCACTCTTAAATTTTTAAAATGATTATAGATACTTTGTAACTCTATTCTTCTCAAACTACCCATTAAATAGTCCCTTTTTTTCTACGCCGACACTGCCCATCTTCCTTGTTACTATTGTCTAGACCAAGGGTTGGCAAACTACAGACAACACAGTTTAGTAATTGTGACAGAGACCTACAAAGCCTAAAATATTTTCAGTCTGGCCTTTTACAGAAAAGAATTGCTGTTCCCTGCTATAAACCGTAGAGAGCATCTTTTATTTGTCTACTCTTCCTCACTTGGCTTTAAACACCAAGTATGTGATGGTAACTCCGTGAACTTCAGTCTCATTTACTTAGCTGTATATCTCTACTTGCATATATAGCGGGCATCTTAAATTTAACATATCCAAAATCTAATCCTTGACATTTCCCCCATCCCCACCCTCCCCATGTGACTTTCTTCCAGTAGTCTATTTCATGCCACACAACAGAAATCCTGTCCCTTCCTCTTGAGCAAGTCAAACATTATAGGGACATCCTTGACTTTTTTTTTTTTTTTTTTTTCACTTTCCATGTCTTTTCTGCCAAACACCTAAAAAAAAAAGTATCTGGAATCCATGAGTAAGCAGTAGAGCATGACCAGTTATCCTCTCAGGGAATAAACTGTCTCAGCTACGAAGCAGGTATGAGGAAAAGTAAGTCAGTGGCTCCAAGGGGAGAATCTCCCCTTGCTTCCTCTAGCTTCCGGTAGCTCTAGGCATTCCTTGGTGTATTGCAGTCCATCGCATTGTGAAGTTTGGCGTGGAGTCTTTTCCATAACTCTGGCTCACACAGTCTGCTATCTTTGTTGTGCCTGTTGATGTTTTGTTATCTTTGTGAGAAAAGGAAATATGCAAGCCTTTTAGTAAAGGCCTTTGGCTTAAACTCTCAGAAGGAATCAATCTCACCTAATAAACTCACCAGAACATAAAAGGACATGGAAGAGAATAATAAAACTAATGTGCTAATCAGTTCAATAAATGCCTGAAGCAGACCTTAAATCAAAAAAAGACAGGAACGGATGCCTTATGTCAGAACTATGAGACATACAGAGATAAGAAAACATTCCCTCCGCTTTGAATTGCTGGGGGTGATGTAGTAGTCAATTCGGGAGAAGTAACCTCACCATCAAGAGACACCAGTGGCTGTTTCTGAACAGATGGTGCCATTTTCTTTTCTATCTTATTTCAAGGGTTGATGGAAGCATTCACATGGCAAGTGGCGAGGTCCATTGGCTTCCTTCTCACTAGCTGCATAATCAATGTGAAGTCCGCCTACTGGGTATTGGTAATTTTCCTGTCTAGTGCAGTCCCAAGTATCCAGCTACAGGCAAAACTAGAAAGTAAGTTAAGGTTTTCTCTGTCAAACGTCATCAGCTTCAAATCCCCCTTGACCCCCTGATCACTGGGAAAGCCATATACCGTAGACGCTCTGTTAACCAGAACTCAAGCAACTGGCACGCTCAAACAACCAGTAACAAATATAAAAGAAATAATGCTACATTTATCCAGCATGGGTGCTGGTTAACTGAGTGTCTACTTACATTTCTTCGGCATCTACCAATCCCCATGGGTGCTGGCTAACTGAAAGTCTACTGTATATCAATATAAAACCAATTCATAGCACTGTTAGCAATCTAATGCATTTTCCTGTCTAAGGATATGGGAGCAGGTAACATTTACGTAATTATAAGCATTTCAAAAGGAGGAATTCCAGCTCCAATGTGCCCTGCATAGAATACAAGTGCTTTGGGGTCAGCGCCAGTCTTGACATCCCTGAAAATGAAACTACCTACATCCAGAATGCCAAAAAATCAATTCCAGTTGAGTGGGGAAAAGCTACTGATCCACCTTTACTCAAGGAGGAGAATCAAACTCTTAATATCTTTCTATGTAAGAAAGAAAAGATGTGAGTCCACTGAGGAAGCCCCAGGAAGATGGAGCTGGTGGGGCACATCAGCCACTCTGTCATCACCTCCCATCAGTTCTGCTCACAGGCAGGTGCTACAAGCAGAGTGGGCTCCCAGAAGGCTTTGAGAAAATCTTTGCCAGATCCCATTGTTAACCTACAAAAGATCTTTATCCTAGCGATTAGACAAACCTAGAATGTGAGTCATTCTACAGGCTTTTCAATAAGTCAATGCTCTGGAAAGGGAGGTGAAAAGAGCACGTTCTTAGATCAAAATACATTTAAGATGAATAATAACCAAATACAATGTCTAGTCCTTCGTTGGACCCTATTTAAACAAACCAACCCTAAAAGACCTCTGGAGGACAATTAGTAATATTTGGATATAAACTGCATATTAGGTGATATTAAGGAATTCGTGTTAATTTTGTTATGGACATGTAGAAGAATATCCTTATTTGGTTGATGATGTGTATAATGCATTAAGGGGCTGTGCTAACTTCCTAGGGCTGCCATAACAACTCACTACAAACTTGGTGGCTTAAAACAACAGAAATTTATTCTATCACAGTTCTAGAGGACAGAAGTCTGAAGTTAAGGTGTTGGCAGGGCTGTGCTCCTTTCATTGGCTCTAGGGGAGAATTCTTCCTTGCTTCCTCTAGGCATTTCTTGTTTGGTGGCTGCATGACTCCCATCTCTGCCATAGAAATTTTCTAATAGCTTTTGCCTTATCTGTGTATGCCTTTTCCTCTTCTGTATGCCTTCTTCTCTTCGATATCTGATGAATCTCCGTCTGCTTTTCTCTTGTAAAAATATTTGTCAATGGATATAGGGCAACCTAGGATAATCCCAAATGATTACTTCATCTCAAGATCCTTAAATTAATTACATTGTCCAAGACCCCTTTTTCAAATAAGGTAAAATTAAATCTTTTACTCATATAAGGTAATATGCACAGGTTCTGGGGATTAAGATGTAGACATACCTTTTTGGGGCCACCATTCAACACACTACAGGGGTGATATATCATTATTTAAAATTTACTTTAAATGATTCTCTAAAAATAGATGTGGATGAAATAAGAGGTTAATGACTAATGAATCTAGGTGGTAGGTAGATAAGGGGTCATCGTATTATTCCTTCTAATTTTTGCACTCTTAAAATTTTCATCACATACTAAATTTAAATTCTTCATGTTGTCAAGAGAACCTCACTTGGAGTTATGTCAGTGTATGAGATAGGAGCGTGGGCTCTGGGGTTTGAATGCCTAGGTTTGCATTTTGTCAGGCTTGACGTTTACTAGCTATGGGATCTTGGGCCATTACTTAGTTTTTGCATCCCTAAAATGTAAATAATAATAATAATAATAACAATAGCTTTAGACAGTTGTGAGATTAAATGAAATAGTGCTCATAAGGTACCTCGCACATAGAAGGGCCTGACAAATATTAGCTATATTCATTATTATACTGAGTTTTGTGGGATTTCCACCTTTAAGATTCCACTGTTCAAATACTATTACCTGTTTTTGGAGGTTCAGGAAGAGGAATTTGCATCTTATCTTACTATCTACTACAAAACAGATTCCTTGCAGGTTTAGAAGGCTCACTGTTTCCTCAGTCACTCTTAAGAAGGAGACACAAGGAGCCTATGGTGAATGTGTGTTTGAATGTGTGTGTGTGTGTGTGTGTGTGTGTGTGTGTGTGTGTGTGTGTGTGTTAGAGAGTGGGGAGCTAGAAGGGAACAGGAGTAAGGTAGTGGCACAGGCCTGGGGAAAAGAGTGAGACAGGGAGTTTCCCAAAACAAGGGCAACTCTTATAGGCTTTTAAGCAATGTCCTACCAGCCATTGCTCTGCATCCAATTCTTAACCACGATTCTGAAGGAGTTAATGCAAATTCCCAAAATACTATTATATCTAGGAAGCTGCTTCAATGCTAAGTGACTATGAGTCAACCTAAATGGAAATGTGATTTCTCAGGACTCTCTCCAAGTTAAAAGGCTTATTTAAGAGCAACTCCTTCTGCCTCAGGAGAAGGTTACTGCTTGTGGAGTGTTGGAGGAGGCTCAGGTGTGATTCTGCAATTAGGGAACTCCATTGTTCCAGTCAGAGGTTGGAGCTAGCTCACCTTGGGTGGAATCCTGTGACTGCCACCTCCTCCTCCCACATCTCAGGGTGTCGTGCATCTCCAAGCAATTCACACTTTATATTTAGGGTGTCATTTCATTTTTAGATCAAGAGCATAAAGGTTTTTGCCTTCTCCACTTCTTACTTAGCATCATGCTTCCCCCTGAACTCCTCGTAGTCACCAAACATGTGCAAGACCAGGAACAAAATAAATGAAAGAACCGCAACACAAACTTAAAGATGAAACCAGCAAAGGTAAAAGGGATGACATGCCAAGGAGACATATAGATCCCCAGAAAGGTCCAGGCTTATTTTGGAAACAAATCTTGGGAACCACTCCCTTGTGTTGTCACTTCCTACTCACCACTAAATGAATTAAAATGATAAATAAAATAGCAAGTCTCAAAGTTAAGGTCTTAAATTGCAAGGCAGAAACCCTTCATGTAAATAGTGCCACTAAAACTTTAATATGACAAAAATCATCCTTGGATATGGTAGGGCTGAGACCCAGCATTACTGACAAGTTCCCAGCTGATGCCAATGCTGTTGCACCACAGGCCACACTTTGAAGAGCTGGTTCTCAAATTTGGCTATACCTTGTACTTAGCAGGAGAGTGTAAAATAAGACTGATGCCCCAGATGTTCTTATTTGTTCTTAAGTGTGAACTGAGTATCAGAATTTTTTTAAGTTCCCCAGTGTTTCTAATCTTCAGCAAAGGTTGAGAAGCAGTGGTATAAAGGTTGTTGATTTTCTTGAGGTCATGGGGAGCCAGACTCAGAATGTTTGATTCAATACCAAGTGACTCTTATTAACTGAATATTAGAATGTTCCCAAGAGCTTTGAGATAATAACGCTGCTTGGAACCCACCCCTGGAAGTTCAGTTTAATGGGAGGGCCCGGGCATTAGAAAATTACAAATCTCAGCTGATTCTTAAATGCACCTAGGTTACGATCCACCATTGTAGATGTTGCAAAAATGAAGTAGAAAACATCTTTGTCATAGGAGGAATATAGTTTAAAGGGGAGAATTTGAGGGTTACAAATACACATATATGGTAGAGCAACTACTTACTTGGTATTTTGTAATAATAAATGATACTTTTAGGTAGATGATGGTAGGATTAAGCATGGGTTTGGATTAGCACATCCATATTTAAACCTCCCCTGCTTTTAATTTGCTTATTTCAAGAGTTAAAAATAGCACAGTGTTTTGCACTTGTAGTGGGTACAAGGTCAGTATTTAATGGCCTATCAGTAAAGGCAATACTACAACATTTCACTGAGTGGATTTCATACTGAAATAATAAAAGCATGGCAGTAATGAAGATACATTATGCTATAATGTATGGGGAAAAATTGCAAGGCAGGTCTGGAAATATTAAATGACATTGGGAGGCTGCAAAATTGGGTTCTGATCAGTATCCACATTCAAATTGGCAGAGACCATCATGGGGATGAACTGTGGATATGAGGTTTGGATAGAAAACACTGCAGCCTCTGGCTCAAGCACTCTTTGAATACATGTGGAAAAGACATATCCTGAACTTGGCTCTAAAGAACGAACAGGAATCGGTGTAGGCAGAATTCCTATGTAAACCAGTTTGTAATCATGATCATTACATAATTAAGACCATAAGTACCAAACTCTAATGAGAAGAAAGTTTAAAACATTAATCATGTAGTTACCCAATTTTGGACAGGTGAATTACAGGAGAAGGTGGATATAGGGGAAATCTGCAAGAAATCCTGGAGACTATTTAAAAACGTCCTTAGTGTATGTACCCCAAATAGCATGCCTAAGTTGAAGATAAACATGAGTACAGAAATGCTGTCCATTTAACTGGCAAAGCAAATGAGGAAAATAGAGAGGAAAACAAGGAGCTTGATTCTGACAAAATAGTGTCTTGATAAAATGAAAGATGAATGTAAAAAAAAAAAGAGAGACAGAGATGCTCATTCAAGCATTATTTATAATGTCAATAAATTGGAAATAACATAGTCCAGTAATAGGGGATTTGGTTTGTTTTTGTAGTTTTGTTTTCTTTTGTCCCTCAACTTTATTGAGGTATAATTGACAAAATATATATATTTAAAGTGTAAAATATGATAATTTGATACACATTATGAAATGATTACCATAGTCAAGTTAATTAACATATTCATTGGGGATTTGGCTTATTAAATTAGGAAGTATTATAACTTATAAAATCATTAATAATTGTAGTAGAGTATTTATTATGTGGAAAATGTTAATGATGAATTGTTGAGTGAAAAAGAGATATAAACAGTATGTACAATGTGATCCTAACTGCATTAATACATAGAAGAGGGGTTAGGAAGATATAAATCACATAGTTAATCATAAATGGGGAGATTATAGGTGATTCCATGTCGCTTCATTAGGCTTTTTTATATTTTTTGAGTTTATCACATATGTATTTATTTTGTACTTAGAAAGAAACCTATTGCTTAAAAAACAAAGCTTCCCAAATAAAGAGAAAGATATGGTAGGTCAAATGTAAAGTAAGAATTAGGGAGTCTAAATAAGAATTTATGGAGCATCTTCTGCGTTTCTCCAAGAAGAGGTTCTTTTGGGCTCTGGAAGGGAGGGGACTTTGTGGCACCGTATGAGAATGAGAGAGCAAAAGGGATGCTCAAGGAATAAAGGCAAGTACCCATTAAGTATGAAGGTGTGCCTTTGGTCCTTTCTGAAAGGTGCTATGAAAAGTCTTGATTGAAAACCATCTTAAAACAGCTAGATTGGAGGAATGTGGCTAAGTAGAACTCATTAAACACTGAGTGTTTGTGGAAACAGTGCCACAGTGAGGGTATTTAGAATTAGCAAATGATGAGGTGGCCAGCCCAAACATCGAGTGTAGGAAGTGTCAGCTCATTTACTTCATTCGTAGCTGTTAGCTGCAATCTCTGTGACCAGGCTTCTAGAGGAGAAATACATAGATGAGCTCGCCATTCCCCTTGGAAGCTAAGGGAGGTCGAGAAAAGAAAGGCTGTTGAATTAAATGAATGAATGAATCCAGGAAACAGAGACAGCCCAAGAATTAGCCAACGTGATAAGAGGGTAGGGAATGATAGCCAGAGAAAGGAAGGATGTGCTTGGCTCAAATAGGGACCACTTGCCCCTTCCCAGATGGTTCACAGGCAGAACTGGACCGAAGGCAGCCATAGGAGAGACACCTCTTGCATCTTACACAGAGCACATTATTTAGCACTTAAACTGAGAGTGAACCGGGCTCCTCATTATGCTTTGCTAAGAACCCAATATCCTTAAACAAAAAAATATCAGCAAGCACATAAGCACTGGCATCAAATAAAGTTAAAGAAAAATATAAGCAGAAAGACAGGATTTGCCAACAATGAGATGCTTCTCAAGGGAAAATTCTTATATAATGAAAGTTCTAAGTACATGAACATATTAAAAGCACCCAGATAACACCCTGCTTGTGTTGACTTCAGGTTGTGAATTTTAAAAACTTATGAAAGCTTGGGACATGCTGTTTGATAGTTTGAAAGCTGAAATGAGGATTGCATTCTATTTTTGATCAAGGTCAAGGGAAATATGTGTCAATCTGTGTGTGAGGGTGAAGAGCACACTGAGACAAGGCAGACAAGACATGTGAGTAATACCCGTGACATTTAAAACTCTTCTTTTTCTGTATCTAAGTACACCCTGGTGACCTCAAGATTTCCTGATAGAAACAGCACACTCATGCCCTCTCCATATCAGATTGTTTCCTCTGCAACACTAGGGACTGTGGAGAGCCAGGGAAAGCCATTAACAACAGCCTCAGACTCATTGCTTCTGAGTCACAAACAAGTAGAATTTTGAATCATTCTTTGCTTGCATACATTTTTTTCCCTTTTTACTCGTCCTTTCCACCCAGAGAGTATTTGTCTCAATCAGGAACCCCCATCATCCGCTGAGTCAGACACAGAAATCCACATCCTCCTCATCTTTGTAATAGGCAGTAGTGGGTGGATGTTAGTATGAGCAATAGACCAATCCAGGGAATCTCCACAACCCACAGCAGTCACAGCCACCATGTAAAACAGAGAGAATTGATATTTCCACCCAAGGCCACTTCTGAAGTCTCCATTGTGTGGCCTCTTTGACTAACCACATTTCTTTCAACTTAATCAGAGCTAACTCTTTTCTAATTAGACTTGGACACACTACTTGAGCACTGAAAGAGCCAGAAAGTATCCAGGGCCATTTTTGAACCACCGATGATGATCTCCTGTGGTGACTGGGGACACACACATGCACAGCCACATACCTTAGAAATCCTGGGTTATGCCTGCTACTTTTTATTTTCTATTAGACTGATGAGCAAACACTCCTGAGGAAAAAGAAAGTGTCTCTCCCCTATCACTAACTGCCCTGACAAGTTCTTGGGGTAATCACTGGTCAGTTACCATCCCCTGTGGATTTCCCCCACAGAGTTACTCAGTAACATACAAACTCTGCCTCCTCTCTCCACTGATGTTGCTCATAATGATCCAGTCACCATGACCTTTCCCTTTGTCAAGTCTTTTCATTTTTGGCATTTTAGTAGGTGATCAATAAACATGAGTTACAAGCCCTGCCATTGACTTCTCTTGGGGGTTTGTGTTTCACTTAGGACACTTATCTGCCTTTACCTTTGTGTTATAACTCTTAAGGTTCTTCTAATTTGCACCTTTCTAGATGGTAGGTTCATGACGCAATGCCAATAGTCTGTTGAACAGAGCTAATTTACTTTGGTTTTGAACCTGGTGGACAGCTAGAAATGGTTGGATTTCATGAAAAGTCATTAATTCTTTTGACTAAAAAGAGTATACTATGAAAAAATTAAAATTAAAAAATGTATAACTACAAAAGGAAAACACCCATTATACCACCACTTAGAGATAAAGCTTATTATCCTTTGGAAGTTTACTTTCTCTTTTCCCTAAAACACTAAAATTAAACTATTTTTTCCCAAATAAGAAATCACATCAAGATCATTTATGACATAATCCTTATTCTCCTGAGTGATTGGAACTGTCACTTTCAGCAAATTAAAATAATCTTTTATCATATTGAAATAGTTGAAATATCACTTTAATTAGATTGCAAAAGTTGTCAAAAGTAGTAGTCACCACTTCCTCACCGCTCATTCCAGTAGGAATCCCAGACCCATCATCCTCACCAACGATTGCTCTTTTCAAACTAGGCCACGACCTCCATTTTGTTCTTATCTTCCTTAAATTCCTAGCGATGCTTAACCACGGTTGACTATCCCTCCCTGAAATGCTTTTCCTTTCAGCTTCGGTGCCTGGCTGGTGTCCCTGCAGTCTCAGCACCTATGTCTTCCCTTTTTCCACTGTTGCCTCGTCTCCCACATGTAGTTCCCAGGGCTCCTTTCGGGCATCCTTTGCTTCCCTAACATGCTCATGTGTGACCTGGCTTTAAATATTATAAGTATACTCATTATTGCCTAACCCGTAGTCTCAAGCCCAATTTCTCATCAGAACACCAAATTTGTACAGTCCACAATCTACTTATGTGCAATGTCTGACAGACATCAAACATTTGATACATACATTTTAAGCCCATGATCTCTCTACTAACCCCGATCCTGGTCTCCCTCCAGTCTTCCTAAAATATTATCACTTACCACACTCCTCTAGCCTATAACTAGGAATTACCCTTGATTTCTTTCTTTTCCTCAGTGTCCCAATCCCAGGCTTTTGGCTCTTCCACCAAAACATATTCCAAATCCATCCATTTATTTCGCGTTCCACAACTATCACCTTAATCAAGCCAACGGTTATCTCTATTCACTGCTCCAAAGGGTTCCTAACTGCTCCCCTGCTTTCCTGCTGGCCTTATGGCAATGCATTCTACAAACAGAAACCAGCACGATCTTTGTACGTTGCTCATCAGACTATGGTACTCTTTTGCTTAAAAAAATCTCCCAATGTTTTCATAGTATATTTAAAAATTAGAATTCAAACTCCTCACCTTGGGTGCAAAGTCCTATAAGATCTAACTTGTACCAAAGTCACAGTGTACTGCTGCCTCCTTGCCTACTCTGCTTCACCTATATGGTCCTTTTCTGCTTCTTTTCTTTTCTTTTTTTACTTTCGTTGTCCTTTTTATTTACCTTTTTCATTGTTATTTTACAAATCTGTATAAGCCCAGGGGTTGGATCGCTTTTGTTTGAAAATAAATCATCTGACCCCTGGAAGGCCAGTGAATAAGTGCTGTGTAGTCATCCATAATTTGTTAAAGTAAAAAGGATGTCTTGTCAGTAGAGTTTGTTCCTAGGAAACTCTATCATATTATTTAAACATTCTTTCTTTTATTGAGGCTGGGCTTAGCCTAGCCATTACAGTTTTCTTACTTGGGTAAATTGAGGTTACATTGTGTGTGACTTTGAAAGAGGAGATAAAATTGCAAAAGTGGCAATTCCTCTGACAATTATAAAAAGCATGGCATGCCTTGTAAAGTCTGCTTTAGCAAGGTTGAATTTTTCTAGCTTTGTGCTCCAAAAAATAAACTTGTATTAATTTGTTAAAGTAAGAGTACTGAGGGGAGGGGTGCCAAAAAATAATATATATATATACACATTTTAAGAGATTTTATCTATATATTACTTTTTGAAGTTGAATTACAGTAGCAATGTGTAGTATGACATTTGCTCAAAAGATGGTATTAATCAAATGAATGCTAGTATTACCATGTGACAGGCAGGACAGTCAAAGAAAATGGTGGAAGCACAGTCATTGTTCGAGGAGTGCAAGACTATTTGGATGTGGTATTTGAAATTTGAGAATGTTATTTGATTCTCTGTTTCTTAAATGTACAAAGTCTAGCATGTTTGAGAGGCATGTGCCAAAGTTCTTTCCCCTGAACTATACATGGCTCACTGCTTCTAGCAATTCTATCAGCTTAAATGTCCCCTCCTCAAGTTGCTATTATACCACCCTTCTTGAATTATCTTTATTTTTCTCATTTACTTTTGGTATATTTGCATGTTGTTTGCCTTCTTCCACAAAAATGTAAAGAGAAACAGAATCTTATCCACCATAGTCACTGTTGTATATTCAATGATTGCTGCTTAGGACATTATTTTTGAATGAATGAATATACTATAGGTTAGCATTTTGACCTATAATTATGTATGTTTGTGGGTTTTATTTTCTATTCTAATAATCTATCCATGCATCTACCAAACAAGCAAATAAACAAAACCGAAACCAAGCACACCATTTAAATTGCTAGAACTATCCCATACATTTTAGTATCAGCAAGGAATAGTGCAAGTCCCCCCTCATTGCTCTCATTATTCCAAACTTTCCTGGCTAGTATCACCTGTATTCTTCAAATGATCTGAAAACACAGTTTATATTTGTTTATTTTTTCAGTTCCATAGTTTCCAGCATAAAGATTCTGTATTTCTCTTTGTCTGAGCTAGTTTATACTTTTCTTGCTATTATGAACAGCATATACCCTATACCAGGAGAAGACATGATGTAGGTCACTGCCTAACTTTTAAAGGCATTTGAGTTTGCACCTCCTAACATACTGAAAAGCTAATATTTTTCTGTATTTATTTTCTATATATTATTGTACTAGACTCTCATTAGTTTTTGCCAATCTTTAATTCCCTTTAGTTTTCTAGGTAGAATGTCGTATCATCTGCAAATAACAATAATTTGGTTTTCCCCTTTCCAATAGTTAAACTCTTGATTCCCCTTCTTCCATTCTGGTTGCATTTAGTGGAACTACCATAACAATACTAAATAACAATGGGTAGCCTTACCTTGTACATGACTTAGTGTGAATGCCTCTAGTTTCCTTATTAATTATGTTGTTAGATGCTGATTGCAGATAGATTTTCTTTGCCATATTAAATATAACAGATAAAACCTTTCCTAGTTTAAGTGCTTTCTTTTTAAGTCAGATATAAATGCTGAATGTTATCACACATGTTTTTTACAACTATTGAGATGTATACTTTGGTTTCTTCCAATTATCTACTGACATAAAAGGCAATACAGCTGGTAGTAAGAGTGCAACTCTGGAGTCAGACCACCTAGATTCGAGCCTGACTCTGCCCTTGCTCATTGTGTGACTTTGAGCAAGTAACTCACTCTTCCCATACTTCAATTTTCTCATCTGCAAAAGGGTACAGTAACTCAACCCACCACTTTGTGGTGACTTTACCTCCTAGAATGTAACAAGCTATTGTCCATGGTTTGCTAGGGCTCGTTTCTCTCAATGACATAGGAGGATAGACAGTAGCTTGGGCAATGCTCAGGAGGCCTCCAGAAGCAACAACTGGGTTATGGAGCTGCAACTTCACAACTTCTGGCTGGAGCAAGCTCTGGTTCTCTGCATTGTGGTTTCTGTCTAATGAGGCAAAGTTTGGGAAGGCCACCAATCAAAGAGAGGGTTGGATTATCTTGACCAAGCTTTCAGCTTTCTGGATTCCAGAGATTGCACCCAGATTCTGCCAATAGACATTCTGTAAGGCTTGGTTTTAAGTCTTGCTATGTTTGTATGTTTTCTGTGTCATCATAGGCATTCAAGGAGGAAGCCAAAAGAGTCTAGCTTAGGGCAGCCAGTCCAATTCCACTTTTAACTGCATACCAACAGTTTTTATACACATTTTAAATATTTTATTGCTTTTTTCTTATTATAAAACAAGTGCATTTCTAACACAGAAAATATAGTTAGGCTAAAAGAAAAAAATGTAATCTTCCATGATACTCCACCCAAAGGAAACCATTGTCTTCCTGCTACATATTTTTTGTTTTTTTAATATTATCTTTCTACTTTCCTCATAGATATAATAGAATATAAGAGAGTTGCCCCTGTGTTCAAAAATAGGATGTAGACATTCACACATTCAATAATCAATTAAGTAATTGCTCTCTTGGTTTTTATTATTTCTTAAAACTTTGTCAGAACCATGGTAAATGTGAAGGATGCAAAGATTGATAATATGAGGGATTTTGCCCTGAGAGAGTTCAGAATCTGGCAGGGAAGATGGACAGGTCAATGAGTAAATACTATAAAATGGGGTATGTGTGATATTCTAGAGACAGGCACAGAAAACACTGAGAACAGGAAACAGGGCACGACCTGAGACTATACAGGTTGGAGAAAGTAGTCCCAAGGAGGAGAAACTTGCATCGTGTCTTTAAGAATGATTAAGTGCTCCTAAGGTGCACAGGTTGGGTGTTGGGGGTAGAGTGGGAAGGAAGTGCATTCCAAGCAAAGAGAATGACTTGTACAAAGCATGAAAGAAAGACCACAGCATGCACAAGAAACTGCAAATAGTTTGACATGACTAGAGCACTGGGTGTGAACACAGTAAGAGATTAAGCTTACATGTATGCTGTGTGCAGAAATTTGGTTTCCAATCTCTAGGCCACATGCAGACACTGAATAAATTTAAGAGGAATAACTTCCTCAGATGTGCATTTTATATGGCCTACTCCACTATCAATGGATGGATTAGAGGCATGGAGCAATGAGAAACTAAGCTGACTTAGGCTGCTTTAGTAGTAGAAGTGTAAGGTGATGAAGGCCTGAACGCAGAGGGTGGAGGTAGCACTGTCTCAGTCCAGTAGAATTCCATCTTCATGGGTAGAGATAATGCTATATCTACCTTATATCTTCCACAAGAAAAAAATATATTCTGTCAATATTTAATCATGTATGGTTTCTTTCACACATTAGGATGTTTTGTTGATTCATCATCTCTTGCCTGTTCTTCACTGTCCGAGGGATATATCCCTCCCCATACAAACAGTTGACAACACCTTTTCCCTACATGCCCTTCTCCATGGTCTAGACCAGGGTTAGCATCTGTCAGATCTTGCCTGCTGTCTCTTCCTATAAAGTGTTGTTAGAACAAAGCACAGTCCATTTATTTACCTGTTTGCCTCTCGCTGCTTTCGTACCACAGTGGCAGAGTTGAATAGTTGCAACCTAGACCATATGTGGGCCACAGAGTCTAAAATATTTGCTACCTGGCCTTTTACATAAAGTTTGCTGACTCGCATCTACTCTAGACTTACTCAAATCCTGCTCATCCCTAAAAACCCAGTTCACAGTTTCTCTTGAGTCCCCAGAGCACAATGATCTCTTTTCTCTGAATTGGTAGTTGTTACTATCTGGAGCACATATTACTTTAATTCTCTTATTTTATGTCTTGAGCTTCTTCTTTCCTATAAGCATATATAAAATGTGTGTGTGTGTGTGTGTGTGTGTGTGTATTTAATACCAATTACAAATATAGGCTCTTTTAAAAACAGGGACCAAATGTACAAAAAGTTCTTACTGGCTGTCTACAATAGTCAAAGTGCAATTCAAGGTACTGTGAGGAATGCCTCTAGATCTTTCACTGCCAGTATTAGCCCACTCCCACCCCCACCGCCATCCTCTGCCCAGATGATATGGGGAACACTGTTTTGGGATACTTGCACACAAAGGTAGTACACACTTGGGAGATAGCTCTGTGGATTAAACATGCAATCGGAGCCCCATCTAAGAATCTTGTGGTTTATGTATTCTTTCTGTTAATTGTTTCTGAGAAGGTGAATTGGCAGATAGCTGTAAAGGAGTGATGTTCACTATCATCATTCAACTCCAAAAATTAATTGCTGAGGTCAATTATTCAACCTTTATTGGCATTGAAGGAATGTTCTTTCCTTTCAAACAGTAGCAGGGTATTGATGTAAGCCACATATTAAGCACTGGAAAAAGCTGGAAAAGCATGCAAATAGGCTCAGCATATGTGTTTTATGGTGTAAACATGGAGATGTTTACAAAGAAGTCACATATTTCTATGTTCTGTGTGCTCTTAAGCTCCCTCCCCTAATTCTTTGTTCCCACACTCTCTCCGTCAAGTTTGCTTATGGATGGAATGGTGAATTCCACCAGGGGTATAAGGTACTATCACTGTACACTCTTTTTATTGTGAGACAGTGCTGGACAGTAGTAAAAAATGCTGGTCTGAAGTCAAACCAAGTTCTAAATCCTAGCTCGTGTGCTCACTAACTTACCCAGGTTCCTTAACTTCTCCGTCTTAGTTTCTCATTGTAAAATGGGGATTATAACAGTACCATCTCTGAGGATGGATGTCAGGATTCCATGAGATTATACAAGTCAGGTTCTTAGAATAATGCCTGAAAAACTATGAGCAATCAGTCAGTATTAGTTATTATTGTTGTTGTTCTTATTATGCTGTGAAATAAGTACTTTTTCCTAGAAAACATATTCAGTGACTATTTAGTCATGTATTAGATTTGATGGACGACTTGAAGTAATGCTACTGATCCAGGGTCATAAATTTCTCAGCAGTGAGACCATGATACTTTTTTCTTTCAGTTGATACACTAGAAAATAGGAAATAAGAGCTCTAACTTTGAAACCAGTTGAATACAAAAGCCTCTCACAAAGGCCATAATCAGTATTTTATTTTAAAAATATTATATATAATAATATTAAATATTATATTAAGTACCATAAAAATTAGACAAGCAAAATACCTTCCAATGCTGACATCATATTCTTTGAAGACACCATATTGTTTTTTATTTTGAATAAAATAACAAGTATTATGTTAATATATCCAAAGACAACCTAGAATGTGCACTTCATGAGGGAACAGAATTGCAAATCCTTGATCGGGGTAGCAGGAAGTACACAAGCTGCCATTCTACTCCCAAAATAGAAAACCTATTTAGCACTTTGTAAAACATGCTAAATGAAGTTTGCTCTCTCTTGCAGATAGAGATTTTACTTCATTTTGTGCCAGTGAAATTTTTTCAAATTGCATGAGGAGAGAGCAATTTTTGGCACTTTGGCTAGGAGTACAAAATGTTAGCAAATGGTGCTGAAAGGATCTTAAGTATAATGTTGGAATAATATTCACACAACACTGCCTGCATCTTCATTTTTAACCTATTTACATATTCACAGGAAAAAATGCTTAAAAGTTATTTGTCTAAAGGGGCTTATTTAAGGGGAAAATGGCATTCACAATTTTTGAATGCATTAGTCAAGAAGGCTGTTGTGAATAACAATATACAAGAAAAAATATCATTTCAGCTATCATAGATGAATGTAGAAGGGTATAGGTGAAAGAATTCTGGACATTAGTGTTAACTCTAGAGACAAAAGAAAGAAGGGAAGGCAATGAGAACCCCATACTGTAAACTTGCACAGAATAAATGAACACTGAGAGAGCCACCAAAATGGACTGAAAGAATTTCCAAAGTTCTGATACAGCTCTCTTAATTTGTGACCATTTGCTTAGTATAGAAAGCTCTCTACAGTGGAGGTAGTCTATCTATCTGCATAAAATATGTATTATTTCATTCATAATATATTTAAGGACTATATTCCATGTCTACAACACAGCAATATAAACTGTGGCATATATATAGAAGTCTCTATGTATTTCTAGCTCACAAAGAGTTTACAATGAAGTTAAAGAGAGAATACTGTATTAATAAAACACTAAAGACATTTAGGAAATACTAGAGAAGTACCAATTCCTGACATAGATTGGCTTCCCCAGAAGCATATGTTGAAACACAAGGAATCTAAACCTGTGGAAAGAAGGTGAAGGAAGTAAGGTTAAGCAGAGGTCAAACTGCAATTGTTTGCAGGTCAATATTTTTGCAGACCATTGCAGGTAGAACTGCAATTTAGGTCCTACAAAGACTTGGCTCACTGAGCAGGGAGCACTGAAGCACGTATTGACCATCAGAGCTGTCCCATATTGAACCAAAATGGTGAATCTTTTTATCCCTGCCTGGATCAGTCATTGGATGTGGAAAAATCTGGGAAAGGAGCGGTCTCTATCAAGATGGCTTTCAGGAACAGAATTGGACCTTCAGGAGCTGAGAATTGAAGACTCTGCAGATGCCCCTCCTCGGCATTGGGCAGTAGCATGTCCTGGAAAGTGGATCTTGGCAGTGCAGCTTCCTATCTGCCATAACTCATTTGTAGGGCTCTTTGAGAACTTCTGATTAAGGCATCCATTAATGAAGGTGAGTGAAAATTTGGCACAGAGATCCAGCAATGGACCCCTGAGGAGTTAACTATATATAGCTAAAGTACTACGTGTGTACATGTAGTTTAGTATAGAGACAGCTTATAAATTGTTTATATTTTAACTAGAGTTTAGGAAACTAAGATTAATTTTTTGAAGTGCAACAAAATATTCAGATAAAAATATTCCCCCAAAGTATGACAAAGTCACAAAACTGTCAACAGAATATCTTCTGGTTAATGTTAGCTGCTTGGTTGTCCAAGAAAAAATATCACAAGCCAAAGCTATGATTTTTCTCCTGAGGAGAGAGGCTACCAAATCTCCACAAACAATCATCTTGCTGGCCTTTAGTGAAACATACAGTTGGTTCAGTATTCTGAGAGCAGTTAATCTGAGCCTTTGTACCTTTAAGATGGTTAATCTTGATTTACTCTAAAGATGGTCAACTTTCTGCATAAAAATGCCCATATCCTTTTCAATTGCACCCAGCTCATCAACAAGCTGCTACTGCCAACCCTGCATAAAGGCATCGCCACAGAGCACACATGTGTATGTGAGGCAGCAGCAGAGCTTCTGCAGGTGACTTCGTGCCATATATTCCATTGGGTCATTTAGCCCCAGCGTTCATTCCTCAAGAAGAGTAAGATTTGGCCAAAATTGTACCAAGCACTAGTCCCATGGCCTCTCACACACTGCCTCCTTTCATGCCACCACAACTCTGGAGTAAATGGTATCCTTGGCAGGGAAGGGTGGTTCCCTGGTGGTGTAGTGGCTAGACTTCAGCGTTCTCACTACTGAGGCTTGGGTTCGATCCCCGCTCAGGGAACCAAACCCCACCCCCCCACCCACAAAAAAATAAATAGTATCATTAGTTCCAATATTCAGCTAAGGAAACCAAGGATGAGAGAGTTCTAGAAATCTAAATTTAAAATTGTTATATTTTTTGGTAAACAGCAGATTCGATCTGAACATACATCTTTTACTTCAAGTCCATCCTTCTTCTCATTATGCCTCTGATCCATTCTTTTAATACTATCCATTAATGCATCCTGTGTATATTTTTTATAGCCTGTCAATTCCATGAAATATTAATAATGTTTCCCCAAAAAAGATTCTGTGGTTAAACAAATTTAGAAATCACTAAGCTAAACAAAGTTAAATAGAGTTTGTTTTTTTTTAAACACAGGAAGTCTCAGAGCATGTTCATGCTAATGTGCATTGTGAGTCTATAAACAGCTCAAAGGCAGAGGTTTCTAAAACTGACTTGACCACAAAAACCTTTTTTCCTATAGGCATCTTGGAAAACTAAGGATCCACAGAAAAAATGATAAACTCTGCAATGTGAGACTTGATACAATCCTCCTTCAACGAGTTGTTAAAAAGTCTTCCTTGGCCTAACATGTTAAACTATTGCCAGGTTGATGAGCAGACAGGTTTTCATCAGTGATAGGAAGAGAGGTTCCAGCCTTCTAGGCATACTTTCTAGGGGGACACCTCCCCAGTGTCTCCTCTAACACAAGGAGGCACAGCTATTTCGGGAGAGGTTGAGATTTTTTCTGGCAACTTTGACAAGAAAGAATAGAAAGATTTAAAATTCTGAGCAAAAAACGGATTTCAAATAACAACATTACAGGGTTGTTCTGTCTCTGAAAGACATTACTTAGAATTCCAGTAAGAACCACTAAATACGAAATGAAAAAAGCAAATAGAAAAACTTTCTCTCTCTCTCAGAACTACAGATAACTTCTAATATTCTCACTATGTAAAAAACTGACCTGATAGCTATAATCATTTCAAAATATATAAATTTCTCTATTTTTTTAGGCAAAGTTTTGTTTTGTTTCATTTTGTTTGTATAAGGTTAGTCTCATCCATGTAATTTGATAGCAAGTGCTTCCCAGAGTTAGTCTGGCGGTAAGTTTGCCCATGGTGTGTTCAGGTGTGAGGATCTGGGATTTATGTTCCCATTTGACTGTTGCCTTTGGACTTCTGTGCCTCTGGGTTACTAGGACTGAGAGGAAAGCAGTTACTTGGAGAAAAATAAAAGGTGGGTGGGATGAATAACAACAAAGTCAAGAATCTAAGATGCCACAGTCTCCAGGTCTTCCAGAAGAACAGCTTCAAATAGCACGTGGGTGGCAAGTGGTTTTTATTAGTATTGCCATAAATTTCCTAACCTCATAGGAAATGTCATTTCTGTGGCTAGAGTGGTAATAAATTAGAGATCAGGAGAACTTGAAATTCCACACTGGAAAAGGTGTTAGGCTATTCCTTTAAGATTCCTATTTTAAACAATTTTATGCATATGGTTTTTCATATCTTATTAAAATCACAGATAATATTTTTCAAAGATAAGCTATCATTACTTTAAGTATAAGAAAATAATTGAGGAGTATTTCTGGAATATCAAATGTGATTCATGTTAGGTGAACTTGAGAGAAAAAAATACATACACATAATCAAGAATCAGTCATAGTGGAAGGCAGGGTCTCTGCTTGGGTAATAACACTTGTGATCATCAAGACTGAAAAAGAAGGATTTCAGGTCAAGATGGCAGAGTAGGAAAATGCTGTGCTTGCCTCCTCTCACGACCACATCAAAATTATAGCAAAACTACAAAACAACCATCATTGAGAATTGTCAGAAGTCTAGCTGAGCTGAAGTCCTATAGCTAAAGATACACAGAAGAAGCCACACACTGAAACTGGTAGGAGGGGCGGAGATGAGAAACAGGCTGATTCCATACCCATGTGTGGCAGTTAAAATTTGGGAGGGTTATCTCAGCTGTGGAGGTCCCTGGGAGAAGCAAGGGATCCCTGCCCCATACCAGGATCCCCAGCCCAGGATTCCAGTGCCAGGAAGAAAAGTGCCCACAGCCTCTGGCTATGAAAACCAGTGGAGACTGAGACTGAGTGAGACAGAAGGCTTCTGGAGTCCCAAGAGTTACTCTTAAAGGGCCTGCACATGGACTTATTTGCTGATGTACTCACTCACTCTGAATGCTAGCACAGGGGCAGCAGCTCTAAAGACTTCAGGGACATACAGGAAGGAACTATATTGTCTGGATTCAGGGCAAGGGCTGGAGTAGCAACCTCTCCCAGACTTCTAAGTACTGGTAGAATCCATTGTTTCTTTGTTGAGCCCTCCCAACTCCTGGCCAGTGGACAGAAAACTGCCATATCTAAGTTTCCATTAACCTAGCTAACACTCTTCACCCCATCCTGGTGATTCCCTGAGATCCTGCTCCCCTCAACTTGTAGGCCCAACCAAGCCACTTCCAGTGGCTTTTCCATACAAATAGCCCATTTTGGCTCATGCTGTAGACTTTCATAAAATCTCTCAAAGTTCCATAAAACCAAACAAGCAGCATCTGGCCATACCATTTGCTAAGCAGCCCCAAACACCTCTCCCAAGCAAATCCAAGCCCAGTGCATGTGGCTCATATCTACAGATTGCTTTGTGGCTCATGCCAGCCAGCCCTAGGGAAGGCACAGGCTGCAGCTGAATTCAACCTATGGCAGGGTTCCTCCCAGAAGTCCCCAGGGTCAACTGGACCAATTGCAAGCTTTGGACTGAGCCAAAGCACAACCTGGCTACCTCCAAGCAAGACACACCCAAAGGGCAGACAGGGCAGACACCAGAGCCATTCTAAAGTGAATCCTGCTCTGTAGGGTCAGTCCTGAACAACAGCTCCTCCACTGAGTTATGGCCAGTCCTCACAACCAATCAACCCAAGGGTCAGTCCCTCTCATTGACATGCAAACTGTAACCAAGAGTTGATTACAGCAGGAGAGTAAACAATTCACACAAGGGGCACATCTGCAGCACCCAGCACAGGTAACAAAGGAGACTAAAATCATTGGGCCCCACAGGACACCTACTACATAAGGTCAACTCTACTGAGACCAGGAGACATAGCAGCCCTACCTAATACACAGAAACAAACACAGGGGAGACAAAGAAACATGTCCCAAATAAAAGAACAGGACAAAGCTCCAGAAAAAGAACTAAACAAAATGGAGACAAACAATCTATCAGATGCAAAGTTCAAAACACTAGTTTTAAAGATGCTCTATGAACTTAGGGGAAAAGTAGATAAATTCAGTGATAACTTTAAAAAAACATAAAAATGGAGATAGAAAACTTAAAAAAGAAGCAGCAAGAAATAAATAATACAATAACTAAAATAAAGAATATATTAGAGGAAATCAATAGTAAATTAGATGAAGCAGAGGATCAAATCAACAATTTATAAATTAAGGTAGCAGAAAACACCCAATCAGAACAGCAAAGAGGAAAAAGAATCCCCCCAAATAAATATAATTTAAAGAGCCTCTGGGACAACATCAAGCATAGCAACATTGACATCATTGGGGTACCAGGAGAAGAGAGAGAGCAAGGAATTAAAAACCTATTTGAAGAAATAATGACAGAAAACTTCCCTGTTCTAGCAAAGGAAAATAGACATACAAGCACAAGAAGTGTGGAAAGTCCCAAACGAGATGAACCTAAAGAGACCACACCAAGACACATCAGAATTAAAATGCCAAAGGTTAAAGACAGAGAATCTTAAAAACAGCAAGAGAAAAGCAGTTAGTTACCTACAAGGGATCTCCCAGAAGACTGTCAGCTGATTTCTCAACAAAAACTTGGCAGGCCAGAAGGGATTGGCACAAAATATTTAAAGTGATGAAAAGCAAGGAACTACTAGGACAGATAAAGAACTTCCCAACAAGAAAAAGCTAAAGGAGTTCATCAGCACCAAACAAGTATAATAAGAAATGTTAAAGGGACTTCTTTAAGAAAAAGAAAAAATAAGATAAAAAGTATGAATAATAAAATGGTAATAACTACATATCTATCAACAATTACTTTAAATGTAAATGAATTAGATAAAATCCAATCAAAACACATAGGCTGGCTGAATGGATAAGAAAGCAGGACCCTTACATATGTTGCCTACAAGAGACTCACTTCAGATCAAAAGACACACACAGACTGAAAGTAAAGGGATGGAAAAAGGTACTTTATGAAAATGGAAATGAAAAATAAAACTGGGGTAGCAATACTTATAGAGACCAAATAGTCTTTAAAACAAAGGCTATAACAAGTGACAAAGAAGGACCAAGTAACACCACTTTTGGGTATTTATCTGAACAAACTACTTTGAATGGATATGTGCATCTATATGTTCATTGTAGCATTATTTATAATAGCCAAGATATGGAAACAATCTGGATGTTCATCAATGAATGAAAGAGGTGATATATATAAATATGTACACACATTTTAAGAGATGTTATCTATGTATTCCTTTTTGAAGTTGAATTGAATTATAGTAGCAATGTGTATTATGACATTCACTCAAAAGATGGCATTAATCAAATGAATGCTAGTGTTACCATGTGACAGGCAGGACAGTCAAAGAAAATGACAGAAGCACAGTTGTTCGAGGAGCGCAAGACCATTTTGAAGTGGCATTTGAAATTTGAGAACATTGTTTGAGTTTCTCCCACTTTCTCCTGACTTAACACCACATGACTTTTACCTATGGGGGACCTTAAAGGGTGTGATGTACTGTAGAAAACCAGCTACACTGGCAGTACTTTGGAAAAAATTGAAAGGGCATGTACAGTGATACAAGTGGACACTTTGGTTAGTGTTGCTCAAGCAGTAGTTCTCTGTAATTAGAAATGTCTGGACGCTGATGGCAACCACTTTGAGCACCTCTTGTAATTGCAGAAGTCAAAGGTGACTTGTATTCATCTTTTGTTATCAATATATATTGAGTATAATTTTAATACAGTTTTTTCTTTTTTAAAATGCGTATACATCTTTTGGCATTCACTGTGTGTGTGTGTGTGTGTGTGTGTGTATCATATATGCTGTATAAAAAGTGAGATGTTGCCATCTGCAACAACATGTATGCGCCTAGAGGGTATTGTGCTGAGTGTAGTAAGACAGAGAAAGAGAAATGTCATGTGGAATCTAAAGAAAGAAACAAACAAAACAGAAACAAACTCATTGACACAGAGAACTTTTTGTAGTTGTCAGCTGGGGCAGGGCTGGTTAGGAGGTGGTAAAAAAGAAGAAGGGATTAAGAAGTACAAATTAGTTGTTACAAAATCATCAGGGGGACATAAAGTACAGCATAAAGAATATAGTCAATAATATTGTAATAACTATGCATGGTGTCAGATGGATACTAGATTTATTGGGGTGACCAATTTGTATATTATATGAACATCTAATCACTATGTTGTACACCTGAAACTAAAATAATATTGTATGTCAACTGTAATTAAAAAATAAAACAATTATTTTTTTTAAAAAACGAAAAAGAAATCTCCAACCTACAGGGCTGAAAAACAAGATGAAAGAAAAATAGATTTAAGATGTAAAAAGATGGATCAAAAATTTTACCAAACTCAAAGTCTGGGAAGAGGCTTAAAAATACTTTATCCAGGGAATTCAGAGCACAGCAAATGAGGTTCATGTTCAAATATGTAATGTATTTCCAATTTTCATTTTATTTCTCTTTGATTTCTTATTTCATTTTTTTTTTTCATGGGTTTTTGGACAGCATGTAAATTTGAGATGATAAAGTTGTCTTTCTGAAAAGACACGGTGTTTCTGAACCTGTAGGTTTGGTTTAAATGCAATTGAACATGAAGAATTTTGTGGTAAAATGCATGCCCAAGTCAATTTTTATATTAAAATAACATTTATTGTTTTATTATTTACTTGCCATTTATATTTTTTATCAAGTGTATTGCCTCTTCATGTTTGTTAGTCATTTGCATAAGAGAACATCTCTATTCTTATTGATTTATATGAGCTGATTCTATATTAAGGATAAAAATTAATTGCATTCTATATATGTTGCATATTTTTGTAAACTAGTTTGGGCATATTGAAATACCTTCTCATTTTACTTAAAATGGAGGAAAATCACAGAAAAATAATCACCAACCCAAAAAGAAAAGGGAAAAATTTATATTTAATTGAACATTTCATGGTATATGCTGCATAAATAATCCAATTCATTAATTGTGTTATTTCAGTTTTTATGGTGACCAAATATTAGTTTTTAAAATTTGAAAGCATAATAGATTTTGTGTATGATACTATTTAATATCCCAAGTAAAATCTGAACTACCTTAGAAAAACATTTTTTCATCTTCAGTTGTGTTTCCCAAAAGAAGAAAGTATAGTTTTCCCCCTTTTATACTCAAATTATTTGAGATATGAAGTGAAAAGCTAATTGTGTGAATTAAACTTTAACTAAAAACACACACACTCATACAGATAATCACTCAAGCATGCATTGAGAAGAGAGTCTGTGAACAGAATAAAAATGTTTCCCATTTTCTTGTTTTATTTCTACTCTTTCTGTAGTTTTAACAGGACTGTTAGTGTTAACATACGAGGGCTGTCCAGAAAAAATCCAGCCATAAATCCCTCTATTTTTCATATTATATGGCTGGATACTTTCCAGACAGCCCTTGTACAAGCATGATCTGAGTGGATTTTATAGCATATGTAGTACCATGATTTTTAAGATTCCTCAATTCTAATAACAACAATGCTAGAAATGGCTCGTGTGTCAGGCATTGAGCAGCATGCTTTCTGTGCATATCTGATTTAATGCAATAGTCCTGTGGGGGTAGGTACTGTGATGAGCTCCATTTTACATATGAACAAATGGAATTTAAATGGTCTTTTTTATTTATTTATTTATTTATTTATTTATTTATTTATTTATATTTTTTATAGGAATGTATTTTTATTGTTAGACTTATTGGAGTGACATTGGTTAGCAAAAATTACCTAGGTTCCAGGTGTACAATTCCACAGAGTGTCGTCTATTTGTTGCATTATGTGTTCACCACTCAGAGTGAGTTTTCTTTCCATCACCATATATTTGGCTCCTCCTCCCTGCTCTCCTGTCCCCTCCCTCTTTTTCCACCCCCAGCCCCCTTGCCCCGAAATAACCATTAAACTATTGATTGTGTCCTTGAGTTTTTTTGTTCATTTGTTTTTTTCTTTGCTGCTTTCAGTTTTATATTCCACATATGAGTGAAGTCATACAGTTCTTGGTTTTTTCTGTAAATGGTCTTTTGATCAAAGTCACACACTAGTAAATGGCAAGGCTTGATGCCCACCCAGCAGGCCTTACTGGCTCCAGACCTATGGGCTGACCACTATGGTACATCACCTCTCAAAAAAACAGAACAAAGCAATACCGAGAGTTACTATCACATTTGGCTTTTTAACACAGGAGGCAGATTTCTAATATAAAAAAGGGAGGAAATCTGATCGCTCCCTAAATCTGATTTACTTAACAAATTATGTACCTAAGTTTCAGGGACTACAGAGATGATTACCCTGTATTCAGAGTGTAACAGAGGAGACAACCACACAAACAAATAAATGTAATTTATTTTGCCAGGCAGGAGGGCTTTATAGAGGAGGTGACATTTCACCCAAGGATTGGAAGAGATGGAGGAGAGAAATGATTGTTGTAGTCAGGACCCTGAAATGAGAATGGGAATGGCATCAGGAAGGTGGGCGGAGTTAGCCATAGAAACACAGCATCATTATGTTGCTATCAATCCCATAGGAATTGAGTATGTATTATGTGCCAAGTACTGTACTAAACATCCACTTTCTTATTTATTTCTCCCCATAATTTATGAAACCAATACCATTACCTCTGCATTACAGAATGGGAAACAGACAGTTTACATAACCTTTCTGAGGTCACTATGCCAGATGAGACAAGAACCCAGGCCATCCTATTCCTAACCATCATATTAATAGTCTCCTCCTTTTCCTCTGAAACAGGAAGAAATGAAAGAGTGAGGGAAAGGACAGAGATAGATACATTTGTCTGTGGGGGAGAAATTATACTTAATGGTGTCTGTTTCTCTATGAAGTTGGAGACTAGGCTATGTGCCCAAAATGAGCATGTATGATTAGGTGGGAGACTTGAAAAGAGTTGTAAACATTTATATCTATTGAGGACCTGACTAGAGAAGAGTAAGTGGTTTGTAGGGCAACCGTGAGAGTGCATTTGAGGAAGAAAGCCCTATATGTGCAGTGGAACCCATCAGCACAGTTACCAAATGCTGTGCAAATGCAGTTGGCCGAGAAGCACTCATACCACTGTTCACTTGGGAAAATCCATGGAGACAGGAGACATGGATCCCTATCTCTCATTTAATTCTTTGGCATCATAGAAAGACCTAGCCAGTCCAAGTTTCAGATTCAAGGACAGAGATCTGAACTTCAGCTATGAAGCTTTTAAGCAAGATACTTCATTACAAAGCAACATCCCTCCCCTGGCATAATCAAGGGCCAGGATGCAAAAGTTACCTAGTGTGATGGAACTTTGGAATAAAATACCTGTCCTGTCAGCTCAGGGTTCATGACAAGGGGTCACTGGCTTCTTCCCTGACGTGACTGGGAGTTGAGATCCACACACTGAGTTACAGCTGTATGATGTGGCAAGTTATCTGGAGCATTCACCGTGTCAGTGTTCATGGTTATGAAGCACCACGCCCTCCTCTGGTGGGAGAGGGACAGGCTAGGCTCCATGCCTGGCAGTTGGCCAGGAATGATTGATTGCTGTAAGCACTAGAGCCTAGTCTCTTTCCCTGGAGCTTTGCAGGAGGCCAACTCCTTTTCAAGAAGACCAGCCAGCAGGGGGTCGATCTTGGACAAGTTAACCCTTACCTCTTATTCAAATTTCTCCTGCAGTCTTGTTGACAGCAAGAAGAAAGGGATGGAGTACTCAAAGACCTGCATTTTCATTGTAATGTGGTTGTGCAAAAACTGCAGCTTGTATCCACTTACATTCATCAACTGTTGGTACCATCAGTTATATGATTTTCTGTTTAGAATGAATTTATTAAAATATATTTGACATACAATCAAATGCATATATTTAAATTGTACAATCTGAGAAGCTCTGACATATGTCCATACCTGTGAAACTAACATAATGAACGAGTCCATCACCCCCAAAAGTGTTCTCGTGCCCCTTTGTAATCCAGCCTGTTCTTCCTCACCACGGAGGCTGGGTGTCCTAATTTGGTCCTTTCACTCTTTTTGTTTTATGATTTAGGTGCCTATGGCTTTGTACAAAGTAGTTACTGGTTTCCATTTTGTTGTCTTCATAATACATATAAAGCTACCTTCAAAACCAGAATATTTAAAGGATTAGTGATTTTAAAACAAAAGACTAGAGATACAACTATTATTTTATTAGTGAAAAGTAAAAATGGAACTGCCTACATATTAATTAGCCATTAATCTTGAATGACAGAAACTTTGGGCCAGATTCCCACAACAGATTCCATACAGCCTCTAATGGAATCAGTCAGTAAGGAAACTTGGTGTGTTCAAGGTACTTCCAAGCCCCCTGTCCTTCTGTTCCCCATTTGAATCTCCAAGCTCCATTGTACGCTGACCAGATGCACCATTTTAAATGGGACAGAAAACAACCGTACTGTCCTGTTTCAAATGGTATGATCAGCCTGGTCTCACTGGGCTAAATTCAAGGTGTCAGTAGACCAGACAGTATGGTTGTTTTCCGTCCCATTTAAAACAGGACGTCTGGTCAGCCTATCATAGGCTCAGACTATAGGTCTCTCAGAGATACGTTCTGGCCCTGGTGGGCAGGAGCATATAAAGTCTCCCTTTACCCAAACTGTGAGTTCAGAAGCAAATTCCATCCTTGCTGTTGGTACTAGCATCTGTTACATAATGCAAGATGTTATTGAATCTCTCTGGTCTAGTTTCTGACCTTTGGTTGCCCAAGCCATTTAGTCCTCAATCTCTCATCTCGAGTTCCCCATTCCTATTGCCTGAGTCTTCTCTCCCAGCCTCACTCATCTCCCCAAGTTTGACTCCCTTGCTGATCATTGCTGTGTCAGCTGAATTCCCTATTGCAACTTTTGACGTACTGAACACATCAGCCCCCACCCCAGCCTGGCCTCCTGGGCCCACCTGGTCTGTCACCGACGATCCAAATGCCAGCATGACAATTTAATCCCCATGTCCATCCTCCCCTGGCCTAATTAATTTTGCATCTAAGCAACTTCCATGATAAATCTTACTTGTTTTCTTTAGTTTTCAAGAGTCAGTTTAGACCTAATAAAATCAAAGCAGGATTCTTTCATCGAAATGTAGAACAAGTGTTTAGAAATCTTATCTTTGTACATCGAAATCATCAATATTTATTTAATTAGGGATGCAAGATAAAGCTGCAAAAATAACATCTCAATCCCCTAAAACCTGTAAGTGAGAATGGAATAAACAAGAATGCCACATTTTAGCACTTTTAACATGTGTACTCTTCAACTAGATATAGCCCAGATAAAGATGCACATCTTTAAAGATGCATTAAATATAAAAATAAATTTTAAAATATATAAAATATATAAGTTGGGCCGATTTATAAATTGGGCTGTAGCCGTGACTATAAAAATATGCAGTCTACAGTATAGAATTGTGATTACATACCCTAAAGAAATATTGTCTTTAAGCCCTGAAAAATATGAAACATCTGTTATTCATCTCCACAGAGACAAGAAATTTAAATGGCAGCAGGAAAATTTAAGTTGGATGCATGCAAGAATAGTGAGAATGGTTGAACCAAGGAGCAGGTTAGGGCAGCCTTTCTGTCTTACCAATGACAGGGACGTTTGTCTTAGATGACTAGAAATGCCACTTATAAACTTAAGGCTATTGAAGGGCTATGGAGCAATTCTAAATTGGGGGTGGCTTATAGGGGATGTATTTCAAATGCAAATTTCCACTGCAGACAGAGACCCATGCTGAAGCATAGGGTACTTATGCGTACGGAGATGAATGAATGTTAAAAAACTAAAGCTCAGACATCTTTCAGCCTGTGAGCCTTGATGCCATTCTTTCAGATTTTGATTCATACTATTTCCACTCTAAGCAGAAGAGGGATTAAAATCTAGGGAGAGGAGAACCACTTTTTGCAACTCCAAATGTATTCTGAGCAGAGTGGCTGCTCCCAGCTTCACCTCTCACTGGTGAAATCAAACAGAAGGAATTTCAAATTCCCTAGGGTCACCTCCAAGTGGGTTTTTTTCAGTTCACTGGAAAACCTCAAAGGTAAAGATTTAATTAGGAATTTAACATTGGCTTCGAAAAAGAAGACACAATATCTAGGTTTCAAACAGGGGAGAAGTTGAGCCACTCACAAAAGAGTTTCCTGCTGAAAATTCTTTAGTGGCAAGAAGTGTGTCTCGCTAATTGGGGTGATAGCCAGGAGGATGTCAATGGTCAGCCCTTTGCCCAGGGTGACTGCCTCTACTAGATATGGCAATATGCCCTTTTTATGCACTCTGAAAGGTGCCCAGTGGGGAGGCCTGAGGAGATACTGGCCGCCTTTGTGGAGAGGGCAGGTCTGGGCAGACCTGGGGCCAGCAGGGCTAAACAACCACCTGCTGATGGGGCCTTTCTTCCTCATAAACTAGTTCAGGGGATTCCATTAGAGAAAGTGCTGCTTCAAGCAACCCATGGCCACATTTAATGATTTCCAGGGAAGGAAATGAGTCTCCCAAATCAATTATGACACTCAACTAGGTTATTTAGGCTAATGAATCCCAAGTGAAATCAGAGAATGCTATGTGTGATTCAATGGGCTGCAGCTTTCCCAGCTTTAGGGCCCAGGGATTGCCATGCTGGTATTTTGCTGATGTTCCCTTTATAACTTCCTAGTGCAATGCTTGGTGCCAGCCCAGTCCGGAGCACAGAATGAGCACCCAGTGAAAAATGGCTGAGTATAAATCTCAGTGCTTCTCTTTTCCCTGGGCTTGGTCATTTACCCACTTGGGTAATCTGGAATGTGTGATGTACACATTTAATATAATGAAAAAATGTTGAACATCTTTAATGCACAGTCTTTTCATTTCTGTACTGATTCAAATGATTAAGTCACACAGATGTTTTCAATAGTAAAAAATGATCAAATAATTTGCTTTTATATAAACATCTGCCCTCTGAGAAAGAAGAGTACAGGTAAAA
>PVJL010001465.1:141432-262269 GCA_004026885.1 Lyroderma lyra
AAAAAAAAAAAAAAAAAAAAAAAAAAAAAAAAAAAAAAAAAAAAAAAAAAAAAAAAAAAAAAAAAAAAAAAAAAAAAAAAAAAAAAAAAAAAAAAAAAAAAAAAAAAAAAAAAAAAAAAAAAAAAAAAAAAAAAAAAAAAAAGTAAAAGAGAGTATGGAGAAAGTCAACATCCAAAATAAAGGTTCAGAATTTTCCAGAATTGAGGAAACACGAGTTCACATACAGAGGAAGCACGACATATGCCCAGAAAAAGAAATAAAAAGAAATCCACACCTGATACATTTTAGCGAAACTGCCGAAAACCAAAGACAAAGGGAAAATCTTAAAAGCAACAGGAAAATATGATCCACAAATTACAGGTAGACTCTCCACTGCATTAAGGGGAGCCAGAAAAGAGTAAAAGAACATTTTCAAAGTGCTGACAGAAAATAACTGCCAAGTTACATTCTCAGCACAGCTATCTTTCAATCACAAAGGTAAAACAAAGATATTTTTGGCAAACAAATGTTGAAATCATTACTAAAAGATCTTTACCAAAGACATTTCTAAAGGGTGATTATGAGGAAAATGAGCCTAAGAAGGAAAATCTGAGAAACATAAGGAGAAATGCTTCAACATGTTGGTAAATTGAATTTGATAACTTAAAAAGGACAGAAAACACTCAAGATGGGGGAGAGAGTGATTGGAATTAAAATATATTAAGGATCCGTGCATTATTCCAGAGAGAAACTAAGGTATTAATTACTTTGCTAAGCTTACTCCCAGATTTCCAAGGTATTCAGTCACTAAAACAACGGAAGTAAAATGAATAACTTTCAAACCAATAGAGAGAAGAAATTGGAATTTAGAAAAACAAACAAAATATCCACCAACCCTCAAAAGGCAAAAGATAAATGGAAGAAGAATAGAAAATATGAATCAAATAGAAGGGAAGAAGTAAAATGGTTTAAAAAAAAAAAGCCCAACTATATCAGTAATCACAGTAAGTGCAACCAGAGAGGTTACATAGGATTTAAATCCAGGCAACCCAGTGCCAGATTCACCCAGTTAAAAATGAGAGTATCAGATGAGATGAAAAATAAAATTCAACTGTATACTGTTTATAAATGGTACACCAAAATCATACCTAAGGACATAAAACAGTGGAAAAGAAAAGCATGGGAAAAAGAAAACTACCTTTCGCTATGCAAATACTAATCAAAATACAGTTGGGAGAGCTATAATAATAGCAAATGAGATAGACTTGGAGACAAAAAAAAATTCTTATGCACAGATAGTATCCCAATATAATGACAAAAGTTTCAACTCCCCAGGAATATATAACAATTCTAAAATTGCATATAATTAATAAAATAGCTTCCAATGATATAAAACAAAAGTTGATAGAAAATGAACAAATCCTTTACCCTAGTGGGAGATTTTGACTTGCCTCTCTCAATTCTTAATAGGTCAAAGAAATTTAAAAAAATATAGCGGAGACATAGTGGCATTCTGTCATACAATAACTGTATTTTTAAAAATAATAAATATAAAAACCTGCACTCTGAACATACGGACTTGATCTAATAATCTCAATAAGAAGCAAAGGAACCTTATGCTTTATTTAAACTGAGAAGCCCCGTGGTGGTTGTATGCATAATTTTCAGTAGGCATTTTGAAAATGTTAAATTATTTAGAGATCTTCTACATTACTGACTCAATTTCATCCATTGATCTAGTGAAACCCACACACGTAATATACATTAACATAGAAGATTTGAACAACACAATTCATAAATTTGATTTAATGAACATCTAGAGAAATCTGTATCCAGTAACTTAAGAATACACATTCTTCTGAGGAACCCATGAAATATGTATGAAAATTGACCAAATTCAGGCCATAGAGCAATTCTCAAGAAGTTTCTAACAAATGATATCTGAGCACAACTGAATTAAATTTAAAATCAATATATAAATGTCAATTACATGTCTATATACAGAAAGAGAAAAATATAATTACCAAAAAAGTTACTCTATTTTATCTGAAATAAAATAATAAGACAAACCTAGGAATAAATAATACTAGCTGCATATACTTATATGTTTCTTATTATTTCCCAGAAGTGTTACTACTTTTGCTTTACATATTAATTCATTTATTATTTACAATAGCCCTTTGAAATGAGCACAGTTATTATCCCCACTTTAAAGATGAAGAAACTGAAGAACAAAAAGTTTACATAAGATTCAAATCCAGGCAATCCAGTGCCAGATTCTACACTCTGAGCCCCTATTCTTTACTACTTCTCAAAAGACATGCAAAATCTTTCTGGGGAAACCCATAAAGCTTTCTTGAAAGAAATTCAGACCCAATAAATCATTGGATATACCACATTTCTGATTAGAAAGAATATAAATCATTAAGATATCAATGTTCCCCCAAAATTATTTCCTAAACTCAATGTGATTTCAATCAAAATCTCAATAAGTTGCTTCTAGGAATTCAACAAAGTGATGCTAAAATTTATATGAAAAGAACAAATGGTCAAGAACGCTAAGGCATTCCTGAAGAAGAAGAATAAGATGAGATGATTTGCCCCACCAGCTATAAAGATTTCGTATATATTGTATTAATTAGGGTGATGTGGTGCTGGCACAGAAATAGATAAATCTGGCCAAAGGAAGTGAACTTAATTTTCACTATTACTTGGCTGCTACCACCTATTCTGTCCATATAGAGGTTTCCGCTTATTGAGCAATTGCTCTCTCAAAGTAGCAAATGATTTTGTTGAATAATTTTTACCTTTATTCTCAAAGATGATCAGACACTAATTTCTGAGATTCAAATTATGTGCATTGATATAGTTGGTGTCACCAGTTCCAATTTAGAAGAATATGGAACTCTAAGACTCTTATACAGAAGGGGGACATAAAATTTTTTGACCAAACTAGGATACCTTTGAGAATGAGAGGATACCCTGTTTATAATTAAACTATACCTGTCAAACCAGGATGGACAGTCACTCTACTTCCACTCCATTAAACTAACTCGTCTACAACCACAATTGAGCAATGGGTACACAGCAGCATTAGAGCCAATCATTCTGCCCATAAAAAAATAGACAGTGGGATTGGAGTCTTGGGTTTAAATCCCTTCTCTGTCCTATATATAATTATGACTTTGGGAAAGCCAATTTCTGAGTCTCAATTTTCACACTTACAAAACATAAAAAGTAAAACTTGTAATTCAAGCCTGTAATAAGGAATGAACAAGATAACAAATATAAAAGCTAGCGTAACTCCCAGCCCATGGTGGGTGCTCAATAGTGAGAGTGTTAATTATCACTCTAATAATGTAATGATTATTATTACCTGGTACTGCTGGTTCCAATGGAATGATTGTTGCTTCACTTTTTCAAAAATAGCTTGAATGTTTCCATTGAAACCCAATCTTTGAGCCTTAACCCCAAAGATGCACAGCCCAATTTCCGTGATGGCTGAGGCTTGCCTTCCAAAACTCCAGCCTGGTACCCACAGAAAGGATCCACTTCTGCTATGCTCTGCCTCTTGGAGACACTGAGGGTTTTCTCAATGTCTATCCCCACCCATTCAGATTTCTGCAGATCACTTACCTCAGGGCTGTTCCAGATCACTGTGTGGCCCCAAGAAGTATATTTTCTGGGTTTCCAAGTCTCCTATTCTCTCCTCACTGGCCCATCTTGCTATATCCATGGTATCCCATGATATGACTTCTGCCAAATCAAAAGCATAATGTTAATACATTGATTTGTTCATCATAAATTAAACACAATTGGTTTAAAACTTTGGGCTCCACCATGAGGCAAATCTTCTCAGTTTCCTAAAAGGGACCCCAGCCTAACCCAAAGCCACAACCATGGTAGGGCCAGAACCCACATTTATTCCAATCGTTGCATAATCAACATAGATAAAGAGGCATAATTCCCTTGAAAGATTTTCAAGGTCCTCCTTAAAGTGTGTTTCCCTCACTATTGTGGTTCTAAATGATGACCACAGCCTCAAGACCAAATTACAGCCTTTGGCGGCTGGTTTCAGTCTGGTGGTTACAGCAATGAATTTGGAGTCAGGAATCCTGGCGTCTCAGCCAACTATTCCTTGGGTAACCACAAGCAAGTAAGCTGCCCCGTCTCAGTGTTTCTATCAGTCAAATGGGGTAATTTTTCCTTTCTTTCAGCTACTTCAAAGGCATGTATGATGACAATTAATTACCCCACAGCCACAATAAACTTGGAACTTTCCATGCAATAACAAAGCTATTGTCAGCTTTTTTCTTCAAAGTATAGTAATTTAACATTAGGATACTTCAGGTTTTGGATGTCTGAATGTTATAGCTGGAGGTTCATTCAGGGGTATTTCTCTCTGGGGTTACTGAGCCACATACTCAATTGCCTTAGTGCTGGCTAATGGAGGCAGCAGTAGCTTCCAAACATTAAACCAAAAAGCCTGCATTCAGCTCAAGAGAACAACAGTGCTAAATCACACTGGTGGCTTTCTTTGATCCCAAATGCCCAGGCTTCCCCATAATATAAGCACCTGACACCATTTGAAAAAAATATCTAAAGAATACAGATATTTTGGTATTCATAGGCAAATAAAGCCCAGTGAAGTTTCCCATCTTGGCTTCCTGTCCTTGTGTGACACTAACTTCTGTCTTTATTTGCCATGTTTCTATTACTTTTAGTTCTAAAGGGATCCTTTTATCCACACTCTGTATTTTATTTTATTTTGTTTTTTTTTTTTTTTTTTTTTGGGGGGGACCATAAACACACCAGCAAGCCAGCCACTTTATTGCGCACCTGGGGCTATATATACGTATTCAAAGAAAAGTGGCATCGTGCCGCATCTGCCCAGTAGCAATTGTTTAGGTTTTCATGGTCACATACGGCGGTACATGCGCAGTAGCTGTCAGCCCCACACACTCTGTATTTTAATATTTTAACTCTGATAAATTCTATTAACTCCTTGCATACAACCATTAACAGAGCTATGGAGGTGAGAATCCTAGAAATACTACTTTCAAAGTAGCTTTGAGAAAGAAATAATTTTAAGCTTGAGTTCCTGGAGTTGATAAATGTGATAGCCATTGGAAAAAGAAAGTATATAGTTAGAAGATATGTTACTTTTAAAAGAACTTAAAGTATTATTTATATTTCTAGTTTTTCTCTTTAGTATTGTTTTGTATGCACATCACTTCTGAATAAGAATGTAAACTTTGATAATTTAGCAGAATATTAAATTTTATAATGAAGATTATGAATACATTCTATTCTGGTTTTTAGAATGGTTAGCTGATGTATGAAATAGAAAGAAAAAAATCTCATCATACTCATGCTCTTCTGGTGTAAATAAATAAAAATTATAGTAGTGGGGATTTTAGCCAATTATAGTCTACATCTTTAAATAGTGTGCTTCATTATTAATGCTTAACTATGTATATGTCCTAAAAAGGACACCAAAAAGCTCTGTATTGTATATACATTAGATATGGAAGATTAATTCACTTTGAAATCATATGGTGTGGTGGGAAGATTAGTCGTCAATTAGAAATCCAACTTCCCAGATTCTGGTTCAAGTCTGTACAACTTCAAGGTCTCATCTTGGTTCTGTCTCTGATGCTCTTTGTGACTTTGGGTGAATCCCTTCATATTTTGGGGATCTAATTTCCTGATAGTTATGGGTTGAAATTTTTCTCCCCCACCCCGCAAAAATGAAAAGATATATTGAAATCCTAATCCTCAGTACCTCAGAATGTGACCTTATTTGGAAATACTGTATGTTGCCATTTATAATACGCACCCATGTTTTGGGTCCAAGCTTTCAGGGAAAAAAATCTTTCCTTTTAATTTTTTAATTCAAATTTGTATTTGTTTATATTTAGTTACTTTTTGTATTATAAAGGAATTTTAGCATTTTTAAACACATTATGGTACAAGAAATTTTATGTAACAAATAGTCACAAGACACAAGAACAAATACAAGGTACAAGAAATTTTGTGCATAAATTTTTGTATATATATAAAATTATTGCATTCCAGGGTATTAGTTTGCATAAGGATATCATTATTAATTTCTAGAGTTACACTTTTACCTCATAAACATAAATAAAAGAATTAAGTTACTCGAGGAGCACAAAATGGTGACTGGAAAGGAAGTCCCTAAAGCCTCTCCCAGAAAACACAATTGAACGACCACCCAGGAGCCAAGAAAGAGGACCCTAGGTGACAAAAAACGGCAGCTGGGAGACATCCATGCATTGCAAGTAAACACCTAAGGTTTGGAGAGAAAGGGGCGAGCGGGAGAGAGGGGAGGGAGCAGAGACAGATCGCAACAGGACTGCAGTACATGGGAGGGGAGAAGCCAGGAGGCGACAAGAGGAGAAGTCCTAGCAAAGCGGCAGAACAGTGGGAGTCCATTGGGGAGCTGGGCTGGGGAACTGGAATTTGGAACGGCGAGCTGGGGACATACCTTGGGAGCCAGCCTCTGGAACTCTTGAGTGGTAGCAGGGCTGAGTGAGGACTCTGAACTGCAGAGACGACATCTTGGCTCTAGGCTCCCTTGGGACCCACAGCGCAGGCGCGCGCGCAGCTCCTGCACAGGACTGCGGTTCCTGGTCCCGGCCTGCTGTGGAGGTGGACCAGCTGCCGCGCGGGCAGTGCACAGCCCCTACGCAGACAGGGCTACGGCTCCTGTTTCGGCCCGCTGCACTGCAGAGGCGGGCCAGCTGCCACGTGGGCACCGCACAGCCCCTACACAGGGCTGCGGCTCCCGCTCCGGTCCGCTGCGGAGTCGGGCTGGTTGCTGGCGCAGCATGCATGGCTCCTGCGAAGGGCTGCGGCTCCCATTCCAGGCCTGCTGAGGAGGTGGGCCGGCTGCCTTCCTACCGCGGGGTCAGACCCACAGCTTTGGACTTGTGTGCATGCCTGCTCGCGTGCCCCTGGGTCCTAAAAGCGGTGCGAGCCCGCAGACTCTGCCCCAACATTTGGCCACAGAAGCAGGCCTGGGAAGAAAGGCGGATTTGATAGCATTCGCCCCAGCCAGCAGGAGCAGCATTGGCCCACATCATCCGGCTTCCCCAGCAAAGGGCAGAAGGTGGGGCTGCCCCAGTGTGCCTTTGTTGGCCTCTCCCATTTCCTACAACCTTCCCAACCAACTAAATGCAGGAAGTGGAGGGACCATGATAGATGCGCACTGCCTCCAAACATAGCAGGAGACCAGAAATAAGAAATAAACAACCCCTCTCTCTCCCAAAACTTGCCCCGCCCCAGTACCACCTCGTGTCTGCCCTACAGCACAAAAGTACCAATCTGGGCTCCTGGCACTACTGAACATAACACCCTCATGTCAAAGAGGAAGAACCCAGCAGACAGGATGAATTCCTTAAAAACTAAAACTCCTCAGAAAGAACAGGAAATTTATCAAGACACCTTCTTAGACCTAGAAGTTTCCGAATTAAGTGACAGAGAATTTAAAGTAGCCATTCTAAAGGCTGTGAGAGAAATGAAAACATACTGGCAGAGCACCATGGCTGACATAAACAACATAAAAAAGGACATGAATGACATAAAAAAGGAACTTAATGAACAAAAGGAATTTAACAAAGAAATTCAAAACATAAGTAAGATTGAGATGGAAATACAAGAGATAAATAATACAATAAAAGAAGTGAGAAACGAAATAACTGCCATAGGAAACAGGGCCAACCAGATGGAGGAAAGAATTAGTGATATCAAAGATTAGAACATGGAAACAGCTCAGAAAGAGGAAGAGAGGGAATACAGAACCAAAAGGATTGAAAGAACTCTGCAAGAACTATCTGACTCCATGAGACAAAACAACATCAGGATAATAGGAATAGAAGAAGGGGTAGAGCATTCTACAGAGAGCATACTTAAACAAATAGTAGATGAGAACTTTCCAAACCTATGGAAAGATCTGGAACCCCAAGTTCAAGAAGAAAACAGGTCCCCTAGATACCTGGACCCTAACAGATCTTCTCCAAGACAAATGGTACTAAAGATGTCCAAAACTAAAGACAAAGAGACAAATCTCAAGGCAGCCAGGGAAAAAAGAACTATAACCTTTAGAAGAAAACTCATCAGACTGGCATCTGATTTCTCAGCAGAAACTCTGCAAGCCAGGAGGGAGTGGAATCCAATATTCAAAAATTTAAAAGAGAAGAACTTACAGCCAAGAATAAATTATCCAGCAAAATTATCTTTCAGATATGAAGGTGGAATAAAGACCTTCTCAGACACACAGAAGCTGAGGGAATTTGCCAGCACAAGGCCAGCACTCCAAGAAATACTGAAGGCTCTTCGACCTGAAACAAAACATCAGGAAAAATGGAATAAAGTTGGGGCAACAAGAAACAAAAATAAAACAAAAACAAACAAAGAAATAAGTAATGGCCACAGGAAATCCTCACATATCGATAATCACTCTAAATGTTAATGGACTGAACTCACCAATAAAAAGACACAGAGTAGCAGACTGGATTAAAAAACAGAACCCATCCATATGTTGCCTCCAAGAAACACATCTCAGCCATAAGGACAAACACAGACTCAAAGTGAAAGGATGGGAAACAATACTTCAAGCAAATGGTAACCAGAGAAAAGCAGGAGTTGCCATACTGATATCTAATGAAATAAACTTCAGGTTAAAAAAGATAATAAAAGACAAGGATGGACATTTCATAATGATAAAAGGCACAATACAACAACAAGAAGATTTGACACTAATTAATATATATGCTCCCAACCAGGATGCACCAAAATATACAAAGAAAATACTAACAGATTTGAAAGGAGAAACTGATGAACACACAATCATTGTGGGAGACTTAAACACCCCGCTAACAGTCATGGACAGATCATCCAAAAAGAAAATAAATAAGGAAACAACAGCTCTAAATGACACATTATAGCAGTTGGACATAATTGACATTTACAGGATACTTCATCCAGCAAAAAGAGACTATTCCTTCTTTTCTAGTGTGCATGGAACATTCTCAAGGATAGACCATATGCTGGGACACAAAAGTAGCCTCAGCAAATTCAAGAAGATCGAAATCATACCAAGGTATTCTCAGATCACAAGACTTTGAAATTGGAGATCAACTGTACAAGGAAAGCAGAGAGAAACACATATACATGGAGATTACACAACAGCTTATTTAAAAAGGACTGGATAAAAGAACAAATAAAAGATGAGATTAAAAAATATATAGAAACTAATGACAATGAAAGTACAACGTATCAGAATTATTGGGACACAGCGAAAGCGGTAGTATGAAGGAAATTTATATCACTACAGGCCTATCTTAAGAAACAAGAAAAATCACTAGTAAACATCTTAACATCCCATCTTAAAGAACTAGAAAAAGAAGAGCACACAAAATCCAAAGTCAGCAGAAGGAAAGAAATAATAAAAATTAAAGCAGAGCTAAACCAATTAGAGAACAGAAGGACAATAGAAAAAATTAATATTACGAAGAGGTGGTTCTTTGAGAAAGTCAACAAAATTGACAAACCTCTGGCTAGCCTAATCAAAGGACGAAAGGAAAGGACACAAATATCCAAAATTAGAAATAAAAGGGGAGAAATTACCACTGATACCACAGAAATACAAAGGATTATAAGAAAATATTATGAAGAACTTTATGCCACTAAATTTAACAACCTAGAAGAAATGGACAAGTTTCTAGAAACTTATAGCCTACCTAGATGGAGCCAAGAAGAACTGGATAATCTAAATAGACCAATTGATAGTGAAGAGATTAAAACGACTATCCATAATCTCCCTAAAGGCAAAAGCCCTGGACCAGATGGTTTCACCAATGAGTTTTACCAAGCATTCAAAGAAGAATTAACGCCTATCCTCCTCAGACTCTTCCAAAAAATTGAAGAGGAAACAATACTTCCTAACTCATTCTATGAGGCCAACATTACTCTAATACCAAAGCCTGGCAAAAACAACACAAAGAAAGAAAACTATAGAACAATATCTCTGATGAACACAGATGCAAAAATCCTGAACAAAATATTAGCAAACAGAATACAACAATGCATCAAAAAGTTCATACATCATGATCAAGTGGGATTCATCCCGGGAGCACAAGGATGGTTCCACATACGAAAATCAATCAATGTGATACACCACATAAACAAAATCAAAGATAAAGACATATGGTCATTTCAATTGATGCAGAAAAAGCCTTCGACAAGATACAGCATCCATTTATGATCAAAACACTAAATAAAATAGGTATAGAAGGAAAGTATCTCAACATAATAAAGGCCATATATGACAAGCCCTCGGCTAACATCATACTGAATGGGGAAAAGCTGAAGCCTATTCCCCTAAAATCAGGAACAAGACAGGGATGCACCCCTGTCACCACTGCTATTTAATATAGTACTGGAAGTTCTAGCCACAGCAATCAGTCAAAAGAAAGGAATCAAAGGTATCCAAATTGAGAAAGAAGAGGTCAAATTGTCACTATTTGCAGATGACATGATCCTTTATATAAAAATTCCAGCATGACTATTTCTGTAGTGTAGTGGTTATCACATTCGCCTAACACGCGAAAGGTCCCCGGTTCGAAACTGGGCGGAAAAATTCCAAAGATTCCACCAGGAAACTATTAGAAACAATAAACAAATATAGTAAAGTCGCAGGATACAAAAATCAATGTAAAAAAATCAACAGCATTCCTATATACAAACAACGAATCCACAGAAAAAGAAATGAGGGAGTCAATTCCCTTTGCTATCACAACAAAAAGAATGAAATACCTGGGAATTAACTTAATGAAGAACGTGACAGACTTATACATGGAAAACTATAAGACACTTTTGAAAGAAATTGAAACAGACTTTAAGAGGTGGAAAAATATCCCCTGCTCATGGATAGGAAGACTTAACATTGTTAAAATGGCCATTCTGCCCAAAGCAATCTACAGATTTAATGCAATACTCATCAAAATCCCACAATCATACTTTCGTGAAATAGATAAAAGGATTAGTAAATTTATATGGAATCATAAAAGACCTCGAATTGCCAAAGCAATACTACATAAAAAGAATAAAGCTGGTGGCATTACATTCCCTGACTTCAATTCATATTACAAAGCATCACTAGTCAAAACAGCTTGGTACTGGCAGAAGAACAGAAATACAGACCAATGGAATAGAACTGAAAACCCAGAAATAAACCCACAAATTTATGGACAAATAATTTTCGATAAAGAAGCAAAAAACATACAATGGGGAAAAACAGCCTCTTTAGTAGGTGGTGCTGGGAAAACTGGAAAACCATATGCAAAAGAATGAACTTGAGCTGTGAACTCTCTCCATATACAAAAATTAACTTGAAATGGATTAAAGACCTTCATATCAGGCCTGCAACAATAAACTGTATAGAAGAAAACATTGGTACTAAACTTATAGACCTAGGACTCAAGGAAGACTTCATGAACCTGACCTCAAAGCAAGGGAAGTAAACGCAAAAATAAATGAATGGGACTATATCAAACTAAAAAGCTTCTGCACAGCAAAAGAAACCATCAACAAGGCAAAGAGACAGCCAGCTGAATGGGAGAAAATATTTGCAAATAACGCATCAGATAAGGGTCTAATATCTAAAATATATAAAGAACTAATAAGACTTAACAACAAAAAAAAAACAAACAATCCAATTAAAAAGTGGGCAGAAGAACTAAACAGACACTTCTCCCACGAAGAAACACAAATGGCCAGCAGACATATGAAAAAATGCTCATCCCCATTAGCTATCAGGGAAATGCAAATCAAAACCACAATGAGCTACCACCTCACACCTGTGAGAATGGCTGTTATCAACAAGACAAGGAATAACAAGTGCTGGAGAGGGCGTGGAGAAAAAGGAACTCTGGTACACAGCTGGTGGGAGGGCAAACTGGAAGGCAGTGTGGAGGTTCCTCAGAAAATTGGGAATGCAGGTACCATTTGACCCAGCAATCCCCCTTCTGGGGATCTACCCAAAAGACTTGAAAACCTTTGTCCGCAAAGACTTATGTACCCCAATGTTCATTGCAGCGCTGTTCACAGTGGCCAAAACATGGAAACCACCAAAGTGCCCTGCGACAGATGACTGGATAAAGAAGCTGTGGTACATATACACAATGGACTATTACTCAGCTGTAAGAAAAGATGAAATACTGCCATTTGCAACAAAATGGATGGACCTGGAGATCATCATACTTAGTGAAATAAGCCAGACAGAAAAAACAAAGAACTGTATGACTTCACTCATATGCGGAATATAAAACTGAAAGCAAAGAAAAAAGAAATGAACAAACAAATGAACAACCATTGGACACAATCAATAGTTCAATGTTTATTTGGGGACGAGTGGGTTAGAGAGGGGAGAAAGGGGAGGGGTGGGAGAGGAGTGGGGGAAGCTAAATATAAGGTGAAGGAAAGAGAAGTCACATTAGGTGGTGAACTTATTATACAACAAGTGGGCAATGCACTGTAGAATTGTATGCCTGAAATCTATGTAATCCTTGCTAACAGATGTCACCCCAATAAGTCTAACAATAAAAATGAATTAAAAAAAAAAGAATTAAAAACATTTATATAGATATAGAATTAGTACTACCCATGTATAATGCACATCCTTATTATTCCCTCACAAATTTGAACAAAAAAGTGTACATTCTACACAGCAAAATATGGTAGGACCCTTGCAGATATGATTTAAATTATGATGAGGTCATAATTGAGAAGTGTGGACACTTGATCCAAAATGACGGCTGTGATTTTCAGAAGTCACCGAAGACAGTCACACAAGAAGAACAAACACCATGTGACAATGAAGGTAGAGATTGGACTTCTGCAGTTGCAAGCCAAGGAGTGCCAAAGGTTACCAGCAAAACACTAGAAGCCAGGTAGAGAGGAGGCAGAATTCTTTTACGGGCTTCAGAAGGACCAGGGCCCTGCCACAACTTGATTTGAAACTTCCAGCCTCCGGAACTGTGAGAAATAAATTTCTATTGTTGTGAGCCACCCAGTCTGTGGCACTTTGTTATGGAAGCCCTAGGAAAGTAAAACACAATCTTTTTTTTTAAATGATAATTCTATTTTTAATTTTTTTTTATTGTTAGACTTATTGGGGTAACATTTGTTAGCAAGGATTACATAGGTTTCAGGCATACAATTCTACAGTGCATTGTCCACTTGTTGTATAATAAGTTCACCACCCAGTGTGAGTTCTCTTTCCATCACCTTTATTTAGCTTCCCCTCCCTCCTCTCCCACCCGCTCCCCTTTCTCCCATCCCCTTCCCATTTGTCCCCAAATAAACTTTAAACTATTGATTGATGATTGAAGACACAATCTTTAGATAAAGAGGGCTGGGCTCTGAAAGACTCACCCATAAATATATTTTTATTATTTGAAGTCAGGTATCAACACACTTTTTCAAAAGCCAGCTAATAAATTGTTTAGGCCTTGCAGGTAATGCGATCTCTGTCACAAATACTCAACTCTGCAGATAGAAAGCTATCATAGACAAAATATAAATAAATGACTGTGTCTATGTTCCAATAAAACTTTATGGACACTGAAATTTTAATTCCATATGATTTTCCTATGTCATAAAATACTATTCTTTTAAAAAATGTTTTCCCACCATTTAAATATATACAAACCATTCTTAGCTTCCAGGCCATACAAAACAGACAAGAGGCCAGATCTGGTCTGCAGGCTGCAGTTTGCTAAACTCTGTTCCAGGTTGTTGACGTAAGTTCGACTGACTTGGTAGAGAGCATGACAGGAAAGCAATATGCAGCCTTTTACCCAAGATGAATGAGCTAAGCAGCCTGACTTTCTATGGATGATAATAATTGTATTCATAGAGCTCTCTCTCTCTGTAATAAAAATATTTCTTATAAAACCACCAGAAATCACATTTTAAAATGCATAATAATCATTTTTTAAAATTCCATTTCATTACTTTATCTCTTTACTTTCATGGTCAAAGTTAGTTTAATAATACACCAAATGTTAATAAAAACTATCACCATTTATTGAGCACTTACAGAGTGCCTCGCACTCTACTGAATGCTTTATACAATTATCTCATTAATCCTACAATAACCATGTAAGTTATATAGTCCTATATCCCATGTACAAATGAGGCTTAGAAAGATTAAGTAATGTGCCTGACTCCACATAGCTACTACCTAACTGAGCCAGGAATAAAGTAAGTGATTCTGATTCCAAGGTTCATAATTAACCTACTTTATATACTGTTGTTAATTTTTTGCTATGGTTAATTTCAAAAGTTCAATTTCCAAATAAATATTATAATTTACTATAATAAATTATAATTTTCATTATATAATGAAATCATGAAATTTCATTATATAATTCTGCAATTAATTTTATTAATAATGAATAACCAATTAAAAATCAAATATACAATTCACAATAACAAAGAATGAAAGATGAGTAATTTAATGAATAGGATAAACTACAATGTAAAAGTAGATACTGTTTTATAATATACTCTTTTCTTACTACCCAAATGACAGAGAAGGTGGGGAAAAAAACCAACAAACTAACCTGTTGATAGTGTATGTGATTATGCTCCTCATTCAAATCTATTGACAGATGGCAGAAAAGAGAAGAAAGGATAGAGATGCCAGGGAGATGCAGGATGGTGTAACGAAATACAAACCCATCTGGATCCTGTCCCTCTGTGACCTAGTGTTTGTGGTTAAGTTAAACCTTTTGTATCATCACCTGACAGATCACAGACTGAATTTCTGACCTGAAGCATTCTTTCGGCAAGCACAGAGCAGCAAAATATTCTTTGAGAAAATTATACACTTCATCGATATAAAGGTTAAGTCAATGAAATTATTAAAATAGTAGAACAGGATTTGAAGGCTTAACCTCCAAGGATGCCATCATGCCTGGCACACAGAAAGCATACAATATGCCCAATATAAAATGTCCACTGAGTACAAACCAGCAATCTGCTTTGTGTTACTTTCTAATAAATGTCAATGAGGAAAATGTTTATAACTTGAAATATGGGCAGGGGGTGGGAACCAGTAGCTTGCCACATGGAAATACATCCTTTTGTCGATTCCAGGAAAATGTCAAATCAGTACAACTGCTCCAAGGCTCTTGCTCTTCACTTCTACATCGATTAAGCTGCACGTGCTATGTTTTTGGCAAAATGAGCTGCATTCATGGTGGGTTGACATCCAATGGCTCAATAAAATAGAAAACCCCACAGATTTCAATCAACACAATATTCTCAGCTATTTCACAGTTGTGCAAATTAAAAGAGAATAAACAACTTGCTTCAAAACAAGTTACAAAGAATTAGAAGTCAGCAATAAGACTCAAGTCCAGCTTCAGTATCTTCTATTTACCTTCTCCGGTTGCCTGGATTACAAAGGTTAATTTTGGTTCCATTGTTTCAATGAGGGCTCCATAGAATCAATTCTCACTTCCAAAGCTACAACAGAATTACGGAATTCCCACTACATCTTATTGGAAACCAGCTTTTGCCCATTTAATTTTCCTTAAATGACATTTATTAAGGACTGTACTAGATCTAGAGGTGAAAAGACTCAATAGAGACAGACCTCACCCAGGAGAACATGAGATTCTAATGATGGGCGAGGGCCCTCAAAGGTGATAATGTCAATTAAATGAAGCTAAATGATAAGATAAAGGTACTGAGTGCAATGGGAAGCTAAAAGAGGGGTACTGAGTCCAAAAACGGTTTCCAGGTGGGGATGATGCCTAAACGAGTCCTGCAGGATAATGAGGATTTAGCCAATTAAAGAAAGGAGAAAAGGGTATTCCAGTCTGGAGAAAACTCATGAGCAAAACCAAGAGGCAGCACACATCACCGACTATGTCAGAGCATGCAGAACTAACCTGAATGCTCCAATTCATGGCCTTCCAAAACAGAAAAAATTAAGTGTCTAGACAATATTATTAAAAGCATTTAAGTTCACAGTGTAAACTGCAACTGGGAAATGTATTGTTATTATATGATGCCTATATCAGGATGGAGAATTTGGTCTTAGAACTATCTTGTATAAATATGGGTTTATTTTTAGAAAACTGAAATACCTTCCTTTGTCTAGTGTTTGGTGACATGGCTCATGCCTGACCTCAGGCCAGTGCTCTAATTGGGTAAAAACTTGCTGTGACTTCAGGTAAGACAAACAGAAACTCAATGGCCTCTCAAGTATAATTTGTAAAAATTATTTACTGACCACCCTGCACACACAAGCATTTCTTCTCAGAACTTCTCAGTGGTACTTTGCACTTCTATCCCAGAGTCACTTGGTAAAAGGAAACAGTGGGCAGGAAATCAAGAGCAGTGCCCTCTCTGCCCCAAGGCCACCATTGGGTGCCAAGTTGTAGAATATGGCAGCCAGCCACCCCCATTAGTCTAATAAATTCAGACTCACCTAGGTTTCAGCCTTGAGGGAAGACACTCTAGATGGGGAAAGGCATTTATCCAAGAACCTCCAGGTGTATCCCCAGTGAGTGTTTTGTCCCACTTGTTTCTATGCTTCAAAGGTGGGTACCACCACCCCCTGGAGAGTGCCTGCAGGAGCTGGGCACTAGATCAGTACATGGTACCTTTAATTCTCCAGCTGCACCAGGCTTAAGTTTTCAGAAACACTTAATATAAAAGAACAACACTGGAGGGACAATCTCCAGTTAAGCTAACAAAATACTCCTGGCTTCTTAACATCCAACATTCAAGTCTTAGGATAAACGCTAACTCCAAAAGGCAACACAACTTCATTAGCACCTGCACTCATTCCTTTCTCCCTTTCTCTGTCCTGCCCTGTGACATGCAATAACACTTTCTCTCCTACAGGAGCAGGAACCCAGTTACCAACACCCTTCTGGGACAAGACCAAGAAAACGTTTTCAATCTGCATTACAGTGCCGTGGTTAATCTGAATCAGACTGCCTGGGTTTGCACACTCACCAGCTGTGTGACACTAAGTAAATTGCTTAGCTTTTTTGTGTCTGTTTCCTCATCTGTAGAATGAGAATAATGGTAGTACTTAAAATTAAATAAGAAAATGCACATGCTGTATTAAGCACACATTGTGTATGATTAATAATTATTTGTAGTTACCTATTTCCCCATCTAGGACTGTAAAGTTTAAAAGCCATATTTTTCTACAGAAGACGTGACTTTTCACTGAACTCTAGTAACTGGAACAGTAAGTGCCGTCACTCTTCAAGTGTGTACCTACCTGCTACATAGCCACAAAAGGGGTCCTGATTGCTGCTCCTCAGAGAATCCTTTTTAAGTAGGCTCCACCCTTGCTTTTCTCTATTATTGAACTGTTTTTTTCTTTAAAATGATTTCCTTCATAATTTGTAATTACATGTTTACATGTCTGTCCACTTGTTTTTTCCTTCTCTCCATCATTAGACTGTAAGATACGCAAGGAATATATTAAGATCATCTAGGTTTTACTTACCAATAAAACAGATAAATAAACTACGGCTTAGAACACCACTAGGTTTTAGAACAGTATTAGTACGTTTTTTAAATGAATGAACATCAATTTCAAAAGAAGCATATATAAAGCAGCAGGAAGTTTGTTGTTTGATAATATGGACAATGGTATTAAGAGAAAGACAAATTCCACTGGACTATGTACTGGGCCAGAAATCTGTAGAGATGTGATAATAAAAATTTTTGTACACAGAAGCAACTCAAGAAAGAGCATGAAAATATTCTCATCTAAGGGGAAAATCAACTTAAGTCTAGGCAAAGACCAAAAATCAGAATCGCAGTTACGCTTTGTCCCATTCTGGTAATCCTGTCCCACAAGCACCAGCAGTCATTCACAGAAGAAAGGAGTGGGGACAGGGTCATGTAGAAGGCTCTAGATCTTATAGGAGCGTGGGGACAAAGTGCCTCACCCCACTCCATTGTTGATTGTAAGGGTCATTGCTTTGCTATTTAGTGATATGGCCGTTCGAAAATGGAAGGAAGGAGGGGAGGGAGGGAGGTAAGTAAATACATTTGTGGCTATAAGAGAGGTAATAAAATTCTAGGAACTTTTCTTCTTTCTCTGGAGAAAACTGTTTTCTGCACTCAATATGGGGCAGACTACAAAGAACCAAGAGGATTAGAGAATTCACATTACTTTTTCAGTATTCACTATGCACTCTCACATGAGGAGTCTTCCTTTGCGGGGTCATGGGTTTCTGCCATCACTTCTATACATAGAGAAAAGGACGTGATCCAAAACATTGGGTCAGGAAAACTAGTCGCTTATGTGTTTTTAGTTATAACATTTTTGTATTGTTCTCTTCACAGAACTTTTTTTTTTTCCAGGATCTAGGACTAAAGAATTCCATATCTAGATAAAAATGGCAGATATTAATACCTAAGTCCTAGACCAGTTATCATTTTGCAGTTATCCAGCACCCAACTCTCTGTCCACACATATACTCCTTCCCAATGGCATCCCAGTCTCCTCTTAGGGATAATTCAAGTGTGTAGTCTTAGTGGGAGGGCACAAAGTTCCACCTCTCACTGCCATTTCCCACTTCAGAAAGGAGCAGCCTGCTCCTTCTCCTACTAGCTCCCTGGTGTACTTGGAGGCAGGCAATCATACACTGCTCCAGGGACTGCAAATCCTGAGAGAGTGATGCAGACGAAGCGGGCACACAGAGAGGTCAAATTTATTGTAGTGGTGCGTGGGGTCCGAGGACCAGGTAGCTCCTGAGGTGAAACCTTGTTTAACTAAGGTCCTGATGCCTACTTGTAGCTCTCACCACTCAGGTTCTTACAGTGATCAATATCGTACCAGTGAATTCTCCTTTGAATTAAGATATTTAGAGGGTTGCTCTCTGTTGCAGGCAACCAAGAGCTCTGAGCTGGGCTGCTGTATACAGTGATGTAGGTGGAACTTTGCACAAGAGAACCTGGCAAGAGAAACTGTGGGGGCTGTACACTCCACTTGCCAAGATCATGGAGCTATATTTTGCTGGAGGAAGGGGTGGCATTTGGTGGGCAGTGACCCTGCCCCTGACTGCTTACATCCTGTTTTTCAGTTGTAAAACAGAGGCCTAGAGATTAAGTCATTGACATGCTAATTATGGTTATATTGGGCTCTTCTGTTTTCTTTCTACCTATGGATTAAGCACCTATTTATTTCTGCAAGAAAATGTGAAAGGAGAAGGAATATTCGTGCAATAGTTCATCCTTCTATGATAGAGCCTATGACAGTTCCAGGTAGCTGTAATTTGCCTACAAGTATTAAAAGGGTTGGGAGTTTAATTCAAAAGATATTCACAAATATCTGACATTCTGTGCTACACTGAAGTTTTTAATAGTTAACCCTTTATATTCATTACCACTGGCAGAAAAACAACTCAAAGAACTCAAGAAATTTCCAAAGTATAGTAGACACTCCATGAACTGGAATTCAAGCAAATGTTTGCCAGTTGCTTCAGATTTTGCTTGAGCTCCAGTTAATGGAGAGTTTACTTACACTTATCTGGCATCTACTAGTCCCCAAGGGTGTTGGTTAACTGAGAGTCTAGCAGTGGTTCTCAGCCTTCCTAAGGCCGCGACCCTTTAATACAGTTCCTCATGTTGTGGTGACCCCCATAAAATTATTTTTGTTGCTTCATAACTGTAATTTTGCTACTGTTATGAATCGTCATGTAAATATCTGATATGTGTTTTCTGATGGTCTTAGGCGACCCCTGTGAAAACTGTTTTCTGCACTCAATATGGGGCAGAAACCGCTGGTCTACTGTATCTTTAACTTCCTACAAGCTAGCTTTTCCTGATTTTAGAGACATCACGAGAAGGGAAAGATCTCAAATTATGCTGGCCAAAGCTCTATTCTAATTTCTTCAATTTTCCCACAACTGTTTTATATTTCCCACATGTCTTTTTCTCCCAATTTAGACCACAAATTTATTTGGCAGGTCTGTGAACCATGCCTAGCATGTGAATGGCATTTGTTAAAAATGAAATTAGAGTATCACCGCTCCTTCCATGAAGAATCTAACAGTTATGCTTCCTTCCCTTTACAAAGTTTCCTTTTACAATGCTCAGTCCTCCAGTCCTCCTTTCATGTTACTTTAAGACGCTGCTCAAAATCTTTTGTTCCTACCTCCATTTCCCATAAAAGAAACTTAATTTGTTTTCAGGCTTCAATCTTGCTAAGATGAAGTCAATCAGCTCTGTTTTCATTACTGTCCAGTCGTTCCATCAATCACTGAAGGGAATCACTAAAAGCAATCAGTGAACAAGGTCAACAGCACTCAGCAGAGGGGCCAGTGCAGTGGTACTTCAGCAGATCAAAATGAAGATGGGGAAAGGAAGGTAGGGCTTCACACCCCTGGGAGGCCCAATACTGGCTCTAAACAGAAAGGGAGAAGATAAGCAAGATAAAGGAATCATCTTTATTGCATATCAGACCTTCTGATACCAAGCTTCTTAATATAAGAAAGAGTGGTAAGTTTCATTTGGGGGGATGGTGGGGTGCAGAGGTGGTGGTGGTGGTGGTGGTGGTGGTGGTGGTAGTGTTAGGGTCATAATTTCATGCTACAATGACTTGGGTTTTGTGCTTTGAGACCAAGAGCCTAAACTTTCACAGGTCCTGTCCTTCTCTAGCTGTTTGTGTTATCATGTCCAATAAAGGAATTGCAGAATCTTTCACAAACATATACAGAGGGTACCAAAAATATGTATACACATTTAAAGGAAAAAACGTACTAAAATTGTCAGACTCAATATATACCAGTAACAAAAGATGAATACAAGTCACATTTGACTTCTGCAATTACAACAGGTGGGTGCTCAAAGTGGTTACCATCAGTGTCCAGACCCTTCTGATTACAGCCAACTACTGCTTGAGCAATGTTGACCAGTGTTCATTGTATCACTGGGCATGTAGTTTCAATTTCTTCCGCATGTACCACCAGTGCAGTAAGTTTTCTATGGCACACCACATCCTTTAAGGTCACCCATAGGTAGAAGTCAAGGAGTGTTCAGTCAGGAGAACGTAGGGGAAATTCAAACAACATTCTAGAATTTCAAATACCACTTCTAAATGGTCTTGTGCTCCCAGAACGACAACTGTGCTTCCACCATTTTCACTGTCCTGCCTGCTGCATGGTGACACTAGAATTCGAATTCATGTGATTAATGCCATTTTTTGAGCAAACAGCATACTACACATTGCTACCATAATTCAACTTTGAAAAATAATAAATACATAGATGACATCTCTTAAAATGTGTAAACTTTTTTTGGCACCTGGGTATATCAGCTGAGGGTTAATTGGTTGGAAAAAACAAAAAACAATTTCGATTTACTTAAGCAATTAAGGGAATTTAGTGGAAAGGAGTGAGTTATGAGAATCACAGACAAGACTAAAAAGTGCCATACCTGAAAAACAGCATCCAAGACGCTCAGCTGGAGAGAGGGTCTCAGAAGGAACTACTCAGTGGTCAAGATTGAAAAAATTCTGACAATTTTCCCATCTTGGTTTCTCTCTGCTTGAGGCATAAATTCCCAGGAAAAGGTTTAATTGGCCTAGAATTGGTCATACACGTTCACCTCTTTGGGTAGGGCTGAACAGGGACCTTCAGTTTTAGCCCTACGAAAACTGCAGAAAAAACAAAGGGGGTCAGAAATGGGGGGGTGGTTGGAGTGAGGAGGTGGTGGTGTTGATTACCCATAAGGAGATCTGGTGTTGTTATAAACCTAAGAATCAATGTATCCATCTTGGAGAACCAAGGTAAAATCAATTTTTGCTTTTGTGTTAAAACAGAAACTGTTTTCACTCTAAAGGTCAGGAGCTATCTACTCAATTTACATTAACCCGCATAGACCAAATGTGGATTATTTGTATGTAAGCTAACAGCCTAGTTACAGTAAATAACAGTGTCTGATGCATGGCAGCTGCTCAATAAATACTTTGTGAAAGGGTGAAATTTTTTCTTCAAGGTTATTTGTTCTCATCCTGTCCTTTATGTCATTGACATTCCCTGATATGTAACAAACAGTCCTTATTCAAGATTGATGAACTAGAATCCCTAAAAGAAAAGTTCAGGGGGTTCCCTGGTGGTGTTAGTGGCTAGGCTTTGGCGCTCTCACTGCCACAGTCTGGGTTCGATCCCCGGCCAGGGAATCAACCAAAAAAAAAAAAAAAAAATGGACAGAGAGAAAGTTGAATGCAGCGAAGAGTGCTGAAATAGAACCTTTTCCAAAATACTTCTGTCCAATGTGACTTTGGAAACAGGTCACAACTGCTTTGGGTTTATTTCTTCATCTGTAAAATTAAGTGGTAGAGGCAGGTGCTCTTTAAGAATCTGCCAAACTCTTTAAGTCTAACATCATGGTTACAAATAGATAAATGACAGAGACTCAGCTAACTTAGAAAAAAATGTTTATAATTTTCACAGTATGAACTGGCTCTACCCTGAATCTGGACAGAAAGTAAAATCTACCTTACTTGGTAGTATTTAGGAGAAACTGCCAATATCCTAGATAATCTAGATCACTGTTATCAAACTTTAAAAGAAAGGCAATGGAATCAGTTTTTCAAAAAAATCTTACATTGAATCCCAATGTCTAAAACAGAAAAGGGTATTAAAAAAAAAAACAAACCACATCTGACTGAAACAAAGGGGGAGGTGTGGACTGCCATCCTCACACCATCTCCTATAGGCTCCTGGCAACATCATTTGACATCACTCATCAAATTCCTGACTGAATATCCCTAGACTTTTCTGTACCTTGTGATAGTTTTAAGTGAGACTACCAATTTCATTCAGATAAGAAAAAATTAAGAAAAAAAAACATTCTATAGAAAATGAAAAGTATATATACTCTCTTTCAATGGCATTTTAAAGACTTAATTTGTTAGTCTACCAATTAATTTTAACTTGAAATACAAAATGAAATCTGATAGCAACTAATCCTTCATACTACTGACAACTGATAATATATAGTCTAAGACTACTGTATCAGTGACAATTTAGCTTCCGAAATGTTTTTCTAGATTTAACAGCTCAAATGTAAAATATGAAGAAACCTCTCCAATGTATACATAATACTATTTAAAATTTTGCTTGTAATCCTGATAAATTTTAGCAGCACATATTTCTCCTACGTAATTTTTTCCTACAGTTGTTTCAGAGGAAAGATGTATGTCTTCCAGCCAAAATAATTTAGCTTATGTTTTTTTTTTTTTTTTTTTTTGCTTTTTGGTATGTGGGTAGCTCCCTGGCTGGGAATAGCTTATGCTTTTTTAATAACCAAAGGGGAAATTATTGAAAACTATTAAATGACATAAAAACAAATGATCATCTTTGTGGTTAATAACAGTAACCCTCAGTCTTAGCAAAGAGAAGCAATTACTCTTCCCCTATCAGTGTTGTCTATTCCTCTACTCAGAAACATCATCATAAAAATCATTTAGACACATCTTATCATCTTGGACCCTAAGTTTCTTCTACCCATAAAATGCCAACCATGATGGAGTAGGTTCACAAAATTCAAACACGTTTATTAAAGTCATATTTACTAACATTAATGTTGATAAAAGCACACCATTTTACCTTAAATAAGTAATTTTGAAAATATAAACAAGATTCATGGATCAATTTTTTGAAGTTACTGAACTTCAATGATACCATATTTTGATCAAAGCAAAAATTTATGACCATTTTCTATAAGATATTTTCACTGTAGGTCAACAATAAAAAAGTATAATACATCTTACAGTCATTGGTGATCCTACTTATGTCTCTTGGCTGGACATAAGATTTACATTGTCTAGGTACAACTAATTACATGGCATGGCTCATTATATGAATTTGTGCCTCATTACCAAGAAGGCAGGCAAGTCACCTCTCATTGTTAAAAAATGTCTCTACTTCTCAGTCTATGAGATCAGACAATTTAATTTCATGAACTCATCCCAGAAAAAGTGCTACATACCTCATTGTTGGTTATCACCACCGTGAGCTTCAAAGCACTCCCTTTGGGAAGCTATGCATTGTCACCAGTGCCTAGTCCACCCTTCAAAGCAATTTTGGAACCATCAGAACTGTCGTCGTCCCCAAAATCTGACAATTAAGTTCGTGAACCTGCCACTGTGCACTTACATAGGCAGCACTGTGGTTCTGTTTTCAAGTTAATTTTAATAAGGAGAGGTAGGTTACTGTTAGTTAGAGGGGGAGGCTAAGACTGAAAATAGAGAATGAAATAATCCACATGGGAGATTTTTTTTTTTTTTAAGCAACTGAGACTGGTAAGATTACTAAAGAGAATGTATGGATAGAGCAAGAATTGGACCCAGAGCAGAGTCTACACCCAAGATTCAGAGGTAGAGCACAACAGGAACCATTAAGGTAGTTACAAGACTTTAGTGCCAATTCCCCAGCTAGCATCACATTTGTAGGCAGACTGAGAGTAGTACAAATTGTGAGCTCTCTGCCAAAAGGGTGGAAGACGTTCCCTCTCTCAACCTGGTGAAGTGTGGTACAGAGAGGACATGGATATCTTTGAAAAATAGCGGGTAGATCATGACATGCCATAATAAGGTATTATTAATACACTATACAATCTTTCAAAAGAGAGTTGGCTCATTTATCATAGTCTTGTAAATTAAACATTTAGTGGGAATAGGATGAAAGGACATTACATCCAACAGCAACAATTCTAATCCAAGGCCTGATGAAAAACTCTTGACTATTATTATATCTACAATTTGAACTTAAAACAATTTCAAATGGAACTGATTATGGAAAATCACAAGGGGAAAAAACTTGGATTCAAGTCTGTATCTGACACCTGTTAGCTATGCAACCTTGGACCCTTTAACTTCCTTATTCTCCCTTAGACTCAGTTTTCTACTTGATGAAATATTTATAATAGGTCCTTTCTGCCTATTTCAGGGAGTTGTTGTGAAGATCAAAAGCGAGAGAAATCTATTAACTATAAAATCCCATAAAGATCATTTTTTTCAGCTGCCTGACTAGTCTCACTTTCACTGATGTGCTTTATCATCCTGATTCCAAACACCAATTTTCAGATATTCAGTCCTTAATAGAGAAAACCACCTAAATTTTGAAATTTCATTAAGGATAAAACATTGGATTACTAGAGATAACCCATTAGAGTCCCTGCCCAATTCCTATGAGATTTCAAAACTCATTAAGTAGCTCGCCAACTTAACCTTAAGTCGCATGAGGTGGTCATCCCTCTGGTTACTGTTCTGACACTGTCACGGTGACTCGTGATATATAAAGATGACCTTGTAACCACTGATCAGAATATTGAGAAAATATTCACCAAAATATTTCTTCACATGCTGTATTAGCAGGTCTGCCTGTGTTTCACTATATGATTACTTAAATATAGGGTCCTCTTACACTTTCCAAAGTTTTCTTATTCTTTATTCCATCCAATCATCTAGCAGTTGTCAGGTAGGCAAGGCAGATTTATACTTATCTAAGGAGGAGAAAACTTCTTTATGTTCAAAATCATTTCAAGGCATAACTTAAATTATATCTGAGGTGCCCAACTCTGATTCTGGTGTCAATATTACATAAATTTTACATTTCGAATTACTCAATAGTACTAATGATTCTACTTGTAAATGAATAACACATTCAAGTTTGAAAATATTCCTAATAAAAACTGTACGAGGGCTGTCCAGAAAAAATCCAGCCATAAATGCCTCCATTTTTCATATTACATGGCTGGATACTTTTCAGACAGCCCTCATATGCACTTTAACAAAGTATCTTGAGCCCACTTCCCTAATTTTCAGAGGACACAATTCTTAGAACTACAACTAAACAACTCTGGATTCTAAGCACTAATAATTCTCTATCAACTATTGATAATATTATTAATAGTTCAAAAACTAATTAGCATTTTTAAATGTTTTAATAACATAGGTTATGAAGGGTCACCTTAGAAATGTCAATAAGTATTACCTAAGATTTCAAATTACAGATAAGATTAAGGTTAAATATAACTTAAAAGAAATTCCTTATAAATAAAACCAACATTTAATTGATGTGGTTTAAGAAAAGTACTGAATTGAGGATCAGATAAATTCTAGTCTCAAATCATTTAACCTATCTGAGCCTCAGTTAACCTTAAAAAAAAATTCGTAATAGAAAATTTTACTGTCACTATGTAATAAAGTCCTGGAAAATCATTAACTAGTATGAGAAAATTAATAATTAGAGGCAAAAGATAAGACTTCTGAACCAAACCAAAATTAGGTCAAAACATTTATTTTTTGTGTTACAAAAGCAAAAATAAAGCCAAGCAGGTAATGAAATAAACATTTCTTTTGTAAGTGTCCCATCCTGGGTTCTCTGTCCTATAATTTAGTAAACAGTTCAAGTTTAGGTTGCTTCAACACTTCTTCTGGATGTGCTATGAGGTCTCCATCTTATAACCATGCTTCTCTAGTTCAGCTCTACAATAAAAACACAGAACAACATCACTAGACATTTGTTATAATAAATTAAAGAAACAGATGGTTTTTAAAAATAATACAATAAACTGATCAATGAGCTAAGGCTAGGCACCCATTTAAAATACTACCAACAGCTTTAGTCCCTAAAAAGAAATCTATACAAGAAGGAAACTGGATGTGAATCAACATAATGCTAATAAAATTTTACTTTCCCATTAGAAAACTTATATTGTCACATTACTTAATTTTCTGATAAATCTATTTATGGAAAAAATGTGAGGAATTTATGGCTATCTTGCAAAGATCTTCCAAATATAAATGTTGTTCATAGTAAATATGTAAATAAACTTTAAGAATCATTAACCAAGTGGTAAAGAACACAAGACACTGGTATCAAACTTTTAAGGATTTCATAATCATCACAATAGGTATTACTGTTATTAACACACAAATAAGAAACAGATTGTTTTCCATATTGACATATATCTATTGCTCTAAGCAAGACAAAAATTGTAAGTCAAATTTAAGGGTGTGTGAGAATTATTCTGTATTAGCTAACTATATGTAGGCAAAATAAATATAATAAGTAAATTATAAAATACTAAATGAGACTACATTCTAATTTTATATGTGGATAAAATCTCAAAAATTTAGTTTGGTATAAATACATGCACTTTTAAAAGACACTTTTTACAATTTCGAATAAGTTATTCAAGCTGAAGTTTCAGTTGTACTTAAAGAATGTCAACTGCAATTGTTGATTTGCCTTGTCTAAAACATTTGCACAAAAAAGTTTAGCCCTATAATCAACTTCAGCTATTTAAACTACTGCTCCAAATAACAGCAACTTACTCCCCACAATTTAGATTTTATAAAAGTTCACAACAAAATTATTTGAGGGCCAACTATGATAAAACTGTGCAAATCTGACTATAATTAATGTATCCTATATCATTACATCCAAAAAGAGATATTTGTTCCCAAGTGTAATTTAGCTCAGACATCATCACACTATCCAATGTAAACACGATGCAAAAAACACTTGGTTGGAACGATGTATAATATTTATTATTCATTTTCCGAAACTCCTTCAATTTCCTAAAATGTTTAGCTATTTATAACTCAAATACTGACCTAAAGTTCATGAATAACATTAGGCCAGAGATTATTCATATGAATCATTTTTATCTTCTGCTCTGGTGTAGAGCAGTTTGGGCTAGTGTAAAATATCGGATTAGGAGTCAAGAGATCAGCACAAGTTTCTGACTCTACCCCTTCCTGTGCTAAATTTAATTAAAATGCTTCCGTTGCCCACCCCGCCCCCAACCCAGGAACTGAAGATTATAATACTTGTCCCTTTATGTTTCCTATTTAAAATGGAAATAATTTTAAAACTTGATTAAACAAGTTTTTTGTTGCCTTTAACAAAAATCAATGCAGATTATTCACTTTTCTTGTATTTTAACAAAATGGTTTACAAATATAAAAGAAATTAATGATATGCCTCTCTACTTGCTAAATTCTCAGAGAAGATGAAAATTTCTTCACTAGAATTTAGGACATTAATCCATTCCTCATTTGCCCCAAGAATACTCATCAGTGGTGTTTTGGCTGCAGCATTTACTCTGAGATAACTCGCAGATTACAATCTTAACCTTATCCCCAAAGTTTGTCATGAAATATCTCACTTTATTATTTTTGCATCACTCTAGGATACTGCTAGTTTTTGGAAACAAATGACATCATTCTACTTTTAGTACTGGTATTTCTGTTTACCAAATATTAGTAATTCTTTTAAACCCTGGAAAACATAGCATTCCTACATGTGAAAAAAATTATTAAATACTGATCATCATATACATTTGTTACATTACAATTAGAGAAAAGTTCTGTTTAGAAACAATTCCAAAAATGTTTTTGTATTTTATGTTCACAGTGAAAATCAGACAGATTTGCTTCTGCCTCAAAAAGCATTTATGTAAAATTAAATGAACGTGGCAGCGAGCTGCACTTTTTTTTTTCCCTAAATGGGAAATGAGTTAAGAAATCACAAGAAATATAAATCTAGGTCACTAAATACAAAACACAAAACAATACAAAAACACTAGTATCATGAGCCTATTGGATGAAAAATTCAAGAAAACAGAAGAAATAGGGAAGAAATCCAGCACAACTGCAACAGTATCACAGGACACACACACACAGTAAATGTATACTATTTGAAACAAAACAGCAGCATTCCTTTTACAACAAAACAAGATTAATAGCCACTAGTAGATTTGGGAACTCCTCTAACTTAAATCAGGAACAACAGTGGCTTCTTGGAGTTTTTAGGTAAAATGAGACACAGGGTCAGGAAAATCTCATAATCCTACCTATTTCTACAGATATCTAGAGAAGCAAATATATCAGAAGAAGCAAAAACAGGACTTTTAGTTAACTTGGAGACACAAGGGGCCTTTTTCTTTCTACTTCTACTTGTTAAGAGTAATGACACTGCAAAGGAAATAGAAACATGGAAAGTCGAAGACTAGGTCCTTCCTGATGACATGTAGCTAAGTAAGAGGCAGATCCAGACCTGGAATCCAGAGAACATGACTGACTTGAAAGTATGAACTGTCTCTCCGAAGTTAGATGGGATTAGGACCTAGCAATATCAGAAAACAGTAAAACATGTTTTGTTTTTTAACCAATGTTTTTATAATACCATATTAAAAGCCTCAATGCATTTTATAAAGACTAGGAAGAACATGTACCAGGAGAATTACTATTAATCAAGACAATGTTTTTAAAGCAGAAATATAAATATTACCTGAAGCTGTGTTGTTCAATATAGAAGTCATATATAGCTATTTACTAAAATAGCTCATTAAATATAGTTCATTAGCTGTGCCAGGCACATTTCATATGCTCAACAGTCATAAGTGACTAGTGCATTTTATATTGGATAGTGCAGCTTTTGGAACACTTCCATCAGGATACTAAGTTCTATTTGATAGCACCAGTGATGTAGCACCAACCTGGTGGGAAAAATACTTATGATTCAAATAGGGTAATAAAAAGAAATATATTATTCACTAATGGAGATACCAAGATTTATACACTTACAGAAATTCACAAACCTAAAGGCAAAAACACAACAGAAAACATAAAAGCATTGCAGAGGTGTATTATAAAAACAAGCCACAAAAAATGAATAGATAATATTCTACTTCCAAACCAGTAAAAAGGCAAGATATAGTGGTGACAAGAAATCCAATTACCAATACATGTACTAAAAGTTCCTGATAAAATCTTAGCATTCAATAACGTCCTGATTTATTTTAAGAGAAAAGTGCTATTTTCTGACTAATGAAAGACTAAAAAATAAGACATGCTGAAGAAATTTGAATCATTTGAACTGCAAAGGAAGAAAACTTATTTCTCCTCAATTTAAAAAACTTTCAAGATATCAGCAAGCACTGATAATATGATCAAGAACCCAGAACAGTATCAATAGAGTTGGAAGCCCTGAAAAAATATTCTAACAGCATACTACGATTCTAATGAGAAAGAAGGTGGAGATGCATATATATATATATATATGTATATATGTAAAAAAGGTAGCAGGGTGTTTTCTGATGCAGCTCAGTTTTTAAAGGATTAAATAAAAAATAAATGCAAAAGGAAAGTAGCAAGAACCTGTACACATAAATTAATTTAATCCTAGAATGGACTGAGATCAGTGAAAAGAACAAACAGGGCTTTTGAGAACTATATATGGAAAAAGAAGAGTAAGAAGAGATAAATCCAATGCTTGGAATAGATGATGTAATATCAACAAATTTTACAGAAAAAACAGGATTATTGTTCACAGTTATTGTATCTATCTTATCCATAAAATTGCAAATGAAAAACAACATCAATAAGACAAAACTGAAAACCAAGACAGATGCAATATCTCCATACTGCTTATAAGTTGTTTAAAGTCTCAAGGCTCTGAATAATTACATCTCAGGGTACTGAAAGAACAAAAAGATAGAGTCAAACATGAGAGCCAGCAATATTGAGAAATCATGGAGAATTGTAAAAGTATCAGACAGTTAATAGGTAAATTGTACTATTTCCAAAAGGGGGAGAAAGAAGACAGATAAAATTGTTATTCATCTCCAGCAAAATACTAAAAAGTCTTGAGAAAGCAGGATTTCTGAGCTCATAAAAAAAATGCAGTATAGAACAAAAGCTTCTGTATCATGATTAAAAATAAATTTTAAATTACCTCACTTTCTTTTTGAACAAATGTACTAAACTAGAAAATTAGAAGACTGTAAATAGAACCTCCATATTTTGATTTGAGCAAAGTCTACTCAGATATCTGAGTGAGTCTACTCAGATATCTTTGTGGAGAACATAGATACATGTGGGTTGAATCAAAATAAAATTAGGGAAGAAAGAATTTCTCTACAACAAATGGTGCTAATATAACTGGACATTCACATATCAAAGAATGAAGCTGGACTCTTATTTCACAACACATACAAAGTGAATTCAAAATGAATCGAAAAACCTACATGTAAGAGTTAAAATTCTGAAACAATTAGAACAAAACAAGATGAATTTTCATAACCTTAAATTTGGCAATGAAGTCTTTAAAAGTAGGTATATTGAACTTCACCAGAATTAAAAACTTCTGTGTGAAGAACACTATGAAGAAAGTGAAAAGACGACCTAAAAGAATGGGATAAGATATTTGTAAATAATATCTAATAAGGGCCTAATACCCAGAGTATATAAAGAACTTTCACAATTCAACAATAAAACATCAAACAACCCAACTTAAAAATAGACAAAGGACTTGAATAGATAATTTTCCAAAGAAGATACACAAATGGCCAACAAATACATGAAAAGAGCTCATCATCAGTCATTAGGGAAATGCAAATTGAAACCACAATGAGATATCAGTTCACACCCACTGAAATGGTTATAAAAAAAATGTAATTAAACACATTTTGGTGAAAATGTGAAGAGATTCGAAACTCCACACACGGCTGATAGAAATGCAAAATACTTAAAGACTTAACATTATGATCTAGCAATTCTGCTCCTAGAATTTTATCCCCCAAAATTGAAAACAGATATTCAAACAAAAACTCGTACATGAATGTTAATAGCAATACCGTTCGTTAAGCTGGAAACAATGCAATGCCCCTCAACTGATAAATGGATAGAATTTAGCATATCTACACAGGGGAATATTATTCAGTCATAAAAAGGAACAAATTACTGATATATGCTACCAATGGATGAAACCTGAAAACATGCTAGGTGAAAGAAACTAGACATACAAAGTCACTTATTACATGATTCACATATATGAACTATCTAGAACAGGCAGATCTATAAGGACAGAAAGTAGATTAGTGGTCGTTGGGCTGGGAAGAAAGATGAACGCAAAATGACTGCTTAATGGGCATGGTGTTTCCTTCTGGGGTGCTAAAAAATGGTTTTGAATTAAACAGACATGATGGTTGCATGACACTGTGAATTTACAAAGTGCTCTAAAATGTACACTTTAAAATCATTAATTTTATATTACATGGATTTTATTTCAATTGATCAATCATATTAAGCAGATGTGTACATGGATATGAAAAAGTGTACTCCTGTCACCCTCATCCCCACTCCACTTTGAGAATCGTAAACCTACTGGAGCACTCCATGATACTGCAAGCTATTCAATAATGGCAGAAAATTAATGCTGACAGAATTAAACCCACCAGGATGAAAAATAGCAAGTATGCTTCTATTTAACTACTTTTGTAAAGAGCCTAGAAAGAACAAGTTATATGCAATTAATACAAAGTATTCATGTTTAAACAAAGGAGATGAAGGCAGCTTGTCTTTTCATAGTCCAAAAACATATTTTAAAGATTATCTTTTAAGAGTTCAATTATCACACGTAAATTTCATATTCCATGCTCACAATTAGTACTAAGTTATATAAAAAAATGGCTTAAAGCTTACCGTAACTGATTGGAGAAGTCATCCTCTACATTGTCATCGTCCCAGTTATCCTCCCAGACATGTGCATCTTCATCTTCATCTAAACCAGTCCACTCTAAAAACAGAAACTGGTGCTAAGTATTTCTCATATGTTATTTCCATTAATATAAACACTTCAGAAAGTTTGCCAGTGAAGACTCTCACAATGCAAAACATCAAATATCATATCTTTTAGAAATGGCAACATCCACTTTCAATCTCAATTTATACTGTCTTATACTCTTAATTCTTGAATCTACAGATAATCTAAAATAAAAACATAAAATACTCTATTTGTCATGAAAATTTGTTATTTCAGGAAGGATATTTACTTTCTTGATTTCCTCTTGGCTAAGTTTTATAAGGTCTACTTCACAATCTTTCAAAACACAGCCCTAACAACACTAAAGAAAGGTGAGTAGCAGGAAGATACCAGTTTCTGATAAACATAAAAAAGGATCACTCATATACACATAATAAAAAGTGGAACAAATAGTTTTCTTAATGCAAAATTGTTTTAGAGAATGTCTTTATTCTTGAAGACATGCATGCTGAAATATTTAGGTCAAGTATCACTGTATTGACAGTTATTTACAAATGGTTCTCATATATATATATATATATATATATATATATATACACACACACACACACACACACACACATATATACACACACACACACATATATATATATTTGATATATAAAGGCTGTTTGGAAAGTATCCAGCTACAAACTATTTTCTCATTATATTGACAACGGCTGGATTTTTTTCCAGACAGCCCTCATATATCACGTATTTCTATCATATATTTGTATGATAAAAATAATGTAAATATAACAAAAATATTAACTGATGAAACTTAGGTGTTTGTTGTCCTTTTACTGAGGTATAATTGACATATACCATTATATTAGTTTGAGGTGTACAACACAATGACTTGATATTTGTATATACTCATACGGCAAAATGATCCCCATGATAAAATCTAGTTAACATCATCACCATACAAAGCTACAAAAAAATTTTCTCCATTTCACCCATCCCACTTGCTCTCTTTTTAAAACTTTTCAATAGCATTTAAAGTTTCAATATTAAAATGTATGAAATATAGTTTTTAAAAATCAGTTTGAAAATGACCTCTGGAAGTCTTCTGTATTCCCTTCTCCTCCTTACCCTCAGAGATTAGGTCCCCCTTTCATGAGTATCTCTATCACAGCACTTACTGGACAATCATATTATCAGTTTATATGTCTATGTCCATTACTAGTGTCTGAGCTCCTTAACAATGACAACTGTATTTACCTTTGTTTTTTTTTTTTTTTTTTTTTTTTGCTTTTTGGTATGTGGGTAGCTCCCTGGCTGCGAATCAAACCCAGGCCACAGCACTGACAGCACCAGCACTGAAGCCTTAAGCCACTACACCATCAGGGAACTCCCCTTTACCTTTGTATTCTTAAACAGCACCTAGCATATGCACAACAAATGGTTGTGAAGCAGCAAGAGACTTTCATATTGCTATCCCCTCCCCTTCAAAAACAGTAATTATTTAGTATGTCCCTGTCATTAGCTTCATCTTAGTAGTTGCATATTAGAAACATGGCTAAGAACAATTCAACCTGAGAATAACTAAATAACAAAGGTATGATTTAGACTTTTAAAATACACACATAGATTTAAAGCTATTCAACAATGCTTCATAATGATTATTTTATTCATTACATTATGTATCAACAAAATTTTTTAAATTGTAATATATAGTTTCATAATTTCAAAAGACAGTACCTCCATTTATAATACCCAACCAGAAACTTGGTAGGCATCTTAGCTATTCTGTCTGCAACTATCACAATCATTCATTATGTCCTTTCCATTTCACTCCCAAGTACCTCCAGAGTTAGTCTCCCCTTCTCTATCCTTACTGTCACCACTATGTTACTTTAGGAGTGATTATTCCCTTACTGGACTATTATGGTGGTCCTCTTTCTGTCTGCTCCTCCCAATCTTTCACAGTATATATGCATCCTCCACAATGCCTAAAACCACCACTTACTATTCCTACCTTCAGGTAGGAACCACATTTTATTAAATTTGCAACTCTAATGCCTACAGATGAATGATGGGCACATAGCAGAAAATAAATAAAATGCTGGGTAAATGGAACTACGTATTTCAAGTTCCCTCCCTCTCAGTGGTCAATTGCTAGTGATGGTTTTACTTGGTTTCAGTAAAGTCAAGAGTATATATTTCAAGGTATTAACAAAAGAGATCAACAATACCATGTATTATGAATGAGTTCTGTAAAATTATCAACTGCATTTATTTTAAGAATGCTTTTGAGAATAGTGCTCACCTCATTCAGAGTTCCTCTAAGAGAGATCATGGAGGAAATTTCTTTAAGACCCCAGTACCCAAAAAGGTGAAAAAATTCCTCTTAAGCAATTTATTTCAGGTGGCTAAGAAGCTCAGTCAAATGAATACCTAACTTTAATCAGTGTATAGGGAACTGAATGCATATGTTCATTAATAAAAACTCTCAATAATAAAAAATATTGTTAGCTACATAAATTTTCTTCTATCTCCTAGTAACATTATTATTCTCAAATAGGGAATATTGCAATTACCTAAATTCAAATCATCTGATAATAGGGAGTATTAATTACATCTGAAAATTAAATTGATTGGGACAGATATAGCCTTACATTCTCTCCCTTCCCGTAGAAGTACCTTAAAGCTCAAACTGGAAATTTTTATTGTTTGTGAATCTATATTTTATAACGAGAGTAGACTAAGAAATTAAAGAAAAGGAAATTACATTCAGGATTTCCCTCAGTCTATGGAAGAATGATTAGACGGCTACTGCAACCCATTTTTTTCTTAATATAGTATATGTATTTCCAAAGTTAAAGATAAATTGAAAGAACAAACATTTCTGTACCTTTATAGACTAGAAAAGTGATTTCTTTAAGTAAGAGTTAATTATTAGGTATAGGGATAAAAATAGTACCATTACTCTCACATTGCCATTGCAATCAATAACATACTATTTACTATGTACACTATATTATATACAAACTTTCTTTTTTGTTGTTCTTCTAAAACAGAGAAATCATAATCAAGAAGTGAGCTATTATAAGACAAAAATAAAGAGAGCAGAAACTGCAGTATGAAGTATACAAGAGAGAAACATTAAGTAAAGGTGGTATGGGAATAAGATCAGATTTTAATTTTAAAAGGAGCCTCATTTCAAACAGTACATATATTTATCCATAATACTAAATAATCAAAGATTAACTAAATAATTTTAATTTTTAAAATTAAATTATAAAATTAAAACACTTCAAATCTCATTTATCTTTTATAAAAATTTAGATTCTTGTATATTAAACTTGTAATGGCCAACTAAATCCATTTTCCCTTTTATAGCAAGTGAAAAATGACAATAACGCTATTTCTCCATATTCCCTATGGTTACTATCACCTAGAGCTCTGTAATTACCTAACAATATTAATAGACAACTTGGAATTTTTTCTTTCTTCCTTTGTTTTGTTTTAATGACATTAAGACTTTACAGTATAAAAAAATTCCCATAAAACTATTTTATTAAACTGCAATGTGCCAAGATTTGGCTTTCTACTTCAAGTTTTTGTAAAATGGCCAAAACTGAGGATTGTTTAAAATTACAATTAGAATTTTAGATAGAGAAAGCCTTACAGATCACTGTACAGTATATCACTCTTTGTTTGAAAACCACCACCATTACCACTAACAAAAAACAGAGAAGGCTGCCTTACAAGAAAATGTTTATTAATTTTTTCTATCATTATTTCACAGCTTTAAATCCTAGACTTTAAATATGCTATTTGGGTTGACTCTAGAAATAGAACTGCCAAATTAAGTACTTGTTTTACTGATATTTTAAGGAGTCTCTATAAAGATATCTAATGGAGTTTAATGTTCCACAAAATAATTTAAACACATTAAGACCGGGTAATATGCTCTTGAATAAAGGGGGTGACATAAGTCACAACTGAATTGTTTTAAGGTTCTAAAACACCAACTCTCACATCAGCCTGAACCACTTTTAATTAACCATCTTCCTAAACTATTAACTAGGTAGTTTACATCTGCATTGGTACCCAAAAAGGAAGTGATAATGTGTTAAACGATTCCATCTGGAAATATAACACAACAGGAATACATATTTTACATATCTCTACTAATCTTGTAGCCTGCCCTTTCCAGAACAGTAAAAATACAGGACCCTAATTATAACTTGATTCAAAATGTTGATTTCAATATTGTTATTACTTCATGTCATTCAAATATCTTCAAGTTAGCTTTAACTCTTTTAACTTTGAGAAACTAAGAAAAACACAATTTGTACACAATTGCTTCAGAGAGGCAAAGCATAATGTATGCAATAACTTGTGTAGGAGCTTCAATCCTTAATTCTAAGAAGGCAAGAAAAAGTAAAAAATTTTAACAAAATAAGAGAGATACTAATTTGAAGTATCTCTTTTTAATTTTAAAAATGGTACAATTTTTTGTTTACTGAGAGGAATTCAGATGATCATTTAGCACAAGAATACAGCATCTCTCCTTCCTTTTACAACCATCTCATGCTATTTTAATGGAAAGAAACAGAAAAGAAAGAGGCAGAAATAAAGCCGCAAGAAAAGAAATTGGCTCACAAAAGGGAAAAAAACAGTATTATGAGCTAGATTTTAGGTAGAAAAAAGAACACACAAAAAAAGATTCATGACAACAGCTCCATATTACTTCAGCATCATTACACAGTACTTTGAATGTGACACTACTGAGTACACAAAAATATAAAAATGGAAAAGCTGGTTAAGTTCTTCATTAATCATCACATAAATCTGAACATACTCTTTAACCTTAATGTCTTACTTACAAGTAAAATGCAATGAAGTCCATATACCATATTATCTTTCCAATCACCATAGAAGAATCCAAGACAACAGTTAACCTTCTGAATTACAACATACTAAGTATTTTAAAATATTTAATAAGAGCACCATTAAAAAATTTAAGTGTTCACACTGACATCTAGATAAACTAGACTCTTATTTTTGGTAGGAACTTTAAAGATTTTCTTTATTAACTAGAAATGCTCTAAACTGTATTATGTAACAAGTTTAAGAGATAAAAAATTTGGGGTATAACAGTCCCAAATATTATTTCCAATACTTATAAACCCTTCATACTGTACATGTTATAATATGTGTAAATTACAATATACATATACTCTACTGAGTGAAGGTGTAACATAAACTGTGACTGCTATAATCTCTGGGATTTGGCTGACATCTCTTGTAATACATCTCTGAATTGTTTTAATTTTCAATTATAAGATACACTGCTAACCAGGCAATTTTATTTAATCACTCATTTTTAAAGCCTTAAACCACAAAATAGCTTTTTTTTTTAAGGGCAAAATAATAAAATCAAAGATATTTGATTCATGTCTAATGCCTTCCTTCAATATGTGGATGACTTTAAAAAATACACACTTTATTTTCAACACTAAATGCATTGTCGGGATTGTGATTAATTGTTTAAATAACCACAGCTGTGTTTACTTCAGTGTGCAGGCCTCCAGACGTGCACTGGTTAAAAAAAAAAATTACCATATTTTAAGAAGTCAGAATTAGAAATAACCAATAACAGATGCCTAATACATTAAGTTTCTAGCAATTCTAAATTATTTAGGACTTTGCCCCCAAATTTGGCTTTGTTCACATTTGCCAGGGAATACTACATCTGTGACTAGCTTTATATTTCAAAAATCTGAACTATCAAAGTGTCCCATGTACTTTATCTAATTATCACCTTGACAATTTATACGTGAAAAAGAGTTTTCTCTCAACTTAATGTTTTTAAAATTACTTACTCTCCCCACCCTCCAACATACATTCCAAAATTTTTTAAAAGTATGAAATATGCCACTTTAAAGGAAAGTAAAGAGGAAATTCAATTTTTACAAAAAGGATTGCAAATGTTCAAGTGTCTATACTGATTTCAGGAGCATCAACTTCTCATTCATTCCTTAACAATAAAGCTGCTCTGAATATAAATAAACTAATCTTCAACAAAAGTTTCATCAAATAAAAAACATGCCTGTATGTGCAGAACATTATATGAAGAAAAATATAAAAGAAACAGATGACAGTTCAAGAAAGTTCTAAATTGTACACTCATCATCATAGGTGAGTGTAAGAGAACAGTGAAGATTACAAATTATACTGATGAACATGACAATGGAGCCACACTAAATCTAGTCATTTTGAAACACACTTGCATGTGCTCCTGCTTAAGCTGTATAAAATAGATTAAGATTTTTAAATAAAATTTCATTACTGTAGGTTATCATGATACAAATACATCTATACCCTAGAGATCTAATGTCTATTCAGTGGCGAAGAAATCAGTACTAGAGTAGCGCCATTGTGCTAGTCTATTTTCTTGAACAAGGAATGTCAGTGAGGAACTTCGGAGCAAATCAAAAGCAAGTCATAAATAATGTTGCTACCAGACTACTGGTGAGCATTTGTGACCAGGAGTATGAAACAGAAGATCCAAATAACTTACAAAATGATTTATAATTTTTATGTTTAAAAAAAAAAAAGGAAATCTCCATTCCCTCATTCTGCTCCTCCATACTAGTGAGTTAATGTGAACTTACATCAACCATTATTCACTAGACACACAAATGCAAAATCACAACTACTGATTTCTTCTCATTCCCAACACTCCCTATCAAACTAGTTGTCAAAACTCCTGGTTGTTCTTACATCACTCTCTTCACTGTTTTCCTAATAACAACCTATTTCAGGCCCGTAGTCTTCACCTAATCTATTTCAACCATTTGCTGATTGTATTCCTTGACTCTGTCTCTTTCTACCCTTTCAAATTAATTCTGCTGGGTTAATGTTTTCTAAACTGCCTTCTACCTTAAGGAAATTCACACATACCAAGAGGAAGAAAAGAGAAAGGGAAGGAAAGGGAAAATAAGGAAAGGTAAGGGGAAAGGAAAGGAGAAAGGAAAGAGAGAGTTCCCTGATGGTGTAGTGGCTTAAGGCTTTGGTGCTGGCGCTGTCAGCGCTGTGGCCTGGGTTCGATTCCCAGTCAGGAAGCTACCCACATACCAAAAAGAAAAAAAAAAAAAAAGCAAAGAAAAGGGAAAGGTAAAAGGGAAGGAAAAAGAGAAGGGAAGAAAAGGAAAAGCAAAGAAAAAAAAAATAGCAAACCAGTGAAAAGAAAAAAAAAAAAGAGAAAGAATAAATTCTTATCCTGTCTATCTAAAGTCCAACTGGTCATTTGGCTTAAAAAGCTTTCCATGATTAGGCTCCAAACTACATGTATTTGTAACTACTATTTCACATTTAAATTATACATGGTGATTTTCTACCTTCTTCTTTCTTTTGGAAACCCTTCTTACATTTGAAACCTTTGTTTAAATGTTGCTATCTCATGTTGTACCCAACTGGAGATAATTTTCAACTGCCATTGTACTTTACTGTTGGTTGATTAATCCCACCACCACCACCAATCAGAAGGAAACCAAATGAAATCTTACCCAGAAGCCCAAAATATAAAGACAGCCAAAGTGAAGTTGCTGTGGTTTAATTGGGGGTGGAGGGAGAGGAAGAACTTGGAGCCGCACCTCCCAGGATAACCACCTGCAAAATACTAAAAGGCCTGGTATGAGAACCACTGATCTCTCTCTCTCGACACCTGTATGACTAAGCCATAGACAAATATCTACCTAACGAGTCAAATTTAGCTCAGGGCTAAATTTAATTTCCCTGAGCCCCAAGTTTAAAACCATCACAAGGCTGCTATGAGGATTAAATGAGACTATGTATCCAAAGTTCTTAGTGTTGGTAAATGGCAGTCAATATCATTTTCTCTGCACTATTCATTGCCAGATTTATAGGAAGCACTCAGCAAATATACAGAGGGTGCCAAAAAAAAGTATACCATTTTAAGAAAGAAAAAAACTGTATTAAAATTGTAATACTCAATATGCCCTGATAACAAAAGATGAATACAAGTCACAATCGACTTCTGCAATTTCAACAGGTGCTCAAAGTGTTTATGTATTAAAATACACAGATAACAATGCTTAAAATGTGTATATATATTTTTGGCACCCCTGGTATAGTCAATGAATAAATCATCGCTGCAAGGGAACGTAAGGGATGAGGGCGGTAAGAAGAGAAACATGTTCTAGAACAAAGACAACAATACCACTTCTAACAAGGATTATATATAGAATAGAACACAAAACTGAAAGAAAGAAAAAAAGTTATTTGGTGAGTTTCTAGTATTTCAGAGGAAGAGTGTAAGTATAGTTTTTGAAACTTTAATTTTCCCCTCAATGTTTTCACAATTCATTACATCTTTCGATGAGTAGTGTTTAACAACTGAGTAGTAATACTATTTAAGTCATGATACCTTACTGCTGTTCATTCCATACAATCAGTGAAAATGCTATCAAATAGCTTTTCTAAGTAGTTTTTCAAATGTAGTATCCTGAGTAACACCTCTCACTAACCCCACTTAAGCACCAATATCTTGACTTGGGTATTTTTCACTCCATTATATTTTGTATACTTCTTATACATATGTATGCATACTTAACACATGCTATTGTTTCACTTACTTGCATATTTTGTATGAATAACCACACTATTTTTAAAGTACTTTTAAAAAGAATTTTAGCAATTTCTTTTTAATTTATAAGTTTTTAATATTAGAAAATATATTATCAAATAACCCACAAACTCAACAAGCTTAATTTTGGATATACCTAAAATTACCAATAAAATATTTGCCAAAAATAGTCCAAATTCTAATAAACTAATACCAAATATTATCTAAAATGTAAATAACTACATAGATTGGGGTGAGGGATGGAGAAAAAAGGGATTAATGTTCACTGAATACAAACTTTATGCCAAACTCTATGCTATGCACGTTACATATATCATTGTTATGGACTGAACGTCTGTGTCCTACAGACCCCAAAATTTTTATATTAAAACTCTAACCCCCAATGCGATCATATTTGAAGATGGAGCCTTTAGAAGATAATTAGGCTTGTATCAGTTCATGAGGCTGGGGCCTTCATGAAGGGATTATTAGTTCCATTATAGGAAAGGACACCAGAGAGCTTGCTCTCTCTTCACCTTGTAAGGACACAGTGAGAAGGCAATAGTCTACAAACCAGGAAGAGAACCCTCATTAAGAAATGAATTGGCTAACACGTTGATCTTGGACTTCAGGCTCCAGAACTGTGAGGAATTAAATTTCTGCTGTATAACACACTTAGTATATGATATTTTGTAATTGGGAGCTTGAGCAGACTAAAAACAATCATGTAATCCTTACATGACTCTAATTATTATCCATAAATTACATATAAAGAATATGAGAATTAAGAAGTTAAAAGTTCAAGGAAAAACATAATGGTCAATCTCACTCAAATCAATCCAAATCAAAATGATGCAATTATATTTTTCATCCAATGTTTAATATAGAATACAGGCAAAGTTATGAGGAAAAATATGAACTGCACATGGGGACTGTTAATGACTCAAAGGCAATTTGAAAATGTATGTCAAATTTCAACATGCACCTGGTCCTGATGAGGAGTCAGAGCCCGAGCAGAGTGGCAAGGGCATTTTTGAGGAGGGGCAGCATTGTGTGACTGGTGTGTCAGAGCCTGGACAGGGTGAAGAAGTCATTCAATACTGGAATGATAAGGGCAGAGAGTGGCCTGGCATAGTATGCTAAAGGCCAAGTGGGATAAGGAGGACATGTGTGGGTGAAGGGGACAACAAAGATTGGTAGGCAGGCAGATGACCAAATAGACTATACATTTACAATAATGGAAGCCAGGTTTCTCAATGTGGGAGAAAGGAATTACAAATATGGAAAGAGAAAAAAACTAGAACAAATGCTGTGGTGCTGAACTGTGTGAACTTATGATTTGATACAAGCACACACAAACAGGTGTAAAAGTGTATACATGTATATTTCCTAGTACCTTCCACTGAGATGGTCCCAAAAGCAATTAGCACAACTGGAGTTAAGATCTTGCCTTCTAAATATCATTCTACACTAAAAGGAATGTGCCTTGCAAATATGGCTGATTCTAGGGCTGGAGCAGGGAAAGTACAAGATTAGTTTGTGTCAGGATGTTAGGAAATGCACAACGAATGATAGTGTTTATCAAAAGGTCATAGAAGACAGCTTGAAAGGGTTCCCAATGTACAAATGTGGGACAATATGAGAATCAAAGTAAATAGCAGCAACAAATTATAACCCACTGAATGAGAGTCCATGAATCTGTACTGATACAAATAAGCCAACAAATAAATTCAAAGTTTGATGATAAACGGAATAATGTATTTACATCATCTCAAAGTTCCACCTCACAAAATACTTATTAATTCTGAAGGAAAAATGAATAATGGAAAAATGGGAAAGTCACTCAGACATTACCTTAACATAAACGTCATTGGTAATGGAACAGATGAGAATCATCTTCCACCTGACAGCATGCAATGAAAACACAACATCACAACTATGGTATTTCTGCTCGGACGCAGAGCCTGAATCTAATCACATAGAAACACAAGACAAATCAAAGTTGAGGAACATTCTATAAAATAACTGGCCTATAGTCTTCAAAAGTGTCAAAATCCAATGGAATATTACTTGGCCATAAAACAAGATGAAATACTGCCATCTGCAACAACATGGATGGATCCTGAGACCATCATGCTAAGCAAAATACGCCAGACAGAAAAAGGGAAGCATCATATGTCTTCACTCCTGTGTAGGATAATAAAAACTGAAAGTAACAACAAAATATAAGACAAAAACCAAAAACTCATGGACACAGACAATAATTTAGTGGCTACCAAAGGGTATGGGGGTAGGCGAGTGGTGGAGGAGGGTGGGGGAGTCAAACATATGGTGACGGAAAGAGAAGTGACTCTGGGCGCAACACCAAAATGATGTATTATAGAATTTTACACTTGAAATCTATATAATTTTACCAACCAATGTCACCCCCAACAAATACAATTTTAAAAAAGTGTCAAAATCACAAAAGTCAAAGACAAACTGAGAACTGCTCTAGACTGAAAAAGACTAAAGGGTCATGAGAACCAAATGTAGTAATCCATGATTCTGAATTAAGACATTATTGAAACAACTAGAGAAACCTCAAAGAGATTTGTGGATTAGATAGTAAGGTATCAGTGTGTTAATTTCCAATTTTTATATTTGTATTGTGGTTATGTCTTTGTAGGAAATACACATTAAAATATTCAGGAGTGATGGGCTTCAGACTGGACACTTACTTGCAAATGGTTAAGGAGAAAAAAAAAGGTTGTTTGTACTCTCAATTATTCTGTAAATCTGCAATTCTTTCAAAGTAAAAACTTATATTAAAATAAAATAAAAATGTACCTTCCAATTTAATCTGGCAAATTCTTCTCTAAAAGTTTGTCTCATTGATAAGCACAAAAGCATACATACAAAAAGATATGAGACTATTCATTATAGCCATGATTATCATGAAAGGACATTCAATAGGCACTTTGCCATTGCATTTATCTTTTTCTTAAAATTTTTAGAAACATGAATTCTTGTTACCACCATGAATTCATTTAAATATGTGGTGTTATTATTTGTGTGTCCACTATATTAAATTTAATAACTGGAAATAGCAAAGTGCTTTTTGGTAATAGGTAAACTGAATAATGCAGTATGTGACATAGTCAAAGATTAGCTGTATCTACCTTCTATTACACATTTAAGATTCTAAGGAAGTCTTTTGCTGATGGTTTAGTCCAGTTAGTATCCAATGTTCAAGTAAGTATTGCTCAGTTACATTTTTCATAGGACAATTCTTTCCTGTGCAGGACTGGTCTATGAGTAGTATTTAAAATCCTTGACCGCTACCCACTAAATACTGGTAGTTACTTTACATTGCTACCTGTCAAATGAACATGACATCAAAAAATATTCCCCTGGTTAAGAATCACCATAAGATGTCCCACTTTGTTAGGCACAGGTAAGAGTGCCTCATTTATTGCAGATTCTGGCAATATTGGGGAGACCACCAGCCTACTATGTGCCTCAAGAGACATATTCCCATCAATAACAGTGTCTTACCAAGGAACTTCTAAAGGAGGGTAGGGAGGTATGTGGTATACTGTTATAAGTATGGCAGTTTCCTTTGTTAAAGAAGAATTACAGAATACTTAGTATATAGTATTCTCTTGTAAATTCCATTGCTTCTGGAGGCAAACTCAGTTTCACTTCAAATAATCTAAAAAAGCTTTCCCTCAAAAAAAAAAAGAAAAAAGAAAAAAAAGAAAAATAACTTTCAATTCCGGCACAGGAAAAAGAACATAAAAGAATTTAAAGGCCCACTTATTATTCCCACTTTTATGCTCACCCACTTCTTGTCAAAGAAATGAGATTAATGAAAATATTTTAATATGCTTTCAGCTACCGACCTAGCTATATAATTTTGACAAATTCTATCTTCTCTAGACTTCAAGTTGCTTTCCAGTTCTAAAATTCTACCCATGCCAAAAACTTCAAAAGTATAATCATGCCCAGAACATTGAATGTCTTCCTAATAAAGCCTATTCTCAATAAGTTTAAATACTCAACAAGTTGAAGAATGCATTTCACAAAGACCCTAAACATGATTAGTTCCTGCTATTGACCAGCAGATTACACACTCACCAATTAGAATTGCAAGAAACCGGCAAACGTAACAGATCCAGGGTATTTTGCCATGTATAATGCAAATCCACATTTTGGGTCCAAATTTTCACAGGAAAAAAAATCTTTCATTTTAATTTTTAATCAAATTTTTGTTTATATTTAAGGTACTTTTTTGTATTATAATGGAATTTTAGCATTTTTAAAAAACATATTATGGTACCAGAAATTTTGTGTAACACTTTCAACTCAAAAGCATAAACAAAAGAATTAAAAATATTTATATAGAAATGGAATTAGTACTAGCCATGTAAAATGCACATCCTTATTTTTCCATCACAAATTTGGGCAAAAAAGTGCACATTATACAAGGCAAAATTTGGTAAATTATGAGGGGGGGGGGACATTTGTTCTTTGTACTTTCAGAGAATCACCCCACCTTGTAATTCACATTGAAGAGCTAGTCAGTGGAAAACCTACAAAAAAACAAACAAAAAATGAGACCTCCATGAAAACAAATTATTTTAGTTTCCTTTTTAAGACAGAAATTCCCCTTCTTTAAAATGACTTACTTAACATCCTACCAAACAAGGCCTTATCTGGGCTAAGATGTAGTAACAACGCTCCCAAGACGGACAATCCTTTAGTCAAACCAGGGATACATTAACTTCAGTAAAAGCTTTTATGTAGCAGGCTCTTAACTGCAAGCTACCATAGACAATGGACATTAACCACTTTCTGGAACACAGAGAGACCAAAAAAGGCCTTTGAAAGTAAGACCTCCTATAGACTGAAAAGATGATTACAGGCAATTTTAAAGTAGTATCCATTATATTTCTGATTCTGTCAGTGGCTTATTTACCATAAAGACAATCACAAGAATTTTCAAAGAAAGCAAAGAACTTGGAAAATATAATTCAGGGAGTTAATAACTGAAAACTCAAATATTGAAAGATTCAAAATAGGCCAGTTTTAAAGTAGTGCTTCTCCAACTTTAATGTGCATACACATCTTTTAGGAATCTTAGTAAAGTCCAAACTGAGTCAGTAGGTCTAGGTTGAGATGCTGCATTTCTAACAAGCTCCCAGATAATGCCAAACTGCTGGTCTATAGATAACACTTTTGAGTACCAATGGAGACTAAACCATGACTAGGCCCCCAAAAGTAAGAAATGTAATTTCAAAAGATAAATGACTCTTTGATACTTTTCCAAGTTTTTGTCCTTTTAGTTTTGTTATTTATCAGAGTAGTTTTTATTAGTAAATATTGATTGGCCTCACCTCATCGGCTAATTCTGTATCCAGCAAAATCTAATTCAAATTAACATAAAAGAAAAACTATCTGAATTATAAACCAAAAAGGAAGAATACAGAAACCTGAACAAAGCAAAGGCATTTCAAATGCTATTTCTCATTTTAAATGTAAAGTTTCCTGAATGAAGTAGTTTCTATGATATAAAGTCAAAACTGAATACACAAATATTCTGTAAGGTGACTAATAAACGGTGTGTTACTCAATGCTAATAAACCAGTTTGTTGTGAGAGGACTTTGTCTTCACAAAAAATACTCTTTGCTTTCCTTATAGCTTTAATGACATTTTTTTACTACATAACTGCCAACATTTTCAACGAATTGCTGCTTACAACATAAATCTAGAACAAGAACAAACTACACACTCTGCAAAAGATGTTAAGAAGAAAGCTGCTGAGTAAATTCATGTGTCATCAGGTACACAGTTATCTCTAGACCTTTTTTAAGCAGTCAATTTTCAACTACTTATTTTAAATAGATTCGTTTATTCAACAAGCATTTATTGACCACCTACTATGTGCCAGACACTTTGCTAAATGTTAGGGATAAAGCTCCATTTGGTGACTCAGGACAGATCTTTCAGATCCTGGCTTATCCACTTAATGGCAAGCTTTCTAAATCTCTGAACTTCAGTTTCATCAGGGTTGTGATAATTAGACTACATAATGTAAATAAAGTGCCTAACATTGTACCTTGTAAACGCTAATAAATAAATACTATTTGAAATACAAAGTTCCAGTAGGAAGTGAACCCTGCCATCGATAGGCCAGTTTTCTACTACACAGCTCAATATTGGAGAATTATGAACCAACTTTAAAGTGAGGTAAAAAAAAAAAAATGTTTTAGCAGATAAATCTATTACCAAAACAAAAAACAATTCCCACAATATATAATGAATCCCAGAATTGGAAAGAAATGTGCTTTAGGTTGGTTTATGAGTTTGTGTAGTATGCATACTAATGTCTTTTTCCACTAAAAAAATAAATAAATTACACTATAAATACAAAGAACAAACATCGCAACTGTGTGGTTTTATGCACAATAGAATCATGATGGGTACAACTTAGGACAATTTTAGTGAAGCAGTAATTGCTTAATGCAACAAATTTGTACACCATTAACACAATTCTCTTTCTACCACCTTCATAAAGACCCAATAGTAACCTCATTTGCTTATGATATTTATCCTACATGTAATAGTTAGCCTAACAAATAAACAGAATCAATACAGCTAAAGAGTTTAAGAACTCTGGTGTCAGTTGGGCCAGATGTCCCATCATTTCTAGCCAGTTATGTGACACTGGGCAAGTTTCAGTTTCTTCTGAAAAATGGTAACACGGGTACCTACGTGCTAGATTTGTGAAAATGAGTTAGTTCTTGGTAACCATGAAGCGAATAAAAATGTAGACGTTTTAGGGTATTATAAATCCTTAAACTTAGGTCAGTTCGAAGTTAAATGATCAAAAATGAGTGAAGAATAAGGGTAAAACAATGTATATTAAGCATCAACACCTGATCCTCCTGTGCTTAACAGGCTTCGTTTGTAAAGTCCTAAAAGTAAGCATCACTGGCCTAACTAGGAACAAAACTTTAATCCCGGGAAGGTTTAAAAGCAAAGGCAGGCAGCTAAACCAAAGAAAAATAAAGGAGGAAAAAAATATCATGTAAGCCTGAACGCTGTAGCAGGTAACCAGCTGAAGAGCAGAAGGATCAACCATCCGAACACCCGGGCTAGGGGTCCAGAGTCACAGTGGCTCCTCCCAATAAGGAAGCATTCAGCCTCACCGGTGAGTCCCATAGTGACACCCCGAACCCGAACCAGGTCGCACGCAGGGTCGCGCGTGAAGAACCTCCAGGCCGGCCGCGGGGCTCCAGATTTCCCGCGAGCGCCTCCAGGCCGGGGCCCGCCTCCCGCGCCTCCATCACCCAGAGGCCTGAGTCACCCTCCGCGCGGCCCAGAAGCCGGGGCCCAGCCGCTTACCTTCCGCAGGGAACTCCTCGAACTCGTCGTCCTCTTCCAGGAGACCCAAGTCTACCGGCTGCTTTTTCTCTGACATCGCGACCCTCTGCGCCCAAAACTTCTCAGGCTAGCAAAAAAGTTTGATCCCCGACTCTTGTCTCCCTGCAGCCACCGCCACAGCCACCACTGCCGCCTCCGAAGCCGGCTCTACCATAGAGACGCGGAAGGAGAGCAGCGCAAGGAATGCTGGGATAGTGGAGGTCCGTCTAACACTTGGGCGTTTAGTAGTTCAAAGTGAGGAAGGTTGAGTATTTTGTACCTCTTCCCTCTTACCCGGAGTGTCTGAATTGACAAGCTTGATATCACAGTTATTTCCTTGACTATCAAAGACTCATAACGTGTAGGAAAGTTAAAACCTTTATTTAGTTTATTGAGAGGGATGAGGTGTCCGCTAGGATGCATTAAAGGCCTGCTAAATGCCAGACCCTTAATGTAGGTTACCTCCATCCTTAAACCAATTCCCTAGGTATGGTAATATGTCCACATCACAGAAAATTCAGATTCAGAAATAGCCATAGTCACTCAAGTAGTGCTGGGCAATCCAAATGCAGACTTTAATCTCCAAACTATTCCATTATTCATCGTTCCTCCATCTTATAATTACCTTGTGGTGACTACCCTATTAAAGTGTGTGTGTGTGTGTGTGTAATAGTTTACAGGTTATAAAGTAACACCATGCAAAACAATATAAATAATATTTTATGGTGTTCAAAATATGTAATTTTGAATTTTACATACTATTGAATATCATTTTCAATGTAGTTGTTAACTATAAAACTTATATGTATATTGTACTATTATAGATTAATGTTTTGTAATAGAATTAATTGTAAATTAATAATTATAAATTTTGATATATGTGTTTGCTTATGTATTTAAATCCCATTTCTTCAACAACATGAGTTTATATCCTGTACCATGCAGGCACTATGCTAGAAAGTTAAACATGTATAAACAAGTTTCTTCCCCTCAATGAGCTCATAGTCCACTCAGAGACATGTAAACAGAACGTCACAGTCACACAATAATACATTTGAATCTCTGTTTTAAAATAAAATTATCTAGTACTACAAGGAATGTTGGACTTCTTTAAGATGGAAGGAGGAATGGGAGAGTGGGTAAAATAAGGGAAATTTAGTTTGGTTGTTATAGGCAACAATCAAGTAGATATAGAGTATAACATGTGAATATAGTCAAGATTTCAGTAACTTTGTGTGGTGTTAGATGGGTACTAGATTTGTTGGGGTGGGGTGATACGAGGGGAACTAGAGGAGTGGGGGGAAAAGGAGGGGAATGAAGAAGTACAAATTCATAGTCACGAAATAGTCACAGGGATATAAAATGCAGCATAGGGCATATATTCAACAACATTGTAATAACTATTATAATATGTATGGTGTTAGAGGGAACCAGATGTATTGGAATAAGAATTTAGTAAGTTATATAAATGACTCATCACTCTGCTGTACACATGAAACCATTATATTGTATATAAACTATAATTACAAAAATAAAATAAAATTATCTGAGAAATGAACCGAGAGTGTGGAATACAGAGAATGGAGTAACTAAGTAGAGCACAAATTTGGACCAGATTTGGGAACCTATAATTAGATGTAAGTTAAAAAAAAAAAAAAGATGGCCCTTACAATCCTATTTTGATTTGATTACTGAAAACATTAGGAGTTTTCAAATTAAGTTCAAAGTATATGTAATTTGGCATGTTACATAAATAAATACCAAATGAATGAAAGAAGAGAAAATATAAGGAAAATCTAAAATTAGAAGAAAATACAAACAGTAGAAATGCAGAAAGTATGTAGGATACAAGCGCTCTCTGGAAAGTACCCAGCCATGTAATATGAAAAATAGAGGCATTTATGGCTGGAGTTTTTCCAGACAGCCCTCATATGCCTTCATATTTCATATTTGTATGGCAAACATTTGTTAACCTTGATGAGATCTCTTAGAGTTTCATACTCTCTAGCATGCCCTCTATTATACATATACCACTAAGAACCACACACCAAGTTGAAGTTTAGGGCAGACAGGTTGATTTAGGCAGCAAAGAATTTTAAAAAAATGAACCACAGATCTAAGATAGCCATTTTGTGCAGAGATAAAAGATTTTTCCCAAGAATGAATTTATAGAGACAGAAGATGAGGAGGTGGGGGTTATTTGGAACTAACTAACTGCTAATGTGGGGTTTTTTGTGGGATGATAAAAATATTCTGATCTTGATAGTGATGATGGTTGCAAAACATTGTGACTATACTAAACACCACTGAAGTGTACACCCCAAATGGTGAATTTTATGTTATGTGAAATGTATCTTAATTTTAAAAATCTTATTTAAAAATGGCTAAGGATTCAGGAATCCCAAATTCTAGTTCATATTATTTTAATTTATTCAATATATGATGACATTTGTGTCAATTCTTAGCAAAAAGAAAAACAGTCATATAGTATTTTTCTCCCTAAAGCAAAATATATTCAAGTTAAAGGAGTAATTAAGAAACAATCTTATGTTAGGTCTCCCACTTTTTTTTTTTTTAATTTTACTGATTCATTAAATCAGGAGTGCTAGAATCACTGAATGACCTCTTATTTTAGTTATCATGGCACATGATATAATAAGCAACTTCTCATTTTAATGGTCAGGGCACAGGAGAAAACATTAGAAAATAATAGCTATTAAAGTGTAAGAGGCATTTTTTTGCTTAGTTAAATTAAGCATATAAGAATGCATGTTTGGTGGACCAGTATAGAAATCCATGTTCAAGTCCTACTAAATGGAGTTTAAACAAATTACTTAATTTATCTGAAGTACATTTGAGTTACTTACAGAATTATAGTGAAGATTAAATGAGATTATATATAACATGCATACTTTATACTGGTATGTAATGAGTGATCAATATATGTTAGCTATTATTAACTATGGAACATAAATTTTAAAATACCCTAGGTCTTCCATACCAACCCCAAAAGTCTCTGAATGTGGCTTTTGTTTCCTAGATGACATCTTAGTGAATCTTCTCAAGGAAGTCAGTGCCTCCACAAGTTAATAATAATAATAATATAAATAATAGTAGCAAATATTTAGTGTTAACTTGGTATCAGGCACTGTGCCAAGCCCTTTCTGTGTATTTGCTTATTGAATTCTCACCACAGCCCTATTAAGTGAGTACTTACAATTTAAATCCATTTTATACTTGAGGGAACTGAAGCACAGAGAGGTTTTAATGTGTCTAAAGTCACAGTGCTAAGAAGTGGTGGAACTATTATATCCTAAGAGCTTGCTTAAAGGATAGGAAACAAACAATCATGGAAAGGCCAACAGTTCACACTTGAATCATTTCTTTCTAACACTATAAACATATACACATGTGGGAAAATGTCAAAAACACATAAATGTAGATAGAAGTGCAGAGGCCAAAGAGGTATAATGAAGAAAATCAAACTTTGGGTTGATTTAGATCTCAGTGGCTAGGAAACGATCCACAACTCCAGTGAGAAGCACTGTAGTCAAAACTATGCATTTGCCTTTTGGAGGGCTGTCCAGAAAGTACCCAGCCATGTAATATGAAAAATAGAGCCATTTATGGCTGGATTTTTTCTGAGCAGCCCTCACATATCATATCATGTCTGTATTTGGTTGATTATATTTAACTTCACAGGAAATCAAGTTAGTAGCAGACTTTATAATAGATGATCTCATGTCTCAAGCAAAACTTTACCCCCTAAAAGTTCCATTTGGGATCCACATGGTATTAGTTACATCACAAATACCTGAATCCTTAGGTTTGCTATGGAGTGACCATTCAGTAACTAGGCAGATGGATCATACAAGATTGACCTTTCTGTATCTATCTCTACCCAGGAAGAAATGGCCAGAGACTTAAATGGCTGATATCTGGAGGAAGGACCAATTTCAAAAGCATCTTCGTTTTGACTTCAGAAAGACACAGCTAATCAGACAGCCATGAAAAACCGAGGAGGCTCTCCTATGATGTCCTTTCAGGGTGTGTAAAAAGCTTTGGCTCCAGAGTCACTCTGAGTTCAAACTCAGGGTCTGCTACTTAGCAGCTGAGGGCCTCTATAAAAGTACTTTTCTTCTTGGCCTTCTTTTTTCCTATCTTTGAGGTGGTGTAATAAGTTACCTTCCAATGAGGTTGTTGTAAGCGTTAAATGAGCTATTTCATGTAAAACACTCAGATGGCTGCCTGGCATATGGTAAATAGGCAATAAAAAGTAATACTAGTTTGAAGTAGAAAAGAAAATGATAATGGGGATAAAGCTCCTCAAGGCCAGAAGAAAAGTTTATTTCCAACAGCATCCACGTTTGTCATCAAGCAGTATGGAACTTTTGCTGTGCTGTGACTATGTTTTTATCAGACTTTTCTAACCTCCAGATCACAATCATTTGCTGCAGCTTCTCTCCAAGTCTCCAAAGGGAAGGTCCTGGGTCAGATAAAATCCATAAAGCACACTTTCAGGACTCTCCTGTCCCCACCAGGTCAGGAAGCTACCAACCCCATCAAAATTCCACATAGATTTGTAATAAATGCAAGTGTAACTCCATTAGAAGAAAATGGAAATTTAAAAGTTTCAAGGAAACCAAACCATATGCAATGTGCAGCAATGGGAATAAAGTACAGAAAGTATGAGATATCAGAAAGTAGAGATTGGAATATGGTTTTTCAGAATATCTCTTATTTGATATAAAACCATGGCTTTGTCTTTCTGGGTCTTTAAAATATATTCACTTTCCCAAGAAACAGATCTTGAAGGATTTAAACAAAAGTAGACTGTGACTCTGAAGGCACTCTGGAGCTAGCTAGCTCTAAATCCTACTGTGATCTATGTTTTGTTTTGTTTCTAATTGTGGTGAGAACACTTAACATATGTACCCTCTGAACATATTTTTTAAACGTACAGTAGGTATTGTTAACTATAGGCACAATGTTGTTGAGCAGATCTCTAGAACTTACTCATTTTGTATAAATGAACAGCAACTCATTTACCTCTCCCCTTCAGCACCTGGCAAGCACCATTCATTCTATTCACTGCTTTTATGAGTTACATTATTTTTGATACCTCACGTAAGTGGAGTCAAGCCACATTTGTCCTTCTGTGACTAGTTTAGTTCACTTAGGATAATGTCTTCCAGGTTCATCCATGGTGTCGAATATCACAGAATATCCTTTTTGAGGCTGATATAATATTCCATTGTATGTGTACTCGTACACCACATTTTTGTCCATTCATCTGTCAATGGACATTTAAGTTGTTTCCATATCTTTGCTGTTGTGAATGATGCTGCAATAAACATGGGACTGTAGATGTTGTTTAGAGATCCTGATTTCAGTTCTTTTGGATACATGCCCAGAAGTGGGATTGTTGGATCACATAGTTTTGAGAAACCTTCAGACTTCTTTCCATAGTGGCTACACTATTTTATATTTCCACCAGTAGTATATAAGAATTAATGTTTCTTCATACTTTTGCCAATGCATGTTACCTTTAGGTGTTTTAGTTTTTGTTTTCTGTTTGTTTGTTTTTTGATAATAACCATCCTGATAAATGCTAAGTGATATGTCATTGTGGTTTTGATTTGCATTTCCTTGATGATTTATAATGTTTACTATCTTTTCACAAACATGTTGGTTGTTTGTGTGTCTTCGTTGGAGAAATTTCTATTCAACACTTTAGCGCATTTTTTAATTGGGTTATCTGTTTTTTTGCTGTTGAGTTGTAGGAGTTTCTTATGAAGTTTGGAGATTAGTCCCTTATCAGATATAAAGCTTGCATGTATTTTCTCCTATTCTTTATGTTGCCTTTCATTCTGTTTATTATTTTGCTGGGCAGAATGTTTTAGTTTGATGGAGTTCTACTTGCCTATTTTTGCTTTTGTTGCTTTTTGGTGTCATATTCAAGAAATCATTGCCTAGACCAATGTTATGAAGCTCTTTTCTATGTTTTCTTCTAGAAGTTTTGTAGCTTCAGGTCTTACATTTAAAATTTTAATCCATTTTGAGTTGATTTTTGTGTGTGATATGTGATTAATGGTTTGGTTTATGGGGCAATAAAATAAAATAGAAGAACATTGTCTTTTAAAAACATAAAACTTGAAAATGTCTCTTTTGAAATAAAGGGATATTTTCCATTCCCTTTTCTCAAAATGGTTTAACATTGTTTATGGCATCTGCTCTGGAGTACGTGCTATGCAGATGCCACAAGCAGGCAAGTTCCCTCCCCTCTGAGTTTACATCCTAGTAGGTTCTTTAGCTTCCATCAGTCCACCTGGAATAAAGATTCTAAAATTTTTCTGGAGCAAATATTTGGGACTGAGTATGTTTCTAAACTTTAATGTGCACTTAAATCTCTTGCGATCTCGTTACAATAAAATGCAGATTCTGATTCAGTTGGTCTACCTAGCGCCTGAAGTTCCACATTTTTAACAAGATCCAGGTGACATCAAGGTTGCTGGTCTGGAGACCATGTATTGAGAAGCAAGGCTTTAGGTGAAATGAAAGTAAGAGAAAATATTTGAGTTTCTGAAAATTGATCCAGCTAATACTGCATAACTAGTCTATAACTCCTGGTGGCTCCTTTAACCTTGGAGGGAAAGAAACCCTTTCCCTCAACTCTCTTAGGTTCAATAACTGGGTTAATAACATAAATTGACAACAGGCAGAGTAATAGGAGAAAAGGTAAATAAAATTATTAATTTTTAATATGTACAATGGGGCATCACTGAAACAAGTGCATACACAACAAAAGAGGTGAGGTTTGAGACATTATATACTGTCTTAATAATGGAAGTGGGAGATATAGGCAGTTTAGGAGAGAGTAAGTGAATTGTAGGAAAGATAAATGGACCATTAGAAGAAAAGATGGTAGATATGATGGCTTGTGACTAAAGTTGTTTCATTGTGGAGTTAACTTCTAGTCTCCCCAGTGATAAGTCAGGCCCCAGGAGGGGATTTACGACAAATAAGTTTCTTTTGGAGGCCCTGTCATTAGGCAGGAAAGGGGAGTTCAGAGAAAACCTCTCCCTGTATCTGTTGTTTTCAAATGCCTTCAGCTCAAAATAATCGATATACTAAAGTGGCATATTTTAGGGTGGCTTGTCCAGAACTCCTTCAACCACCACACTAAATTCAAATGTTTGCTTCTCACTATTGGAACTGTTCTGAAATGTTCTTCTTCCTTAAGCATTTTAGGAGGCTTAGCTCTTCTTACAGGGATATATCTTGATGAACAACTCATGTCTTCATTAAAATTATGAGTACTCTATATTTGATGACTGATTTTGGACTTTGAGAAGAAGTACAAACCCAATAAAAGAAGATTTCTTGGCTCTTTTATCAAGACAAAATGCTTAGGCAAACAGAAATGTGGAAAATCATAATTGTAAAATAACTCTAAAATATCTAGATCTCATTCTAGAGCAATTAAGAATGAATACAGAAATAGTTATATAAAAATCCAAATGCTAATAATAGTAAGTACTTAATCTAGCTCAAAGTAAATGCCCAGCGAACAAAGACCCACCATGCACAAAAATACATGTACAAAAATTGGTATTTGCATGCACAGGACTTGTTTGAAAAGGCGATTATGATCTCACAAATAAATCATAAGAATTTTAAAAATTTTGTAAATGCTGTATTTATATGACAGACAGGAACCACTCTGAAGGAATCATTATGGTTTGGGAAATGATATGCAATTTCAAAATCATCTAAATCATTTCAATTGCCTATATTTACATTTATATAATGGGTATTTATAATGGTGATTATTTTAGAGCTTACCTGTTTTCCAGAACCTCGCATTGGTTTCTATGGGAACAAGAATGGCTCTGAAGAAGAATGCTTTAAGAACTCTTTACACATTCAGTGACTGCTAACTGAACTACAATTCTGTTTGTTAATCATTTTTAATTCTTAAATTTTAACAGAAATAAAAGTTGGACATTCTAACTTCACAAATTATTTTAAATAGTAAAAACTATTTTTCTGAAATATCTGGCACATGGAAACATTTGAAAACAAAGTAACTACCTTTAGTAGCTAATAATCTGTTCACGTTATTAAGTTCATTAGTGATTAATCTACATTGGTCATGTACTTGCACTTGGAAAATTGTGTAAAGAAAACTTCATCTGGTATATTGTTTCAATACATTTTCTCTGCTATATATATATACACATCCACACACACATATATATACACATTATATATATACACACACACACACGTGAGCGTGCGCACACACACACACATATACACATTATATACACACACACACACGTGAGCGCACACACACACACATACACATTATATATATACACACACACACATATATACAACATATATACACATTATATATACACACACACACATACACATTATATATATACACACACACATATACACATTATATATACACACACACATACACATTGTATATATACACACATACATATACACATTATATACACACACACACATATACACATTATATATATACACACACACATACACATTATATACACACACACACACACACACACATATATATACACACACACACACACACACACACACACATGTGAGCGCGTGCACACACACACACACACATACATGTTTTCTTTCCTTGGTAAAAGCCCCTTTAAAGAGCAGAGTAAAATATTCGGCATTTAAGGTAACACTGGCAACACCTCGCCCATCCTGTGCGCTTATTTACCCTGGTACTCTGTTGTACCTTTACCATGTTCTCGCACCAGCTGAAACTTATTTTTACTATTTTTGAAACAAGCTTCTAAGTCTTCATATTTCAATTTTTCTTTTTCTTGGAATAGATTTTTAGATCATAAAAAGCCCAACATGTAACTTATGTTACATTTGTGCCATTTACTACATTTACTATTTCCTCACATTTCATGTTTTCTCATAATCTTTATTTTTTTAATTCCCTGGAAAATGATATTTTTAGTATATTTTTATTTAATTCCTTCTCAAAGTAATTAAAACCCACTAAAAATAAGAGACGCTTTTTCAGCAAAAAGTGCTAAAACTCTGTTTCTGTTATACCCAAACTGTAAAAGCTGCCAGTTGAAAGCACATAGCACCCATAACCAGCTTATGTAATAGCTACTCCAGTTATTGCTGTCATATAATCTGTGTGTTAAATCCAAAAGCACAGGTTGATGGCAGAGTGCCAGGCAGGGTGGCATAAGCGAGTGCTTTGTGCCTTCCTTGGGTTGGTGGAGTTCTGCCTGCGATCGGTGTGACCCAGTGATCAGGATTGTTGGAGACTAGTGACAGTTTGAGAAGTGAAGCTGCTGGCATTGTGTGACCGAGAGACTATCCTGTAACTCACTGACCTGGTATAAACTCCAACAAATTCTTTTTTCTTTCTTAAAAGTATTTTTTTTCAGATTTGATTTTATGAAATAAGTAGGGATTACTACACTTTGAAAAATGGAAAGGTAAATCCATGTGGGAAACACATAACCAGATGTTTTGGGACAGTGATTAAACTTATTGGCACACCTCTTTTCAAAGTTGATTTTGAAGTGAAACAGAAAACAAGCTGAAAAGTTAAAGCAAGTACTATGTTAATTTTCAGAAGAGAACACTTATCTTGAAAAGTACCTGAATTTGAAGGTGAGATATATAATTGTCTATCAGGGTTACTCAAAGTGGGGTTTATGGACCAGTGCCCATGTGACACAAGATAAATACAAAAAGTGAGCATAAGCATTTAGAAACTTGAGAGTAGTTTGACACTACCACTTCATCCAACCCTGTGATTTTGTATTTTACAAAAATCAGTCCATGGCATTTGGGAATTTTAAAAATGTTACCCTTTACTACAGTTAGTTTGAGATGCACTGATCTAGTATAAATTACTGTAAGTCAGGAAAAACGTGCCATTTGAACTTCATGATATTGAAAATAACTTATCCTGTGTGAATCTGTCTGAAATGTTGAAAGTGAAAGGTTTTTGTCCCTGAAAGATCATTTTCTAGCCCTAGCAGAACATACTTATTTTCATAAGATTACAGCAAAATAGGCTCAAGTGAATAGTTACTCTTTTACAGATATAAAAATAACAATGCTTAAATAAGGTGTCTGATATTACACGAATACCATCAAAATTTTAAAGTCAAGTTAAGTGAAGAGCATTGCACAGAACTTGTTTAGTATTCTGATGAATAAAATGAAAACACCCTAGATTGATTATGGCAATGAAATGGCTCTATTTGCTATTTCATGTAGCAAAAGGCAGTACTTTGTCTTAAGATTTCAGATGGAAAAATCATTGTGTTACAGCCATTCAATGGCTGACTAGTAAAACTGCATACACTAAAAAATCAAGATGAAGAATTGGATGGAATTAATTCAATAAACTAAAAACAAAATTAAACACAGAAAATGAAGAAAGATTAAGGTAGGAACACCTATGTAGTTTGGCTAAAGAATGAAATGAGCAGAAAGGTATAAAATTCTAAAAGAGAAAGGGCTTGCTACCTTGGACTACAAATAGGAGAAATAAAAGGAAAATATGAAAGGGAACGTTTAGACAAACATTGGGAACTTTTGTTAATTATTAAGAGTATTAGGTTAGCAGAGTGGGTGCCCAATGAAGACATTTAAAACCTCATTGAACAAACCCATGGTCATTGTGTTGTGAAGAGCAAGACTTCAATGGCAAGGGGGATGGAGTGGCTCAACTGTGAGGTCTTTTCCAGCTCTAATTTCTACTATTCCATAGCTCTGAAGAATAGTTGCTAAATTGCTTGATTGACCCAGACAAATAAAACTCAACACAAGAATAAAACCCCAGACAAAACAATAATGTCAGCCAAAATCGAAACACGCCCCTCCAAAAGGAAAAAAAAACCCACCCTAAATCTTGCACCATATCCCAAAGGTGACAAATTGAGGCTCTGGCAACATGCCCAGAGGAGTAAATTCCAGAGACAGGGCCCTTCAGTGAGCAAGCACAACCAACAGGATGGGAGATCTTAATTTTTTTAGATAGGCTTACAAAACCTCCCACCTAATCTTAATACTAGCGTAAGCTAAACGATGAAAAGGAAAAGAAGTCTATTAAAGAGCCTAGTCTATGAGTGAGCTAATGCATTTATTCATTTTTCGAAGATTTCTGAAGTTCCTACCATAGGCTACCCAGTACTCTAGGGTGAGGTACATAGGTAAACAAAACAGACAAGATATCTGCTCTTGGGACTTTTATATTTTAGTGTGAAGAACAATAAACAACACAGGATAATGTAAGTTAAGGAGTGGCAAGTGTTAATGGTGATTGAAATGCAGTGTAAGGAGGATAAGCGGGGGAATGGAACCCAGGCAGCTCACTGTATTTAATAATGCAATTGGGGTACAACTCGTGAAGGAGAGACATCTGAGCAAGACTTGACGGAAATGAAAGGAGGTAGCCAAGTGGATATACTGGGGAAGCGCATTCCAGGCTGAGAGAATCAGAGTGCAGCAGGAAGGTGGAATAAACCTGGTGTGTTTGAGGAACAGGAAGGAGGCCAGTGTGGCTGAAGGGGACAGAAAGTGGAGAAGATTATTATGAATATGGTCAGAGAGGCCTTGTAGGCCATTAGAAATTCATCTTTTGCTCTATCTGAGTAAACTACTCACTTCATCTCAAATCAAGAATCCTAGGAACTCAATGAAGTAACTAATTCACATCAGGTATCAACTTCCCTGGGAAACCATGCCACCTGCACATTTAGCAGTGTTTTGTCTTCCTTCGGAATGTTCAGGTGGTTAATTTTAATAATTTCACCATCATCCAGCATAAGCAATGTGCCCCTTAATGTGTTAATGTGTCCTATAGTTACTGCTACTGAGAATGAAGAAGAACCATCAATATTAAAAATATTATTTGGGAGTTCCCTGGTGGTGTAGTGGCTTAAGGCTTCGGCGCTGGCGCTGTCAGCGCTGTGGCCTGGGTTCGATTCCCAGCCAGGGAGCTACCCACATACCAAAAAGAAAAAAAAAAATTAAAAATATTAATATTTATTTTCATTGATCCTTATATCAGCAATGAAAATTCCAAACAAAATTACATTTGTGATTTAGTCTAATGTTTGTGCATATATGAAATATGTGGTCTGTCATAGAAAATAACTCCATTAAATACCAGCAATTGTATTATGGGTTTATGCTCTATGAAACCTAATCTTACTCAGGGATTGATACATATTTAAAGTAAGGAGGAGCTTAAAAATAAAATTTGAAGACAAAAATGAATCTTGTGAGAATTAAAGGCAATAGTAAGGGAACTACTTGACATTTTCAGATACTTTGAAAAAAATTAAAGATTAAGTTAGAAAAGCACTGTTAATATTCATTTATTAATTGAAAATACATTGAGTACTTGCTATGTGCCAGACAAGTTTTCTAGACCCTATAGATATAATAGTTGAACACTATATGAAAGCCTGCAATCTAATAATATGTTACTCCTTTAAGATTCCCCTTAGGAAGCTTACCAGATCATCCTTGTGTAACTACCAAGAGTACCAAAAAATGTATATGCATTTTAAGAGATGTTATCTTCATATTACTTTTTGAAGTTGAATTGAATTATGGTATTAATGTGCATTATGACATTTGTTCAAAACATGGCATTAATCAAATGAATGCTAGTGTCACCATGGGTCAGGCAGGACAGTCAAGGAAAATGGTGGAAGCACAGCTGTTCGAAGTGTGCAAGACCATTTTGATGTGATATTTGAAATTTGAGAACATTGTTGTTTGAGTTTCCCCCATGTTTTCCTTACTTAACACCCCTTGACTTCTACCTATGTGGGACCTTAAAGGATGTGGTGTACCATGGGAAACAGGCACACTGGAAGTACTTCCAAAAGGAATTGAAATGGCATGTGCAGTGATACAAGTGGACACTTTGGTCAACATAGCTCAAGCAGTAGTTTGCCATAATCAGAAGTGTCTGGACGCTGATGGAAACCACTTTGAGCACCTCTTGTACTTGCACAAGTCAACATGACTTGTATTCATCTTTTGTTATCAGCATATATTGAGTATTATCATTTTAAGACAGTTTTTTCCTTTCTTAAAATGTGTATACATTTTTTGGGCACTCTCTGTGTATTTATTAGAGCACAGGGGTTGAAGGCTCACCTGCAACCTAACATCACCTGTAAAGATGGGACATAGGAAAGGATGCTTCATGTCACCATCAGGTCACCCACTCGGAAAATTTTTAAGCAGAGACTGAAAGCTGAATGCTTAGAAACTTTCTAGAGGGAAACGAGCACAGCATTTGAGTTAGAGGTGTGTTGTCCAATCCTATAGCTGCCAGCCATGGGTTGCTATTGAGCAGTTGAAATGTGACTAGTTTGAATTAAGATACACTCTTAAGTATAAAATATATTGGATTTTGATGACTCAGCATGAAAAAGAGAATGTAAACTATTTCAAAAATGTTTTATATTGATTGCATGTTGAAATGCTAATATTAATTTACCTTTTTCCTTTTTCCTTTTTGTAAGTGTCTTCTAGAAAATTTAACTTATATATGTGGCTCAAATTCTCCCACGTTAAGGGATGTGCATTTGATTTGCAGAATCAGCTCAGTACTATTGCATAATAATAGCTGACTCTTACCAAGTACTGAACTCATTAGTGGAAAGCTCTCTTCCAAGCCTGTTACTTGTGTTTAAACATTTAATCCTCATAATAACCCTTGTAAGGAACCATTTCTCCACATGAATAATTTGAGGCACAGAAAGGTCAAGAAACTTGCCAAAGGCTACAAAATCTAGTGAATGGAAGAGCAATGAGGCTTTAAAACTATAAGTAACTCAGTGGCTCTCAAACCCAAGTGTTCATCAGTATCACCTGCAGGGCTTGTTAAAACAGATTACTGAGCCCCACCTCCAGAGGTTCTGAGTCATTTAATCTGGGTTGTAATTTGAGAATGCGTATCTCTAACACGTTTCCAAGTGATGCTGATGCTGCTGACTTGCAAACCACATCTGAGAACCATTGTTCTAATCAATACACTATACAAACTTCCTTCAATCTTTAAATAAAGTCTTCAGCTTCTTTGAACCATAGTTTCTTTAAAGTGTGAATATTTTATTTACCTACCTCACATATCATACAATTCACCATTTTAAAGTGCACAACTCACAGGCTTTTAATATGTTCAGTTTTGCAACTGTCATCACCATCTACTTACAGAACACTTCCACCACTCCGAAAAGAAACCCAATATCTATTTAGCAATCACTCCCTATTTTCCCCTCCCCCAGATCCTGGCAGTGACTAATCTATTTTCTTTATGGGTTTGCCTATTCTGGACATTTTATTAAAAAAAAAATACAGATAATACGTTGTCCTTTGTGTCTTATTTCTTTCTCTTAGCATAATGGTTTCAAGGTTTATCCATGTTATGGCCATGTGTCAATAATTTTATTCATTTTATGGTCAAATAATATAAAATTATATGGCCACTATCCATTTTGTTTAACTATTCATCAATTGATGCACATTGGGTTGTTTCTCTATTTTAGTTATTATGAATTTGTGTGGATTTGTTTTTACTTTTCTTAGGATATAGCTAGGAGTAGTTTCACTAGGAGTGGAATTGCTCCTATGGTAATACCATTTTTAATTTTTTGAGGAACTATCGAATTGTTCCAATGCAATGTTCCATTTTACATTACCATCAGCAATATATAAGGGTTCCAGTTTCTCCACAACATTGCTAAGACTTGTCATTGTCTGTCTTAATTACAGCCATCCTAATGAGTATGAAATGATATCTCATTCTGATTTTGATTTGCATTTTCTAATGGCTAATAATATTGTTCATCTTTCCAAGTGCTTATTGGCCATTTGTATACCTTCTTTGGAGAAATGTCTATTTATATCCTTTTCCCATTTTTAAATTGGGTTATTTGTCTGTATGTTGTCTCTTATCACACATACATGATTTGCAATTTCTCCATTCTGTGGGTCTTTTCATTTGATGGTGTCTACTGAAACAAAAAGTTTTTAATCTTTTCTTATTTATATATCTTTTGAGTAAATATTGTATATCCAAGGGCTGTCCAGAAAAAGTCCTGCCATAAATGCCTCTATTTTTCATACTACATGGCTGGATACTTTCTGGAGAGTCCTCGTATTTAAGGTGTACAACATTATGATTTGATATACTTATACATTGTGAATTGATTACTACAGTTAAACTAATTAACACAATTAGCATGAAGAAGTTTTTATTCTTGATGAAATCCATATCTGTTATTTTTTCTTTTGTCACCTGTGCTTTTGGGTCACATTTACAAACCATTGTTTAATCCAAAGTCACGAAGATAAAGGTCTATAATTTATTTTGAGTTCATTTTTGTATATGGTGTGAAATAAGGTTCACCTTCATGATTTTTCATGTGGATATCCAATTATCCCAGCACCATTTGTTGATCACAAGATTATTTTTATATTTAGATTAAAATACCTCAAAGGCTCTGTTAATTACAACATGTTTATTAATATTAATTTCAATACTATTGTTTCCTCTCTGAGTGCTTCCCTGCTATTCTATTAAAGCTTTGTTAGTACTGTATTTACAACAAAACAACTGTCCTCTGAATTAAAATCTCAAATTAGTAATGACTGACAACAGTAAGAAACACTTGTTCAATTGCACTCCCTCATTATATATGAAAGTACCAAGATCTCCACTGTATTCATGTTACCATTCATACATACAGGATTAGGAACAAAGGAAGGTTTATCCTATATGTTACTTCTTTGTGATCTTATAATAACTTTATGATACCTATTCAAATGATGATATAAATACAAATTTGAAATGTGGTAGGTTATTCCTATATGCTATTGCAGTAACTGGATATACAAAACAAAATGAGATGAATACTAGAAAATTAACAAAAAAGATTTTTAAAAGGCAAGTCCTACCGTGGGACTGACATCAATTAATACATAGATATTTCCTTTCCATAGAAAGTCAGATAAATGAAATGTAAAACACATTATCCAAGTGTATACAATGGAGGTTAAAATGTAGAATTCAAAAGGTGTGAGTGCATATGGGATCCAGAAAAGTGAGAATTGTAAAGTAAGAATTTTTTGGTATACCCATGAATTAAGGGCTCTGGGATGAATGACAGGAATATTTAGGCTCCTGGGTAGATATAACTCCATGGTACCATAATTGTAAGAGGAAGTTTCAGCAAGCTATCTCAGCTTAAAAACATTCTCTTTGTTTTATTCCCTGGCTCCACAGTCATTGAGTCCATGGCTGTCTTAGTTCACTTCTGAGGTTGGTATCTAAAGAAAACGTTAGCTCACTTGATGTAAACATTTTGCATTATAAATTAGTAAACTTTTCTGGTCACTTTATGGAACAAAAGCCTAAACACTGTTACATAAAGTTCTGCATTTAAGAACCAACCAAGGGAGAAAATCTTAGCCTAGCTTTGAGCCCAAGCAACATTGCTAAACAGAGAGAGAATAATGCAATTGGAACCCAAGACACAGAGCCTTGTGCATTTGTTTAAGAATCACATTTCGAGATTCCTCAGAAAATTGGGAATGGAGTTACTATATGACTCAGCAATCCCCCTTCTGGGTATCTACTTCCCAAATTTGAAAACCTTAGTCCACAAAGACTTATGTACCCCAATGTTCATTGCAGCACTGTTCATAGTGGCCAAGACATGGAAACAACTAACATGCCCTTTGATAGATGACTGGATAAGGAAGCTGTGGTACGTATACACAATGGAATATTTCTCAGCTATAAGAAAAGACAAAATACTGCCATTTGCAACAAAATGGATGGACCTTGAGATCATCATGCTAAGTGAAATAAGCCAGACAGAAAAACCAAGAACCATATGACTTCACTCATAGGTGGAATATAAAACTGAAAGCAACAAAAAAACTAAACCTCATGGACACAGTCAACAGTTTAGTGGTTACTGGAGGGCAAGGGACGGGGGGTGGTGGGAGAGGAAGGAAGGGGAGTCAAGTATATGGTGATGGAAAGAAAACTGGCTCTGGGTGGTAAACATATAATGCAACATACAGACGATGCACTGTAGAATGGTACACTTGCAACCTATGTAATTTTTATTAACCAATGTCACCCCAATAAGTTTAACAATAGAAGTTAGAAAAAGAATCACATTTATACTCAATAAAATTCCAGTTATTTACTCTCATGAGTCAAATGATAGACATAAAATTTGAAGCCCAACTAACTGAATACCTTCTTAGCACTCAGAGAATTTTAGATAGGGATTTAAGTTCCCCAGTAATCTTCGTGGGGATTATTCCTGTGTTGTGAAATGCCCACTGAATTTAGTTACACTTATCTGAAAGTTCCTGAAAAAAATTACCCATAAATAGGAACCAAATCAACATTTTTTGTTATTATTTCTTCTGAAATTCAGTCTTATGAATAAGAACTGAAAGCCTAAGGGTGTTATCCCCACAACTTCAAACTAGGGGTTATGACTGGAATGATTTAAAATAATTTATTAGCTTTAACTCCCCCTGTGCTTATTACATTCTTTCCTAGTCTCAGCATTCCTACAGTACTTAGCCTAAACTTCTAAAGTAGAAATGGCGTGCATGTCTATGCAGTTAACAAGAAAGTGCTAGGGAGCATATGACTCACTTACAGCAGTCTCGGAGATGAGAAGAGAGGGGACTCTCTAGGGATAGATGCAGTATGAACAGTATTAAAGAGAAAAGGAATGCAGGCTATGGAATTCAGCCTTACAGCTTTCACGTCATATAGCATTAAAAGTCAAACCACAGAGCCTGGTGAATTTATGTTCCGTAAAATTTTTGTCAGTAGCTACTATGAGTCATAAGTCTTTATTGCTATGAAATCCATAGGCCTACATGAGAGAAGAAAAGTAGCACTTGGAATTACCCTGGCCAGAGACTGGACTCAGCAGTTTCCACAGAAGAATAGCCTGCCTGTCTCCTATTGGTACCACCAGGTGAAATTCTCTTGAGTTGGGTATTGATAACAGAAACCATAAGAACAACAGACACCACAGAAGTAATGCCCATACCCAACCCAGGTTGCTGAGAGTCTGGTATAGATCTCATCAGGTCTTCTTTCAGAACCTGCGGTTGCCCTTACTGTCTTGTGACTTCTGATTACATATGGGGGTGTTGCTACACTCACACCTGTGACTTAAATTGAATAGCTAGCTGATTCCTCACTTCACTTCACATACCTAATAAGATTAAGAAATGATGTATTAACCCAAGGGTTCAGGGATGGCAAATGAAGGCAAAGCTGGCACAAATATTAAACCCAGCACCTAGGATCTTATGAAAAGTATGCATTTTTAGAATATTAGAAAAGAAAGCTGGGAATTCTGGTGAGCTGGGAGTTCTGGTCAAGATGGTAGAGGAGGTGGGTGCTGTGCTTGCCTCCTCTCACAACCACATCAAAATTACAGCCAAAGTGCAGAACAGCCATCATTGAGAATTGCCTGAAGTCTTGCTGAACAGAAGTCCTGTAACTAAATATATACAGAAGCAGCCACATCAAGACTAGTAGGAGGGGCAGAGATGCAGCAGAACAGGCCGATCCCACATCCACATGTAGTGATTAAAAATTGGAAAGAATATTTCAGCTGTAGAGGTCCCCACTGAGGAGCAAAGGGTCCTAGCCACAGATCAAGCTCCACTGCCTAGGGCTCTAATGCCAAGAAGAAAAGTCACCATAACTTTTGGCTATGAAAACCAGCAGAGATTGTGACTGAGTGATGGAGGGCTGTTGAAGTCTCAAGTGTTTCTCTTAAAGGACCCATGTATAGACTTAGTCACCAATGGACTCACTCTCTTTGAGTTCCAGCACTGGGACAGCAGTTCAAAAGGCACCAGGGATGTATGGGAAGGAACTGAATTATCTGGCTTACAAGGAATCTTAGATAAACTTCTTTAAGACAAAAAAAAAAAAAAAGATAAAAATATGAATAATAAAATGGCAATAGCTACATATCTATCAACAATTACTTTAAATGTAAATGGATTAAATGCTCCAATCAAAAGACATAGGATGGTTGAATGGATAAGAAAACAAGACTCTTACATATGCTGCCTACAAAAGACTTACTTCAGATTAAAAGACACATACAGACTGAAACTAAAGGGAAGGAAAAAGATATTTCATGAAAATGGAAGCAAACAAACCGAAAAGATTTACTAGACAAAATAGACTTTAAAACAAAGGCTATAACAAGAGACAAAAAAGGACCCAGTAGTCCCACTTCTGGATACTTATCAGAAGAAAACTAAAGGGACGTTTGCATCCATGTGTTCATTGCAGTATTATTTACAATAGCCAGATACGGAGGCATCCTGTGTGTCTATCAATGGATGAATGGATGAAGAGGAAGTGGTTGGTACATATATACAATGGAATATTACTCTACCATGAAAAATAATGAAATTTTGCCATCTGGAACAACATGGATAAACTTACAGTACATTGTGCTGAGTGAAGTAAGTCAGACAGAGACAGACAAATACTATATGATTTCACATATATGTGGAATCTAGAGAACAGGATAAATGAAAAAACAAAACAGAAACAAGCTCATAGATACTGAGAGCATTTTGATGGTTGCTGGATGGGTGTGGATTATAGGGATGGGTGAAGGAGGGGAGGAAATTAAGAGGTACACATTGCTAGTTACAAAATAGTCCTGAGAATTTAGAGTATAGCATGGGGAATATAGTCAATAGTATTATAATAACTATGTATGGATTTATTGGGGTGATCACTTAGTTATATACATGTCTCCTAACTGTATTGTTAACCTGAATCTATATAGTTTTTATGTAAAGAAAAAGGAAGCTGTAGTTAGCTTAATTCTGAATTTTGGGGCTGATTCCAAGCAAAGAAATATTCCCCACATCCTGGACAGAGCAAGTCTGTACGTGCGGTTGCCTTCATGTCTTCTCCCTAGGCAATCACTTCTCTTACCTTAGAACAACACTACCAGGTTGCCAAGGACTTTTCCCCTCCCATGGAGGGGTTGATTCATGAAACAGTGACTTGCTGGGTTACACTGTGTGCTGGATTTTAAAAACTGAGCAGGAGCCAGGGTGTGGACCATCCATGCAATTCTGCCCCTGGCCTGTGTCAGCATGTCCTGGTATTTAAGCAGAATTCATGTGTGTGCTCATCTGTGTGAAGAAAATCCAACAAAGAAATAAAATCATTATGGACTCTTTATTGAAAGGAAAGTCAACCCTTCTGGATAGTGGTTGAAATGGATAAAAATTGATTATTCTAAAATAAACTATTCTGATGTTAGAATGTTAGCTCTAAAGTAATTTTTTTCTACTATCTATTTATCTATTTCATTTCATTAAACTTTATAAGCCACTTGATAGAATTTTATCTATTTTACAAATAGAAAAATGACTTTTTAAATATCATAACTAATTAAGAAAGTAAAGAAAAATAACCCTAAGTTTCTTAATCTCTATTCATAATGACAGGATAGGAAAAATCTAATTTATCACACTTCTATGATAAACATATTTACTGTGAATTTAAAAAAATGCTGTTCTGTCTACGTAATTGGGATTTTTAAAGAAATTTGAGGACGGGAGAAAGAAAAGTACACATTTGAGGGTATTTATTCAGAGTAAAATTCTATTAAAATATTTCATTTTATTTTTTAATAAATTTTATTTTTTAGAACAGCTTGAGATTTATAGAAAAATTGTAAGTATTGTATAGAGATTTCCATATACCTCACACCTCATTTCCCCTATCATTAATATCTTATCTTAGTATGGTACATTTGTCACAATTAATGAACCAGTATCAATACATTACTGTTAATTAAACCTCATACTTTACTCAGATTTCTTTAGTTTTTACCTAATGTCCTTTTTCTGTTCCAGAATCCCATCCACGATATCATATTGCATTATAGTCATCGTGTCTCCTTGGACTGTTCTTGATAGTGACAATTTCTTAGACTTTCTTGGTTTTTAATGACCTTGAGAGTTTTGAGAAGTATTTAGGTATTTTGGTTTTAGCTCTATCTATATCTATATTAGGTATTTTGTAGAATGCCCTTCTATTGAGATTTTTCTAATGTTTTTCTCATGAGTACACTGGGATTACAATTTTAAGGAGCAAGACCACAGAGATAAGGGCTATTTTTATATCCTATGATCTCAATGGTGCTATCAACATAGCTTACCACTGTTGATGTTGATCTTGATCACCTGACTGAGGTAGTGTTTGTCAGGTTACATGCTCTTTTGAGATTTTACTTAATTGTTAAAATGATGTTTTATTAAAAATATACAATACAGTAAGAGATGACAGTGCAAATTTGGGAGAGTGATAGAAGGAGGAATTATACAACAGAAAAACTGGTTTAGTGAGCCTTAAAATTCATTGTGACTGCAATTCTTATGTAGGAGGTTGATACTATCAGTTTCTCACTGGCATATTTTATTTTGCAGAACATGTTGCAATCACTCTTTGGTTATTTCTCCCCTGACATCTCTATGAGGAAGCTAAGTAGAGCTTCCTTGTTCATTTTCAACAAATAAAGGAAGGGCTTTGGAGTCAGAGGGATTGTGTTTGATTTTGAGCTTAGCCACTTTCTACTGTGCAATCTTTGGAAAACTTTTTGGAACACTTAATCTATAAAAAGGGGCAATGGGCATATGTACAACAACACATAAGGAGTAATGTGAAGTAGATTTGGCAAGGAGGTATAGATTAGTACAGGGTGAAGAATATGAATTTCATGGCTCTTATACATCCATAAACATGTTTGCTCTTAATGCTCATATGCTTTATGACACAACAGAAAATATGAAACAGATACTTTGCTAAGGCCTTGTGGTATAGTGCAGAGACTCAAGACCACTAAGTAATCATCTTATCATTTTGCAATCAGGTAAATGAAATTACAAGAGCTCAGGATTTGAAGTCAAAAGACCCAGGTCTATATTCTGAGTCTGTCACTTTCTACTCTATGGTCTTGGGTACTTACTTAGTACCTCTTAGCCTTGCTGTAGTTGTCTATAAAATGAGTATACTATGGGGATTAAATAAAAGCACCTAGCACATCAATGAATATGAATTACATGTGAATTTAATCAAATTTGGAGAAGCTAGGAGTCAATGTGCCTCTGGAATACCTAGCAGAAAGCTACCGAGCATTCTTAGCTGCACTTCCAGTGAAGGAGTGGGCTCATAACATACTGGAAGGCCATTATTTTGATATTTTGTTTAAGGCTAGTTCTTAATTTGACTCAGTTATTTTAGGCAAGAATGTTTTCAAAAGACCTAAGTGATGTTATTAACAAATGGGTTACATCTTCTCTTCACAGAGTTAAGCCTCTAATTATACCTTGATCTGATTTATTAGTACTACAGGCTTAAACATTTCCTAGCTATTAAGACTGACTAGAGGCTCAGGATAACTGTCCACATGCAAGGGAACTGAATGGTAAAAACATCGCGGAGGAAGAGGTGATACTTGGTGGATGAGTCACAAGGAAAAGCTCAATGAAAGGTATTAATTAGGGTAATAGAAAATTATAACAAGTAAAATATGGGTTAAGTATCAGTGAATTTCCCTTAAGGACATACTTCCTATGATAGGAGGGAAGAGTCTTCTAAAAGAGGTGATTAAAACCTCCAAGCTTAAGACCTTTAAAACGAGACTGAACACAGTCTTTATAAACATACCAGAGAGAAGACTCCTGTCCTGGTTGCGGGGGTGGAGGGGTGGTGGATGATATAATAGCCGTTTGCGCTATTTGCTGTTTGCTAAGGGCCTTGAGTCTCTGCTCTACCCAGTAACTGAATACATTACAAACCATCAGTACACAGTTCCCTCCTTCGAGACTGTAGCAATCATTTCTATGGGCACTATTTTCTCTGGGGGCAACCTCCAAGATCATTGATATTAACATAAAAACTCTTATTGGTCTGTCTTTGCTTTTAAGATCTAATGTATACATTTTGATCACTCTTCCATGAAAGCAATTTTATTTCTCAAGAAAGAAAGGATAAATATTTCCATTTCCTTAGGAGAAATACAAATTTTTTTGAAAATGCAAAACCAACTTTAACTTTTTCAAACTTAATTATTTCCTTTTTTATTTAGTAGAATACTTATTGTTAGTTTGGCAACATCTAATGCATAGAGATGTGCTTCATCACTCAGGAATCCCACCAGTAGATTGTATTTAAGAAATGTGGAATTGTGACAACTATCACTATGCTAAGGCTAATAAGGAGAGAATACACAGAGACCCATAGTCTTACCTTCAGCACCTTTATGCTCCACCTGTAGTAACCATACCTCAGAAATGGCTCTTAGACAACATTGAGCCATAGAACTTCTAGGCTCATTGTGGCTTGAACTTACCCCGACTCATGAGCAGGCTAGGTGGCCACCTATGTAGAGTGACTTACCTGCCTGCTTGGTGATATCTACAACAAGTGCTATTCTTTAATTACCATCAAGATGTGACATCCCCTAGCACCACATTTCATCATCCACCTCTTCATCTTGCTCCTACCCTCCTCTCCACTTCTCCACATGTCCTCTTCTTCCTCTCAGCCTCCCAAACTGGTGGCACCAGCATTGGCTTTGCATCCTTATTTCATTTAATTGCCAAGTTCTCTTAAATACATTTCCAAATATCTCTGAAATCATCCTCTTTTCTATATTACCTCTCATCTCTCTCCCAGATTGTTATAACAGCCCCCTGAACTGGTCTCCTTGCTTCTCCTCTTATCTCCCTTTAATCCATGGTCCAAAGAGCAACCAAGGTGATCTTTTAAAACACTAATATATTGTCTGTTTTAAAAAATTTAACAAAGAAGAGGATGTGGAGAAAAGGGAACCTTTTTGCCCTGTTGGTAGAATGTAATATGATGTAGCCGCTATGAGAAACATTATGGAGGTTCCTCAAAAAATTAAAACTAGAACTACCATGTGATTCAGCAATTCTGCTTCTGGGTATTTATGAAGGAAACAAAAACACTTGAAAAGATATCAATATCTGCACCCCCATGTTTATTGCAGCATTGTTTACAATAGTAAACAAACTAAGTGTCCATCAATGGATGAAGGGATGAAAAAAATGTGTGTGTGTGTGTGTGTGTGTATGTGTGTGTGTGTGTGTGTGAGAGAGAGAGAGAGAGAGAGAGGAGATTATTCAGTAGTAAAAAAGAAGGAAATCCTGCCATTTGCAACAACATAGATGGACCTTAAGGGCATCATTCTAAGTGAAATAGTCAGACAGAGAAAGCCAAAAAAATAAATACATAGATACAGAGAACGGATTGGTGGTTGCCAGGAGGTGGGGTGGGGGAGCGAAATGGGTGAAGTGTGTCAAAAGGTACAAACTTCCAGTTATAAAATAAGCAAGTCTTATGGGTGTAAGGTATGGCAACTATAGTTAATAATGCCATATGTATATCTGAAAGTTACTAAGAGAGTAGATCTTAAAAGTTCTCATTAGAAGAAAAAAATTGTAACTATGCAGAGTGAAGGATGTTAATTGGAATTGTGGTGATAGTTTTTGCAGTATATGAGGACTATCTGAAAAAAATCCAGCCATAAATGCCTCCATTTTTCATATTACATGGTTGGATACTTCACAGATAGTATTAAATCATATTGTATATCCAAAATTAATATGATATTTTAATTTAAAAAAATTCAAACACTAATTTGATTATGTCATACCCCTGTTTAAACACACTGCCTATTTCCCTGCTGCCCTCAATATGAATTTCAGATTCTTTATACACAGCATTTCTCACTGGCTTTATCTCCTTCCTCTCTCTATCGCACATTCAGTGCCCAAAACACACTGAAATATGGGCATGTCTCCCAATACACTGACTCTTTCTTCTCACGTTAGGTCCTTCTACCCTTAATGCTTTCTAATAATCCCTTTTCACTTGAATAACTCTCACTCATCACACACATTTAACCATAGACAACTTGTTCTCCAAATACCTTCCCACAGTCCCCCAAGACAAGATTAAATGTTTCTCTTGTGTACTCCCGTGCCCCCGATGTTCACCTCTCTGAAGCTCAATCATGCCCTAATATTCCTTAAGAGTTTGTGAATCCTGATGGACAGGGATTGGGTCTTTTTCACTGTGTTATCTCTAACACTCACTACAATGCTTGACACCTAGTATAATAAATACAAAGTAAAACTTTGTTGAATCAATAAATGAATAGTATATCTTCACCCAGGAGAAGGAACACACGGTTCAATAGCATAAAAAGGAGACAAGTTAGGGAAAATTACCCAGGAAACTTTGTGGAGGTGATGTAATTAGGACTAGGTTGAGAAGGTGACATTTGGAGTGAGAGGAACTACATGAGCACAGGTACCTAGATGAGAATAAGTAAAGGCTGTCCGTGAAATAAAAAGTGCCTAGCTTCATTAGAGTGGAGGGCATATGTTGAGGATATAAAGACTGTCTAAATTATAAAGAGTTTTGAAAGTCAGGAAGAAGACTTTAGAGACACAATATAGTTGGAAACAGTGACCCATTTATGATTTCATAGCAGACAAATGACATGATAAAGCAGTGTTTAAGGAAGACTAATGTGGCAAGTATATACAGGAAACATTGAACAATGATGACTCTACAGTCATCAAAAGCAGCTAAGAAGTTTTTGTACCATATATATGAATTAAAAAAATGTAGTAGGTTAAATTACTGCTCCAAATATTCACTGCCCTTCTCTTCCACTCTGCATCTCCCACCCCTTCTGGACTTGACCATGTGACTTTCTTTGGCTGATAGAATGTTAGTGGGATTTAAAAAGCACTTGTGTTATTGGACTTGCTCCTGCCATCACTAAGAAAAGAACATGTCTTGGGTAACCTATAGAGAGAGCTGGAGAGCAGTTGAGCCTCAACTAACCCAGACAACCCACACATATATGATAAATACAAAATTATTATTTTAAGCCATTGAGTTTTGGAGCATTTTGTTATGCAGCAATAGTAACTGATACAGGGGATGAGGATGTGACAGTGGTACAGAAACAGAGGAGGGAATGATTGTGACATACTTTGAAGAACAAATTAATAAGTTGAAATAGGTTCTGGTCATAATGAAATAAATTTAGATGCTATAAAAATACAAAAGAATACCTTTAAAAACAATTTTCTTTATTGAACAAATTGAGAACACCTGAAGAAGAAAATCTGAAGTAAGTGAATAACATTATTATTCCTAAGAAGCATATTCTTTCTCTTTTGGGGGTAGATTTATTTTTCTATTCAGCGAGTATGTGCTTTGTGCATTTGCATTCACAAAGGTCCTTATTTGGTGAAATCCTTCTTTTGGAAAGTGTAGCAGTCAGTTAATTATCTGCTTACAAAGGAGGGAAGATGATGTCATTGAAAACCATTTATTCTTGTGGATTTACATAAATGCAGAATGCAAATAAAATAACATTTTCTGAATAGTCCCCTGTACATTTTCACTTTGGGAGAAAATAAAAATTGACTGCAGCTTTCTGTAATTTTTTTTTTCTTTTGTGGACTATAGGTAATTTGGAGTAACTAATCCAGCTGTCTTTACTCAATTATCTGGCTTGCTTCTGACAAGAAGCACATTAATGGTAGAAATCAGAGGGGACATTACAATTAGAAGAGCAAAAAAGAACCATATAATGCTTTGCTTATAAAAAATCACCTATTGCTGTTGGAAAAATAGCATTGCAACATTTTAATTTTGAAGTCAAATCAATCATCATTGACTAGACATAATCCTCTGACCATGCAGGAAAGTGTTTCTCTGTGCTCTTCCACCAAACTTCCTGCTGCATATCTGCTTTTACCTGAGTCCCACTGTGTTGATTCACATGTCTGTGGGCAAGCAGCTTCTGATTATTTTACATGCAGATAAAGAGGGAGAGAGTAGTCAGGAAAGAGAGAAAGTGAGGGAGTTAAAAAGGGAAAGGAAAGAAAAAAAGAAAGAAAGAAATGAAAAAATATCTGTACAGGGTTACTGGAAGCCAATCAGTAAGGCTGAGTATATATGTTCTTGTCAAGGCCCATCACACCATCATTCTCTGGCTATATTCTTCCTAAAAGCTACACACGTTGGCACAAAAGAGTCACCTCAAGTCTGTGAAATACACTCTTTTGTCATTGTAGAGCTAAAGCTTTCTGTGTGCAAGATTCAGCCTTGGCAAATACTTCGAGGCAGACATAATTTCTTAGCCATATTTTATAAGTGAGAACTGGGATTAGTCAGGAGTGCTCAGAAGGTGCTTGCTGGTTCTGTCAGCAGAGTAAACTCTCTTTACGTTCTGGCATGCCCCTAACTCACTCCTGATGATGCCAAAAGACAAAAAAAGGTTGAAGAATCCTAGAACCTGACATTGAAACTTTGAGAAGCTCCTGAGAAGACAGAGGGAGGTTAGGTCCAGGTGTAAGAAGCATGGCAACCCAAGGCAGAGAGCCATTCTGTGCTCTGGATCAGAGTCAGTCAAGCTCTTTAGCCTGAGTGGAATGTGATAAAAACCACATTAGGCAGGCCAGCCCTTAACCATTCTTCTCTCCTTCTCCCCTTCACCTTTCCATGGGGTAGGCAATTGCAATTCAGAGAACTTAACAACTAGTGACATAGTGACATAGGCCAAGGTATGGGAACATTTCAAAGCAGACTGTCTAGCCCAGGGCTGGGCTAGATGTCAATTATGGTCCACTGAGGGACCACCAAGCAATTTAGGGGTAACTGCCTGAATAATAAAATAAATAGCTAGCAGACAGTGACAATTGGAGAAGAAGCCCTTGCCCTGAAAAAGTCTGCTCAGGCCTGGTCTAGGCAGTGGTGGGGAGAACAAACAGAATGAGTGATAGAGGGTGAATCATTAAGTCCAACCTATGAATTCTGAGGGAACACAAATATTCAGACCATAACAGATGGGCTGGAATAAAAAGATTCTAGTGATGAGAATTAAATATTGGAGTTACTGAGGGACTTGCGGAATCTCCTTCTATAGAGATCTTTAAAAGTAGGACTTCATAATATAGGATTAAATTGAGGCCCTTTAAAAGATACATATAAATTAAGGTGTGATGCATGTAAGCTTTATAAAGCATTGGTTTCTATTTTGGTTAAAAAACAAAAGCAAAAATATAACTTTGAACTTGTAGTAAAGAACAAAAAAGTAAAATACATTTTACTCTGATATTGTATTAAAATTATCTTAAATTCTTTCACTCAACAAATGTATTTTGGAGTGCTAACTATGTACTAGAAACTGTTCTAGGTGCCAAGATACAAGAATAAATGAAAAGATGAAATTTGAGTAAGCCCTGAAAATTAAGAGAGCAAGCCATGTAAATCTCTGGGGAAACAGGGGTCCAGGCAAAAGGATTAGTAAGGACAGGGGCCCTGATGTAGGTACATGTTCAGTGATGGAGGGGGTCAGTGTGGGTAGAAGAGAAGTGAATGAGTAGAATAGAGCAGGAGAGAAAATCAGAGAGAAAATGAGGGCAGAACATGGAGGGCCTTGAATGTCATTCAGGGTTTTCTTTTCAGTTTTTATTCAGAGATAAGTGGGCAGTGGATTTTAATCAGTGGAGCAACTCTCATATTTTGGGTACTCCTGAGAGTAGATTACAGGAACTGAAGTGAGAAAATCAAATAGAGGGCCATGGCAATACCTAGAGAGAAATGATGGTGGCCTAGACTACAGTGTCATGGGAAATTGACAAGTCGTTAGATTGTGGGTATTTTTTGAAGGTAGAGTTAATAGTATCATATTTTGTCATGTATGATGTGCACTTCTTTTTACCCAAATTCATGAGGGAAAAATAAGGATGTGCATTATACATAGGTAGTACTAATTCCATATCTGTATAATTGTTTTTAATTCTTTTATTTATGCTCATGAGTTAAAAGTGTTAACTCTAGACATCAATAATGATATTTGTACACAAAATAATACCCTGGAATATGATAACCGTTTTTTTATTGCTAACTTTATAGAGGTGACATTGGTTAGTAAAAATCACACAGGTTTCCGGTGTACAATTCTACAGTACATCATCCATGTGTTGCATTGTGTGCTCACCCCCAAGAGTCAGTTCTCTTTCCATCACCATGTATTTGACTTCCCCACCCCCTTTCCACCTCCCTCCTTTCCCTTAGGTAACCACTAAACTATTGTCTGTGTCCATGAGTTTTTGTTTCTTTGTTGCTTTGCTTTATATTTCATATATGAGTTATGTTAAAAAATAAATGATGAAATTACTTTAGAATACAAAAACAAGGACCTAAATATAAACAAATAAAATTTTGAATTAAAAAATTAGAACAAAAGATTTTTTTCTCTGAAAGTGTGGGCCAAAAACGTGGGTGCACATTATACACAGGAGTGCATTATACAGAGCAAAATATGATATTTCCTGATGGACTGGATGTAGGATGTAAAAGACAAGAGTTGAGGACTTTAAGGAATTTTACCTGAGCAACCGAAAGAATAGGGTTGACATTTACTAAAAAGGGGAGGGCGATTGTGAGAGAAAGAGGCTGAGGATATGCCTATCAGGAGCTCAACAGGAGTTTTGGTGGGGTGGAGTTTGAGATGCAGCTTGGCATAGATGCTCCTACTGCACTATAGAGAATTAAGAGAACAACAGATTATCTAACACTACTTCTTTTTCTTACCACCCACTTTACACAACCTTCCATTGACCTATTGCTATAAAACAAAACAAAAAATCTCTTTTACTCCAAGTTTCAAAATTCACACTACAATTCTGCTTTGCTTTAATTTTGCTCTTTAGTTTCATTTTTGTCCAATAAAATGAAATATGCATTAAAATGCTTGGCAAATGGCACGAATTGAATAAATATTTGTTGAATGAATGAGTGGTAGTGGGGAAGCCACAGGGCAATTACCCTTTCCTGAAAAGACCACACAGGAATGGAAGGAGAGTGTCGCCGTGTTGTTAGAGTCTAAATAAGAACCACTGTACCTCTCAGGCATTTTCAGAAAACCAATGAGAGATGACCCCAGAAATCCTTTCTTCTATAGATGCAGAGACTTGGACAAAGTCCTTCAAAGAACATATTCCATTAAAGAAAGAATGTTTGAAGAGAAAAATAATATATATTTTTCTTAATCTTAGCCTTGCAACTCAAAGCAAGCATAAAGAATTGGCAGTACTTTCCTTTCTCTCTCTTTTTTTCCTTTTTTGTTAAAAAAAGAAAAATAAAAGCCTTTCTACCTTGAGAGATTGAAAACTCAACAGCGTTCCCCAGTCAATGAGAGTGGTTTTAAGAATATGGGCAGAGATTATTAATGTGGGGACTATGCAGCTGTAAGTTGACTGGGGTAAAACAGAATGTAGTCTTGGGGAAGAGAGCTGAGGATTCATGTGCAAGATAAACCCACTGAATGAGATTTGCAGTCTATGCATAAGGACCCTTCAGAGCTCCTTTCTGAAAAAAAGAGGCAGAATCTCAAATAGGAGCCCTCAGAAGCTGTTAACTAACAGCATTCCCTAAAGATGAATGGGAAGCTGTTTCTTAAAGGGAGATATAAGCAAGAAGCTTCATGGCTGCCAGACAGTGTCATAGTCATAGTGAGGCCACCTTGCTCTATAAATGTGGCATAGCAACAGTTTGGTAGTAAATGTGTTGGGAACCTAGCAGAGACTGTTGAAAATACAGTGCATCATGTTTGCTGGAACATTTTCTTTAAATGAAACCAGATCTCTTCATCTATGTTTTTGAAGTGGCACTGCCACATCTATTTAAAGCTTTTTTTCATGTCAGAAGTTCTCCATAGCTTTGTAAGTTAAAAGGAAACAGACATAGCAACAAATAATTGGAAAATAAAAATTTTAAAATATAATTTACAATAGTATCATAAAATATTAAATATCTACTAATAAATGTAACAAAGATATACATGAAGAACTTCTACTGTAAAAAATTACAAAACTTTGCTTAGATAAAGAAGAATTAAATAGAGAAATAAGCCATGCCCATGGATTAGAAGATTCGATAGGTTTGAGATATTCATTCTTCCCATATTGATCTATAAATACAATGCATTCCCTATAAGCTTTTTCATTAAAATCAACCTTATTAAGACAAAATTAATGTGCAATAAGAAGCATGCATTTTAAGGGTACATTCCAATACATTTTTAAAGAAGTATGCTCTAGTGTATCTACCATGACAATAAAAATATAAAACATTTCCATCATCCCAAAAAGTTCCCTCCTGCCCCTTTGCTATCAGTTGCCGTTCTGCGTCCAGTTCCAAGAAACCACTGATCTACTCCGTGTTTTGTCTTTCCCAAACATTCATACAAATGGAATCAAACAGACATGTTCTTTTATGTCCTGCTTTTTTCACTACAAACTGTTTTTTTAAATTCATTCATCTCATTGCACATTTCAGTGGCTTGCTTCTTTATATTGCTGATATTGTATGAGTACACCCCAGTTGTTCATCCAGTCACCTGTTCAATGGATAGTTGGGATTTTCCAGTCAGAAATAAGGCTACTATGACCAGTCATTTACAAGTTTTTGTGTAGATCTGGTTCCTGAACCTCAGCACTATTGACTTTGGGGTGGAAAATCTTTATTATCAGGGGTTGTTTAGTCTATTGTAAGGTTTCTAGCAGCATCCCTAACTTCTACCTACTAGATCCTAGTAGAATTCCCTAGTTGTAGCAATCAAAAATATCTCCAGATATTGCCAAGTGTTTCTTGCTTTAGAAGGTGGAGGAAATGCAGTGGCAAGATTTACTCTCAGTGGAAAAGCCCTGCAGTAAAACATTTGTATTCATTGTTCTTGGGTAAACACCAGAAGGAATTGCTGAGTCATGGTGTAAATGTATGTATAACTTTATATGGAACTGAAAACCTGTTTTCCAAAGAAACTTTTCCATTTAACTTTTCTACTAGTGATGCATGAGTCCTAGTTGCTCCAGACATTTGCCTACATTTGGTACAGTCGATTGTTTTTAGCAATTCTTGTGAGAGTAAAAGAGTATCTTTTAGATTTCCGTAATTACTGATGCTATTGAGCATCTTTTCTTATTACGATGATGTACTTGTCTTTTTAAGTGACTGTTAAAGTTTATTGTTCTTTTTCAAATTGCTCTTTTAATTGCTGGTTTTGTAGGAGTTCTTTATATATTCTATATATGATTCCTTCATCAGATATATTGCAGACATTTTCTCCAGTCTATGGCCTGTTTGCTTTCTTAATGTCTTTTGAAGAGATTAAGTGTTTATCATTATGTTCTTTTATGGTTAGTACTTTTGTGTTCCAAAAAAAATTTTTTTATCTTTCCAAACATTTGTGAAGATATTTTCCAGTGTTTTCTTAGATAAACTTTGGGCTTCTAGGTTTTATATTTTGAACCATGAGCCATTGTGAGTGTATTTTTGTGAGTCAAGTAAGAGAGAAGTTGAGGTTCCTTTTCTTCCTAGGAATAAAGAATATGAATAGGAATATGAATATCCAGTTGTTATGTCACTGTTTATTAACAAGTTTTTCCTTATTGGAGGCTTGACTTAAACTTAATTGAATGGGATGTGTGAGCTTATTTCTGGACTTTCTCCTTTATTTATCTATTTATATAATTGTTTCTATTTGTCTAATTATCTATTCCAGTGTTTTTCAATATCTTTTATTATCACACCTTTACAGAGTCTTTCTAGACATTTGTATTCCTAATTGCCCTTTACTCCACAAAATTTTAATATCAGAGGTTTATTTTACGTCTGTTTAGGTACAATGTATGCTTTTTACCCTTTTCCCTCACAAATTCTTAATATCAGAGGTATGTTTTATATCTGTTCAGGTGTTGTATGTATATGTATGCTTCATACATGAAAAGAATAAGAAACATTTTCCCTCAGAAACCAATTCCCCACCCCCCATTGGGGTGATACCACTCCCATGGAGAATGTATAGAATGCATTATTCTTATATTAGTGCCATATTGTAGCTGTACGGTCCATCTTGAAATGAGGTAGTATGAGTCCTCCTGATGGTATTGGTGGTGCTACGTTCTTTGCTTTTACAGTAAATTTTGGGATCAGCTTGCCAATGTCTCCCTGAGAATGTGTGGTGAAATTCCACCTCTGGGTATGATGGGTCTAAATTCACCTTTTTATCTAAAGCATATGGAAAAGTCTACAAGATACATAAACATTTTTTTTCAGACACTGAACAACAGACAGGACAATAGCAGTACTATTATTGATCCCAAAGAAGGGAAATGAATGAAATGAGCTGTATGATCACTTCAGCTCACTGCTCTGAGGCATGTTCTGATTTGTGGCACAGGAAGAAGGTTGTTGAAGAGAACACCAAAATTTTGCTAAGCTGAAGATACAGAGATGAGAGTTTAGGGAATCAGAGGTAGCAGGAAGTTTCAGGGGAAAATTCCAGAGGGGAGACAACTAAACAGAAAAAGAGTTTCAGGAATTTTCATAGAGTTCCCTTTGGATTTTTGCTGAACGCTAATACTTGTATACATGGAGTAAAACTCACTGAGCTCAGGAAAAGAGCAATAGAACCATGAGCTAAACTCGTCAGAATTCACACAGGGCCTGAAATTGTTTGAGTTCCCACCAGCCAAATAGGACATTCCTCATTGGTTAATCAGAGTATTCAGTGGTGATCTCAGAAGGTTACATTTTTGGTAGTATACTAAACTATCCCTACAGTAACAGCTACTCTAGACCCACTCTAAGAATACTTTAAAACAATCATACTGAAGTAACTTAACAGTTTAGCCAAACTAATCCAACCCTCTTTAAAGAAAGGCGATGACATCCAATACTAAACAACATAACATCCACAGTAACTGACAAACAAAAATTCTTAGACATGCCAAAATCAAGAGATAGTGCATTCTATACTTTTTACTGTATGTATGTTATAACTCAATAAAAAAGTTTTTAAAAAAAAGGAAGACAAAAGTTTTGGTAAAAAATGTTATTGGAGAAAGTATGGGAAAACACATTGTGTATTAAACTTTCAGAATTACCTGGACGTCTTCCATTGCTAAAACACAGATTGCTGGATCAACCCCTAAGACTCCTGATTGCAGGGTCGGTTGTGGAGCCTGAGAATGTGAATTTCTAGTAAGTTCCCAGATGCTGCTGCTTTAGCTCCAGGGATCACACTTGAAAATCACTGGAACACTTGTTAGCTTTAGATTCTTGAGTTAGTTAAACTTACTCGGTCATATACTAACTTTAACATCTTGGTTGCATTTCTTAACCTCTTAAAGCTTTCGTTTCCCTTTTTGTAACACAAGAATAATAATGGTACCTACATCATTGATTAATGTGATTAAATAATATAATATACTCAGTATTGGCACATAGTAAGCATGCAATAAAAATGATCTACTTCACAATTATTAATACTGTTACCTATATTGTTTGCTATTTTTAATATCACTATGAACTAATGTTCTCTACATTATTATTCTATGGCCCTAAATTAGCTGGCATTGTTGTAGTTAAATGTGAAAAGACTTTCTAATCCAAGTCATTTTTTTGTTTATACAACTGTCTTCCAAAATATTCCTCTGGGGCTAAAATTTTCCATGCTTCATTTAAGCCAAAAGATGAGTTTGAATAAAATTAGTTATGCCTTATTGAGTTATGGGAAGGGGGGAAGAATATTTTTCATTGCTTTAGATAAAGAACCTTGCAGAAATATCTAAAAATTAATGTAAACATAAAATAAATTCAGTTGGGGCATAATAATGATTCTCAAGAAGAAAAATTAAATTAGCAACATTGAAAAAATAGAAGTTTTTTGTGTCTAGTTTCTGTTGACTCTAAATTAATTAAATTTAAGCCTCAAAAAAATTAGTGTTAAGATAGTCTACTGTAGATCACAAACAGGAAAAAATCTTCTCATACTGCAACATTGCATCATGGAACAATTAAGATACTAATGGAAAAGCATCTGTCCAAGAAGAAATCTTTACCTGTACAAAAGTATCCAGTAACCAGCCCGAGAGCACTTCATTCACATAACCCTGAAAGGAGATTTTGATTTAGTTTTAAAATATAAAGCAGCAAACTCTTTGAAAAATAGACCTAAGATATACCATTGGTCAAATTTTAACTTTGACATCACAACTGGGTCTATATATGGTATAGTAGATACGTCATTGTTCAAAATATCCCCTCCCTATTGAGGCTGATGTCAAATCTGTCCAGGTGACTTACTTGGCCAACAAAACATGGGCAAAAATAATATGTGGCATATCTGAACAAAAAGGTTAAGAGCCATCATATGACTTTGCCCTCAGTATGCCACAGAATACATAATGTTCCACTTGAATAATTGCTTTTGTAGTTGGGGTCCGAAATGAAGACAATACGGTTTAGAGTTACATGTGGCCCACGACAGATGAATAGTATAAGCAAGAATTCTATCTTTTTAAAAATTTTTTGTCATGTCACTGAGATTTAGGGTTGTTTGTTATTACAACATAAATTAAGCTAAGTCAATACACACAGACACATATACATCACACACATGCACACACAGACGCATGCACGCATACACACACACACACACACACACACACAGTGATGCTTTCTGCAAAATGGGGCTTCTGTTGGTCATCCACAGGGATTCAAGTCTCAAATAAAAAAAGATTTCTTCTCTCTTCAATAGTAACCTCAACTGAGAGGATGAAAGGTGAGGAAAGGTAAGAAAGAGGATGCTTTTGATAGGTGGAAAAGACCAGAAGTCTGAGTCTACTTCCCGATTAACTTTTTGCCGGTTTTGAGAGCCTATGATTTATTCAAATTTTACTTAGTAATCCCTGTGAGAAATTGAATGATTGTACCTATCTTTGTACCACCAACAGGTTTACCCCCAACTCTGAAAGTAGTACATACTTAATTAATCATACCTGGACAAATGAATGACTGGTAATGGTATTGACCAGAGAAAACAGAGGTATTTTTTCTCCTTGAATTACAATAAATGTGTGAAACTAACACCATGTATATTTTCCTAGAGAAAATATTCTGAGACCCTTCAGTTAGGTGGGAAAAAATGGGATGGGAAAAGAAAAGGTGGGGAAAGATAAGGAGAACTGGATAGTACCAGGCAAGCAACGTGGGTTTTCTTTGGAAAAACATTAAAAGACGACAACCAAACATGACAACTAGCAGCTCCTTATAAACAGTTTCACAAAAAATCAAGATTGTCTAGGGAAGTTTTATATAATAATGCATGTCTCCGTGCTTTAACGAGGCTAAAGATGATCTATATAGCTCACAAAAACGAAACAACAATAAAAATCCCCCCCCAACAACAACAACAACAACAACAACAAAACAATTTTGAAGGTATTAAGCCATATGTAGTTTTCTTGGTCACAATTTGAAAGAATTCTGTAAGTCTTCAGAATCCATTAAGTGAACTTTCTTAAGGTTAAAACTGTTAATATCGTACAGGAGTTCAAAATTTGAGTATTTTTATTCAATGTCTTTTTTTTTTAAATCCTACTTCTAATAACCACAGTTTGGGTTCATCAAGCAGTTTAAACTATTTTTGAAAAGTTTTGGGTTCAATAAAACCCAAACTGCTTTTTGCCAAGCACCTTTTCCTCTCATTTAAAAAACCATATGTATTTTAAGGGGAATTTAACCCATGTGTTTTTGATTCATTTAAATTTAAATAATCAAAATGGTGGGGTTTTTTTTTTACAAGCTAGTTGATGTCAAAGAAGTTTTTGAGCTCTTTAAAGAAACTTTTATTCTAAAAACAAGAAGCCATGATTTGCCAAGTGTAAATGCATTTCAACACCAAGAGGCTTGTGTTCGTTTGTAACTGCAAACCCCAGACTTCAGGTCCCTTCTATATCTGGCAGAGATAGGTCATTCCTATTCTGTAACGTATTGGGGCCTAGGCTCCCCAAAGTTAGTTGGCTTTGTGATAAAATAAATGTATTAAGGCTGTAAAAATAAGAAAAACAGTGACGATTGTTAAAAAGTTTCAAGAAATCATTGGTGCTCCAAGAAGCTTTGCAGGCAAATGGAAAGTGTTCTTTCCTTCACTGCCCACAGCTTTATTGAGTTTCTATTATGGATATGGCAGTGGGTGGGGGGTGAAGACGGTAAGATGAACATCTCTGGGGGCTTTTACCCCAATAATGAGAAGAGTAACCTCAGAAGTCTGCTTTCTTCTTCATTAAATCGGAGAGAGTCCTAAAAAGTCCACTTGGGTGGCATTTTGGTGGAAAGGAGAACTGAGATTTGGGTTTTAGAATTTTCAGAGACAAGGGTAATAGGAATATTCTTAAGAAATTAGATTAAAAATGACAGTGTATAGACTTTATCAGGCAGATGGCACTGCTTTTTCTCTCTCCCACCTTTGTCTGTCCCTAGGAGCTACAAGTCACTCAGAAGACTGACCAAATCACAATGGCCTATAAGCTGTTATGCACTGAAGTATGACAGCCACTTACTTTAAATCTCCAGATACCCTCTCTAATGTTGGAGTTGACTTAAATGTCAGATGAATAAGCTCCTCACCTCGCTTCACTCTGGTTCTCAGTAGCTTCTTTTTCAGGCCTATAAAAGTGAATAGTACACAACATAGGAATCTTTCTGCCGGTTTTGAGGAAAGCACTTCACTCTGCCTCACTCTCCGGAAATTTGCTCTGGAGAGAAGATTATTTATTTATTTTACTGCTCTCCTCTTAAAGAGATGGAAGGAATAAGTGTTAGGGGCAGAAGATAAGAGAAGCTTTGCTCGAAATTTGACCTAACCTAATGCAAAGACAAAATTCCTGAAAAAGACAAAACTCCTGAAAAAGACAAAACTCTGATTTCAAGGCTCTACCATGTCTTTGTGGACTCCAATGTATGCCTAGATTAAGGTGATTCTTAGGTAGATGCTCCTTAGCAAGACATTGTAATGGGCCTCATTTCTTAGATACTTTTCATTTGTCAAAGAAAAAAGAAAAATATATTGGCTTATATAAATAAGATTGTCACATACAATTGTGCAGGGCATATAGTACACACTCTGTGGAATTGCACTGTGGCTCTGTATATAAATGAAATGTCCAGGGAAAGATTTCAGATAAGTCTGATTCTAGGTGGTCATATGATGGCATAAATGATCACTCTATCTCTCTGTCTCTCTCTCTCTCTCTCTCTCACACACACACACACACACACATACACACATCTCTCAATACTTTTTTCATCTACCCTTAGAGTAATGTATATTTGTATCTAAAAAGGGCTAAGGGATGGTTTTTTTTCAACAAATGTGTTTAAGAACCTTTGTTAATTGAGTATCCCTGAGCACATTGTGCCAAAATAAGAGAATATACAACACAGAGCAAAGCACAGTGAACATTATGAAAGAGTGAACTTTTGACCTGAGATGATTGCTTAAAACCCAGGACATCATGATGGTTCATACACTTAGAGTTCTATTAAAAATCTCACCCTAATTCTCATTGGCCTGACTTAGGTCCTGTGTCTATTCCTGAACCTTTATTGAGTTTCTATTATTCTCATAGGCCAAGTCCAAATCTGGATCATTTTCTAAAACTAAGGTTAAAGGGGTGGATTCAGCTGTACCTTCTCTACATGCAGTAAGAGTGGGGAGGGATATTTCCCTTAGAGAATCAATAAAAGAAAGCAAAACGAAAAATGTCTAGATCAATCACCTGATATTTTTATGTTACTGAGCCAAGTTGTCCCAAAACCCTATTTATATATATCCTCATTAAATTACACTTGCTTGATTTTCTACTGGCACTCAAGAATGTTGAAATACATTTGAATTGTTATTCTGTCAACTTGCAAATAAGTTTCATTAAATTATTAGAGAAGCTGATCTTCTGTATGTATGTTAATGTATAAATATTTAGTAATAACTGACCAAAAATTTTTGTGACACTCAAGTAACTTCATGTTGACATAATTTTATTCAACAGTTATTTATCAAACACTAACTAGGTGACAAACTCAAAATTATGTTCATTAATATTCTCGGTTACTATTGTTCAGTCAGCATTAAATCCAGTTACATTGATTATTAACCCAGCCCATATTTTTTATCTTCTACCCAAGGATGTCTCTTGATTCAATTTACATAAATATTTAGAATGTGAAATTATGTGCCAGAAATCTTGCCAGCATTGAGGCTACAAAAGAGCCTAGAGTCTTATAGAGAAGAGAGATGTGCAAATAAAATAAAAACAAGATTAAAATAAACTTTGGTTAAAAGAACAATAATCATCACATTCTTTGGTATACCTACTACTAAGAAAAAAATGGGTCTATAGGCTAACAAAACATTTAACCCTATAAAAGAAAAAGATAAATAATGACTGAGGCATTAATTTTCTGTTTATCCAAGTTGAGTCCTAATGATTCTTGCATCAATTCCCAAATGTTCACACATCATCTGTTTAGCAAACACCTCCAACATTTTGCCAGAAATCAACTTCAGGTTGTATGTAATTCCCCCAAAATAATCTTCTCCATCTTTTTAAAAAATCAATACCATTTAGAGCTGTTACTTATTTTCCATGATATCCCTAAATGAATTAATGTGGTTTGCAGGCCACACCTGCAAGTTCTTTCAGTACTTTCGGTACTAAAAAATGTGGGTCTGACAATTAAGTTCCTGAACTCATCCTAAAATAAGTGCTACACATTTCATTGCTGAATATCCACTTTGATCACCTTCGAAGTACTCCCCTTGGAGTACCAATGTCAGTGCCTAGTCCACTCTTCAAAGCAATTTTGGAACTCTTTCTCTGGAATAGCCATCAGAGCTGTTGTTGTATTACCCTTGATGTCCTGAATGTCATCAAGATGTCTTCCTCTCAATATTTCCTTTATCTTCAGGTAAAAAAAATGTCACTGAGTGCCAGCCAGATCAGGTGAGTAGGGAGGGTGTTCCAATACAGTAATTTGTGTACTGGCTAAAAACTCCCTCACAGACAGTACCATGAGAGCTGGTTCATTGTCGTGACGCAAGAGCCGTGAGTTGTTGGTGAAAAGTACAGGTCATTTTCATCTAACTTTTTCATGCAGCCTTTTCAGCACTTCCAAGTAGTACAGTTGGTTGATTGTTTGTCCAGTTGGTACAAATTCATAATGAACAATCTCTCTGATATCAAAGAAGTTAGCAACATTGTTTCAACTCTTGATTTGGACTGACAGAAATTTTGGTCATGGAGAATGGGCTGACTTCCACTGTGTTCTTTGAGACTTTGTTTCAGGGTTGTATTAGTAGACACATGTTTCGTCACCAGTGATAACATGGGCCAAAACATCGTCTGGCCTCTCCAAAAGGTCTTGGCAAACTTCAACTCTCCTTTGTTTTTGTTCATTGGTGAGCTTCTTAGGGACCATTTTTGCACACACCTTTCTCATGTCAAGATTTTCAGTTAAGATTTTCCTAACTGTTTCTCTATCAACATTTACTTGGTCTGCTGTGCTCCTCACAGTCACTCAATGATTTTGACACACAATTTGATGAATTTTTGCAATGTTTTCATCAGTTCTGTTCATTACTGACTGCCCTGAACTCTTTTCATAAGTGACACTTTCTCTCCCCTCAGAAAAATGTTTAATCCTTTTGTACACTTTCATTTTCTTCATGGCATTATCCCCATAAACTTGGACTAAGTGTCCCTGATTTCACTTCCACTCTTGCCAAGTTCAGCAAGAAATTTAATGTTTGTTCGTTGCTGTAGTTCAAGCTCCAACATTCTCACAATGGCACACAGAAACATGTAACAACAATAATGAACACCACTCAGCAGGACACCACCACACATTGGCATGAACACAGCTACGAGACACAGATATACCTAAGTTATGAAACCCTACCCAGTTGTTTGTACAGTGCTGCCACATAAGCGCATGGTGGCAAGTTTGTAAACTTAATTATCAGACCTCGTGTTTGCTTATTAAAATGGAGAGGTGATATGTTATTTTAGCTTACTGTTTCTGTTACCTCTCTAGACTAGTGTCCCTCAAATTAATATAATGAGAATTATTTGTAGAACTTTCTAAAACATATTGCTTGGCCCAACCCCCAGGTTTCTGATTTGGTGGATTTCTAACAAGTTTCTTGGTTAATATTGATGCTGCTGGTCCAGAGGACCACATTTTGATAATTACTATTTTAAAGTGCTTATCTACCACTTTGGAAATCATTCTTCTTGCCAAAAAAGATAAAGGAAAAATCAAGAATGAAATAATTCTGCTTTTTTCCTAGAACTTAATAACATCACACCATTTTTCTCCTAACTAATGGGACTCTCTTTTAATTCATTCATTCATTTAACAAATGTTTATTGAGTACCTACTATGTGCCAGGTACTGTACTAAGCTCTAAGGAAACAAAGGCAAAACAAATCCCAGCTTATAGCAAAGCTCCTATACAGGAAGATGAAAGAGTAAGCAAAACAGAATTCCCTAGGAAGTGCAGTGTTGAGGTCAGCTGGGGTTATATGAAGGATTTGAGCAGTACCTATAGGAATTATACTGGGGTTTTTTTGTACTGGAGGGGCAACTTGCCCCAAAAGAAAGGGCAAGGGGTATTCTGTTACCAAGAGAAGTGATACTAGGCATACAAAATTCACACTTCACTTGGGGAGTTGGAAAAGATTTTGCAAAAGAGATGACATACTATGAATTATTCCTGTTATGTCTTAACCTAAATTTTTTTGTAGCATTTACTTTTATTATAGTAGCTTTTGTTTACAGGTCTTCCTTTTTACACTGAAATCATTGGTAATTTTACAAATAATGGTAAGAAAATGAAATTCTAAAATATTTTAAATACATTTTCCCCAGGAATTAGAGATAAAAGGCCCACATTTGTACCACTACCTACTGACCCTGCACTGTAGGGGAGCAGAGCCAAGTTTCTGCAATATGTTGCACAGCATCTCACCTGCATAACTTGGGTCAGGTTGCATTTGTAATCCTGGAAGCAAAGACATGAAAGGGGAAAGGGAAGTCATGGGAGATACATTTGGCTGCTCTGTCCAATGTTGTTCTAGAAATCCAAAGTCCTAAAGGAACTGAGTCAAGAACCAAGAAGGGTTAGACAATTCCAAAAACTAAGGTTAAAGGTGGTACCAAAGGATTTTTCCAGAAAACTACTTTTTATTCTCCAGGTGACTTGTTGGACTTTTAGCCCTAATGGGTCATGATATACTAAAGATGGTGTTCAGCCTCTGACATGCTCTGAGGCATCATCTTCTTTATGGGGTGTAAAGAGGACCATAACATGGTTGCCTTATAGCTTCTCACACCATAACCTCACCTTCTCACAGGGGAACCCTTGAAGCAGCCCTCTTCTCCATCCCCACCAAGAGTAGCAGGAGAACATGCTATGGAGGAGAGGATCTCCAGTTTTGTCTTGCATATGTTACCCTTACTTAGAAAGGTAAGAGATTTAAGATATCTTAAGTCTTCAGCTTCTGTAGCCCACTTGATCTCTTTCGCTTACACACACACACACACACACACACACACACACACACACATGAAATAAAAACGTCATTTACTTCTAGATCAGGAAAAGCATTATTGTTCAACAACAAATATTTATTGAGTGTTTACTATGTGCCAGACCCTGTCTAGGTGCTTGGGATCTACTGATAAACTAAATAGGCAAGATAGACAAAACACTCTCTGCCCTTATAAAGATCACATTCTAGTGGAGTGTTTTTTTAATATCCCATGTGCGCAGAAGTATCAGATTGTTCTTTCAAATTATATTTAACTAGAAGTAGAGTACAGTGGGAGGATCACAAGGAATGTGATGTGGACAAGTGGCTTCTCTAAGTGGGGGAGTGCGTAGAACGAAGAGGAGTGACAAGGATAAAGTCAACTACTTTATACTTTGGTTTGGGTAAGACCATTTATCTTTTTAACAAAAATGGAAAAAATTCTATTAAAAAATTAGAAAACATACAAGTAGGTACATTTAATAAATAAAGTGATTTTCTTTTTCCTCCCAACAAATCTACTACTGCTTTTCAGATTTTATCATTTTCCATCTACTAGTCAGTCAATCAGTCAGTCAGTCTGTCAGCATGTCGTGCTCATAGTTTTACAGCATGGCACTTCGCAGATAAGAATCCCATTTTTTTTTTCTTACATGGTTTCAAGAGCCATCTGGCAGTCAGGCTGTTGAATTGAATTCAAGGATGCTTTCAGATTAGTGCCATGTAACATGCAATTCACCTTATCTCCATTAGGCACATTACTGTCCCCCAGTGAATGAGATCTGACAGAAACAGTAAAGAGCAACTTATCTAGCATCTAACAAGCATTGCTTTTCCCAGGATGGGTGAAGAAAGAGATGCTGAAGGGAGGCTTTGCAATAAGACTTAGCATCATTGAGTAATCACAATGAGTACATTGTAAGTAAGTCGCCCATGCCAGTCATCGTAGCTGGAAAACCTATGCTATGGTACCTATCCTGGAAGAACTCAGACAGATGAAATTCCATTTCAAAGGAAATAGAACTAAAAGTCCAACCTTTAGAAGCTCCAAAAAAGGGAGGCTTCTATAGGTTTAGTTCTGGAGAAGGGGAAGTGGTCACTGCAACTATGCATGAGACCAGAGTACACTTCTGTCAGCTGGCCTTGTTGGCTGAATCTCGTAGGGTCACACAGCCAGATTTGCTACCAGCCACTTATCGTGGGGAAAAGTGTTGTCCTGGAGTTTCTCTTCAGTTATGAGTGTGATCTCTCAGAATTGCTTTCAAAAGTGCTGTAGCAAAAAGACCTCATATAGGGACAACACTGTCAGTCAATGTGGGCTGCTATTTTTTTTATTGGAAATAGATTGAAGCCTCAGTGTAAGTTAATAATTATATCCTGAGGCAGAGGAAGACTTTTCTAATCCTTAACGGTGTCCTTTGGGACTTATTTAGAGTTTCATAGAGTCATAAGGTGGGTATCGCTGGGAATCAGTTCCAGATTTCCACAAAATTCTGTATTGTGAAAATTGCTACATGAAATGAACAATGAGTTGGTTCACAGCTACTTCGGGGTGGATGGGTGGGAAATGTCATCACAATGGTGTTTCCCAATTTACAAACCAGTAGGAATTCTTTTCTTGGAAAATTGGACACATATGTAGCTATAAGTAGTCTGATGCTTAGTTTTCCATTTTTAAAGAAGTATGAGTAACTTTCTACTATGTATAGCGCTTTGTGTGTAGGCATCAGTGGAGAACGGGTTTGGGCAATGTTGACACTATTTTATACAATAATTATTAAAAATGTCTATGGCATGAAAATTCAAAACAAACACTTTTCCTGAGGTTGTAGATTTAACCTAAAATTAAGTTCACAGTTTTTCCACTGTGGCTAGGGGTGGTAATCAAAGATTAAGTGGATTTGCTTCATTGGGGGTCCCCAGTTACCACCAAAACACCTTTAATCTCTAAATTCAGGCCCATTCCTGTAATGTAACTCATTTGGTCCTTTTACACTTTCCCCCTTCAACCCCAATAGATTCCTGTGGCTTTTGTGTTATATTTTCATAGTTGTGATCAAATAATTATTCCCATCCCATCTTGCTCACGCTTCTTCACATCATCTCTTTTGTTGCAGATTTAAACTTGCACACACTCTCTCTTGTCTCCTCCCTATTAATTCTGCCCAGGAATTATTCTACGGGTGAATAGAAGGTACTGACTGTTCAGTGTTTTCCATGTATTGTCAGCTGCTTTATTGCTGCCTTCCTCCACTTTTTTTTTCCGCTAAAAAGCATGAAGATGTTCATTTAAATCACTAGGCTCCTGTCATGTCACAATAGAATGGATGCCTCGGATTGGGTGGATGCTTTGAGTAATACTGAAAGCTGTGTCTAATTTCTGTCAGCAGCAAAGTGGCAAAGAATACAGAAATACCCTTTTTGGAGGATGTAAAAAAGGTCTCCTCAGAGTGGAACCATTTTCCCAGAAATATCAGGCTTACTAATTTCAAGTGTCCAGGGACTTGCAATCATGGTGAATGAGTTTGAAGTTTAAGATTCCATAGCTGTCATTCAAAGAATGTTGGAGATCCAAGATATATTCTCAATCAAAATGCAAGCACAAACTGAGCACATTTCCAAGGCCATTCCGGTACACTCTTCTCTGCTGCATGTCCATCAATCTCATCTATTTTTTTTGAGCATATCTGAGTTTTGGGTCCTGTGAAATGTCATGGAAATACAAAGCCATTAAAAGGAGAGAATTGAGCATTATGACAAAGAAGGATGTTCCTGATAACTTATTAAACAGAAATACAGTGTGTATTATGTGATCCAATTTTGTTACACACACACACACACACACACACACACGCACACACGCACACACACGCACACACACACGCACACGCGCACACACGCGCACGCGCACACACACACACACACACACCAGGGAACAAAGAATGAAATTACACAGAGAGTTACAAAAAATTTATACACATTTTTAAAAGGAAAAACCTGTATTACAACATTATAATATTCAGTATATTGATGACAAAAGCTGAATACAAGGCACGTTTGACTTCTGCAAGTACAAGAGGTGCTCAAAGTGGTTTCCATCAGCGTCCAGACACTCCGACTACAGCAAACTATTGCTTGGGTAATGTTGACTAAAGCACCCACTTGTATCACTGCACATAATGTTTCAATTTCTTCCTGAAGTACTGCCAGTGTAGATGGTTTTCTATGGCACACCACATCCTTTAAGGTCCCCAATAGGTAGAAGTCAAGGGGTGTTAAGTCAGTCAGGAGAACATGGGGGAAACTCAAACAACATTCTCGAATTCTAAATACCACTTCCAAATGGTCTTGCGCTCCTCGAACAACAACCGTGCTTCGGTCCTTTTCTTTGACTGTCCTGCCTGTCGCATGGTGAAGCTAGCATTCATTTGATCAACGCCATCTCTTGAGCAAATATCATACGACACCTTGCTACCATAATTCAATTCAACTTCTAAAAGTAATACATCAGTAACATCGCTTAAAATGTGTATAATTTTTTTGGCACCTTGGTATACACCAAAACATTAGCTCTGGAATATCTCTAAATGCTAGGATTACAGAAGATTCTTATATTTTTCTTTATGGGCATCTTTATTTTCACAATGAATGAAAATAATAAATATTACATTAAACTACCAGCAATTTGGCTTCATACATGCAGGGCCCTCAAGGGGATAGGGACTTACATTAAAAGCAAACAGGACAAAAAAGCTCATGGTACAGTTATATGATTTCACCAGGAATAAGTTAAGTTTTCATAATGACTTACTAATTCTAAGGGTGAAAATAAGTTCTGATAGATTTCAAATTAGTTTAGGTTTCACTGAGGCTTTCAATGCTCCCATTCAGTGTTTCAATGTGTGTTTTCCCTATGTCTAACACTATTTACAGATGGTTTGGAAGGAAAAAAATTAAGATATCTTTAGACAGTGTTATCATATTTTATTTTAATATTTGGAAACAAACAATATTTTATTGTACCCTTTTCTTATATATACATATATGCTCTTCTTTTGATATATTTAAAGAATATTTTTTCTACTTCCTCTGAGGCCTTTTCGCAAGTTGGAATTTTTTTTTAATTTAATGTTTTTTTGATCTCCCTCCAAAAGCTTTATGACAGCTGAGTTTAAGTGGTTGCTTCAGGCTACAGAAGTCAAGATGTAATTGAATTATGCTTTCAGGCTTGGGATACAAAAATCAAGAAAAATTTCATTCATTATGATTAATTAATCCAGAAGCACAGTGGTAGCATTATGATTATATTGTATCTGGAACTTGGCATATTTTCAGCTGACATTTACATGGTAAAGAAGACAGAGAAATGGTAAGTGTGTGCATGGCAAACTGGTCCATAATGGACAGGCTGGGGAGTGGTGGGGGATGCGGGGGAAAGGGAAGAAAAGAATAAATAAGAAATCAAGGGGAAGAAAAGATGTTATATATTGCATGTGGAATTTGGGTTTTCAAAGATTCCTCTCATTCTTATCTCCTGGAGAATCCCACAATATAGGACGATGAATGGCTTACAAGTGAAAGTTACCCTCAATTCCATTTTTACTCTATGCCTCAAATTGTCATACATGGTATTGTAGTGAAAATTACTCATAATGATAGTGACATACACAAGTAAATAATAAAAATGTTTCAGATATGTCTGTTGGAGAAGAAGCATTGCTGAAAGAATTGCCTACTCACATCCTTTTATATGGACTTTTTTCCTTTGTATGATAAGCTTCATAAGGAGATTACCTGGGATGTATGATGCTATCTAGTAGACAGCTGATATAGCTGAGGGACCAGCATCAGCTGAGAAAGACTTCTCAAAGGTGAGGAAGTGGAGAAAGACAAGGAGAGAAAGACAGAGAGGGAGAGAGAAGAGTAAGGGCATTAGATGGCGTGAATCCACCAACCACTTCTGTAATCGTGGTAAATAATAAACAATCACAGAATCTCAGTGGCGTACAACAAACTACTAGAAAGCAAGGATTTATCACACAGCTATGGGTCAACTCTGCTGATCTCTGCTAGGCTTGCTCAAGCTTATGCAAATCAGGGGGGAGGTCAGTTGCCCCAGCATGGCTGGGATCACCTGGGCTTCTCTTCAAGGCATCTTGAGGCTCCACTCCCCATCTTGCTTGGATCAGCTGGCTAGCTGAGCCATGTTTTTCTCATGGTAAAGGCAGAGGCCCAAGAGAGAGGAAGCTCTGCTGCACCAACTTAATTTAAGCCTAAGTACCTATGGCATCTGTAAATATCCCATTGGCCAAAGGAAGTCACATGGCCTGAGTATAGTGGGCCAGGGAAATAGGAGACACTGGAGAGAGTAAAGAACTGTAAGAAGTAAACTCCATCATCACAGGGGTAAAGGGGAAGGAGAAATGAAAACGAGAGAGACCTAGAAAAATAATTTCCTTCAGATCTTGCACAACCCATAGATAAGCAAATGAGTAACTCATTGGTGATAGTTTCAAACCTTCAAGGTATTGGGAGCTTCATTAGAATTTATTTCGAAGGATTTTTGCTAATAATGTTATGACTTTGGGGAAAGAACACATCCTATTGTGGGTCATAATCCCACATTGGCAGCCACTTTCTTTCTGTGTATTGGCATAAAGTTTTTTGTGAGCAGTGTGGGACAAAGTATTTTTTCTGGGTGTCTGTGAATTTTCATTTGTCATTAGTTTTAAATCACGTTGTCATGCTTGCTCCAGCAGCACATATCCAAAATCACGTTGTCCTTGTGACAGCTCAGGGGCCTTCCAGATGTAGACATCAGATAACGCAGGTAGTTGTAAGCCAAGGGCTCATATGCTGTGCATAGGTGCTATATATGGATGAGGATCCAAAATATGCTTCCTAAATAAGAAAGCCAATCAAAAACAAGGAACACTTTAATTATTAAGGCATTTATAGGAACACTTCTAGAAAACTGACCTCTTTGTCTGGTTCTATATTCCTTTGTGTGATATTATGCAAAGGAAATTCTTTATACTCCTCAAAGGACCTCATTTTCTATACCGGTAAAATGAGATATTTAAAACTTCTATATATAAGTGAAAGCTCTATACTGAAATACTCAAGTCTATAATTTTGACAAAACCAAATGTATTTGACTTTTAAGGTTTTACAAAAGCACTGTGGCATGAGGCATCCATTCCAATAGATAATATAAGACTCTGAGGTAATGTTAAGATCAGACCAGTGTGCTGAAACAGACAACTGGTACCTTTGTCTGCCCAGCCCTCTTTCCCTTGGACCTCTACTCTGTACCGTAGGAGTTTCTGGGGAAAGTCATTCGGCAGACCATGCCCTCCCACCACGGCCACCCTGACTGCAGAGGCCAATTTGCCCTAACTGGGGCAATGAGACTCTCTTTCCTAGAAATTTGTATCTCAAGCAGTGATCCATAGGGATAGAATCCTGTGAACAAACATAAAGCCAAGGGAGCTGAGCCATCCAATGGCAGGGCACTAAAGAAACTAAAGAGAGAGCTGGCGTTCGTAATTCCATTACCTTGATCCTCAGAGCGGCTCTGGTTTTCACCTTTTCCAAAACTTGAATGTTCCTTCCTGTGCACTCTCTCTTTCTAATAAATTGCCTTTTTGCTCATGTTGCCAGGGTCCATTTTTGTTGCTTGCAACCAAACAAATGATGCTTGATAATGTGGATGGGGTCAGTTTGCCTCCATTCCACACTTACTTTGTAATTGCAGAGTCTTGAAAGCCAATATTCTCGTTTTTCAAACTCCCTTGCTGCTAGGGTTCTGGATATAATTCAGCTTCCACCAACTTAATGCTTTAGTGTAGGTGTGTCCAACCTGCAGCCCAGGAAGGCTTTGAATGGGGCCCAACACAAATTCTTAACATACTGTAAGACTTTTTTGTGATCTTTCTTTTTTTTTTTTTTTAGCTTATCAGCTATCATTAGTGTTAGTGTATTTTATGTGTGGCCAAAGACAATTATTCCAGTGTGGCCCAGGGAAACCAAAAGGTTGGACACTGCAGGGTAAGATTTAGACATCTGAAATGAGCCAGAGGCCAGTTTCCTGTCCCTTTGGGCTCTTTCTACTGATAACCATGGTTGTAAAAGTCTTGACACTTCTCTGCAGCAGTGTCCTCCTGTCCACTCTGTAGTTTCCTTGGTGATGAGAAGTTGTGGTTCAGGTAGCAGCAGCAGCAGTGGCTATTTGCTCTGATTCCCTAATTCCTGCATGGTGGTTTCTTGGTACCCAGAAGTCATGGCAGTAGTGGTAACAGAGTTCGTGACTTAAGTGTGGCTACAATGGTGTCTCAGTGGTAGTAGCTGGTTCTGCAGGGTCAGTTCTGTATTATTCTGCAGTCACTTCTAGGCACCCAGACTACAGCCTGATCCTGCCACACTTGTAGTGATTTTGTTAGTACTCATTTTCTGCATTAAATTTTTTCTGCTTATGAATACCTAAAGTGGTCTCTTTCCTGCATTGAATGTTGACTAGTATAGAAGCTTAACTGATACAAATATAAAATGATCTAGAAAAGGATGATGTTAGCCAATTGTATAGGAATATATAAATAAAACTAATGTAGTACAAGGGTGGTCAAATTAATTTTGTACTTGAATTTCTTTTATATCATCAATAGATATGTACAGATATCATCAAGAATACAGGAGCTATAACCTTTGCCAGATACAGGTAAGTGCTGGGTCATGAAAATTCAAATTTTACAAAGAATTACAGAGATTTCCTCACAATAATTTTTGTCTGATAACAATATAGCAGTTTTTAATTGAAAATTTGATTCTAAAATATATATTAGACTCTCCATTAACCAGAACTCAAGCAACCAACATTCTCAAGAGTGCTGGTTGCTTGAATTCTGCTTAACGGAGAGTCTACTGGCATTTACTGACATCTACCAATCCCCGTGGATGCTGGTTAACTGGGAGTCTATTCTATTCAGAAAAATAAAGAACTAAGGAAAGTCAAGATGCTCCTAAAGCCCCAGTAGAATACGACAAGGGGACTCATCTTACCAAGTACCAATTTATTGTAAAGCAATGATAAAGAAGGTAAAGTAATATTGATCCTTTAGGGAAACCAGCAGAACAGAATGGAATGTCCAGGGAGAGACTCACACAATATGGAAATGTTATGTGTAACTAGGTTGTAATGAGGACCAGTGGGGAAAGAATGGACTAGTCTCTCGAATATGCTAAGAAAACTAGTTATAGAAAGAAAACAAAAAGGACTGCTTAACTTTATTCACACACACACACACACACACACACACACACACACATACACAGACACACACACACACACAATTCAAAATGGTTTAGTGATATATCAATGAATGGCAAAACTTCAAAATTTTAGAGCTTCGAGAAGAAAATTTAGTAGAATAGCTTTAAGACATCTGGGTAGGATTGGGCAGGGAAAACATTCTTAAACAAGGTACAAAAATAGAACACCATAAAAGATTGGCCTTGTCTTTGACTGCAGTTAGTTCCTGACAGACACAGAGGTACAGTCAGATAAAAGTCAGATGGCTCAGAGATTGGTCCTTCCTGGTACTGCACACATGGCAACAGAGCCACATCCAAATGACTGGGATGTAACAGGAACAGAGTTAAGAGCTAAAACAAGGTGTGGTGTAGAGCAGGTCTGAAAGTGTGGGTGGCCAGGTGAGTGTCACATAAGGAGGAGCAGCTAGCATCCAGAGGACGGCAAGAGGGGTGGGAGGGATAAAATTCAATGCAGAGTCTCATCATATCATATCTCATTGTAATGTCTTGTCATTTCCATTTCCTCTTAGTTGATCCATAAGGATTAGAGCTTTATTGCTTACCGTAAGTTCTATTAAATGAAAATCCTTGTAGAACACATGACATCTTTAGACCCCGTAAATGTGAGGCATTTAAAACACTAAGATAGTATTGACTTTTTAAAATTATTGGGTTTCTATATTTTAATATAAGGTGTCTTAAAATCTAATAGACTTATCCAAAAGTTCTATCAATATATTAAGGGCCAAGGGAAGAAACTGGTGAAAAATTCTTTCCTTGGAATCAGAGGACTGTTACAGGTGGACTACAGAGGAGATGCATAAAGGTGAGACATAGGAGTTGAGAAATAAAGAAGATCAAGCTCTCAGCTAGTATTCATAAACCAAAATAGCAAAAGCCAAGTATTTGAAATGGAAAAAAAATCCTTACTTTTTATACTACAGCAAAATTTCTTCTAAAGGAAAATGGACCATTTTAATAAAATGGAGCTCTATCATAATAACAATTTAGAAACAGGATGACTGATAAAACAAGCTCATGTTTTTAAAAAGTGTGTTTCTTAAAATCACATAAACAAAACCTCCCATAGACTAATACTTTCGAACAAGAATATTGTTCAAGTATTTTGCTTTTTATTTAACATTTTTAAGAAATTGAGGGACAATTTTCTTGAAGAGTTCTTGACATATTAGATAAAAAATTGCAGATAAAGGGAAATAATTTCTTTTTAAAAAGCATCTAACAACTGTAGCCAACCGTGTAAAAACATATAGGTCTCAGAATTAATAGACTTGTGTTCCAATAATAGATGTTGAGACCTTGGACAAATCTCCCAAGTTTCTTACATTTTGATTTTCTTGTCTGGAAAATAAGAGTATTGTACAAAATGATAGAAAAAACAGAACTGAAAATCCAGATAATCAGAAAGGCAGGCATTAAGCCACAGCGGCGTTTCAGACCTTAAGTATAAGAGGAGGCCAGAGGGGAAAAGGTAACAAGAGCATGACAGACCCTCATTCTTAGAGACTGGGTATCTAGCAAGCTCAAAAGACAGGTGGCTTCCAAGACAGGTGAACTTTAACTGAAGTTAGTGCTGACTGAGGTGGAGACTGAATCTCCTGAACAAGAAAAAAAACTCCAGGCCTGAGAACTAGGCTCCTTTCACCGAAAGGATACATGTGCTGCTGAGTTTGAAGCCAATGCTCCTTAAAGCACTCCTGTGTCAAGTTCACCATTACTGCTTGGGAGTAGGTGACAATGCCTGGTCTCAGAGATGGGGGCAAAGAACTCTACAGGAAGGTGAGAGCAGAAGCTGGGGAACTGTGGAACCCAAATTGACATTAAGCTTCTCACCGAAAAGTGACCAACAGAAGAATGAAGATTTCATTAGCACTTTTGTAAAATGAGAAAACACAGTTCTAGACAAGCTGTGTGGCTGTCAGCCTGGAAACTTCACTGTAAATCATTTGGAAAGTTGTATTTGTCAACAAAAAATTAAAATGACTTTAATGATAGCTGCTTAAATGTCATCGTGCATTTTCACCACAGTCTCCTTTCCTGGGGAGAAAATTTCAAATTTGTCACTATTATCCTCTCTTAGAAGTGGCTTGGGACAGGCGTTGTATGAAATATAAACCAAAACACAACAATCAACTTCTGGATGGGATTCCAGTGTCATATATGGAAACAGCATGTAAACCACAAAGGGAGGAGGTAGCAGTGTATTTGTCAGATCGCCAATAGAAGACAATGTCTAAATTCCCCTAACTGAATCTGTCTTTAGAATATTTTATGTTTTCCAAATCAGACCTGAGGTTTTCTGAAATGATGAACAGCAACACCCCAAGCAGCAAAATCTTAATCAGTACAACTTTGAAATTTGTAACTGAAAATTAATCAGTTCACCCTGTTGAGGTTAAGAGCATGATTGTGTGATAATGTTGCTCATTTCAAACATAGAAAAATCCCAGGAGGGAGTTCCCTGATGGTGTAGTGGCTTAAGGCTTCGGTGCTGGTGCTGTCAGTGCTGCAGCCTGGGTTCGAGTCCCAGTCAGGGAGCTACCCACATACCAAAAAAGAAAAAAAAAAAAAAAAAAAAAAAAAAAAAAAAAAAAAAAAAAAAAAAAAAAAAAGAAAGAAAAGAAAAGAAAAGAAAAATCCCAGGGAAGATAGGGGTCCTACTAAGGCTTTTGTATTTTTTAATTATTTATTTAGATTAAACTTTTCTTCACTTGGTTTACAATGCCATTGCTACTATGTAAATTAATCTCTATATCCCTCCACCCAATTTTCACTAACTGTGGAGTGGAAAGATGTTGGTCTATGTCTCGTCTTTGCTATGCACTTGCAGAGAGCCACCAAGTCAGGCGTCTAACCTCTCTGGACTCTTTCACATCTGCAAGTAAGGATGATCATACCCACTTCATGGGTATGACCAGTCTTGTCATGAGGAATAATCCAAGGGAAACTGTGTGCAAGGCCTGGTATTCCTGAAATGTTAGTTTCCTTGGTCTACAACTGGCCCCATTCTACCTACTTAACCATATTTCCCATCCAATTAAACCTACAACTTGCATTTAATGTTTCTGCCTTGCTAATTCTCACTCCCCACCTTGGGTTATGTTACTGCAGTCCCATCTTATTTACCTAATTTCTACTCATCTTGTAGGTCTAAAAGCAAATATGTCTACACATAAGCATCAAAAAAATGGAAATGGATTTGTGTTACTTTGTTACTCCTACCTCTAACATCTTTTCTTATGTGTTTATGCACAGTCGTTCCTTAATTTGTGAGTATCATGTGGAATGAAAAAAAAAGAGACTTGCTGAAGTTCATCTGTGTAGCATTTATTTTCAATTCTACAAATACTTATTTCTTACCTACTATGTAGAGTATATAAAGTTGAGAAAAAAATCAATTTCTTTCCTTGTGGGCCCATTATTCCCTCAGAAAGAAATTTGAATGATGCTGTATGGTGTATTTTTCACTCAGCTGAAGTAGCTGTTATGAAGTATCTTGTGTCTTTATATTTGGGGACATTCAGACCATAGTAGCCTTTTGCTTGCATTTTTCTGGAGAATAAGATGACATTATGTAGTCAATGCTTTAAATAATATGATAGGTGATGATTTTTAAGTAAGATGCCATAATTTTCCATCTAGGTTATTTAAAATTCATATTAAGGCAAAAATATATATATTTTTTTGTTTACCAACAAATTGTGGCTTGGTAAATGATTCATTAGGAGTTAAAGAAAGGGCTTTGTGGTAAAACAGTATAACCAGAACACAATTGCAAAAGGTGAGTTATGTTTATCAATCAAATGAAAACTATGTATTAAATACTAGAATACATGTCAATTCATGTACTGCTTGGCCTTCAGTAAATGGAAGTAAATCTAGTTAACTGTGTTTGAATATATTTTGTCAGTTTTGCTCACATGGTTTATATTTGAACTCAAACCTGCTATCTTGATTTATTAGTTCTAAACTGGAGGCTAATGCTGTCTGTCCTCTTACAGAACATTCGCCTTGTGCACCATTCAGCTCTCTGTCTCATAGACTTAATCCTGTTTATTGAGTTCACTAAGTAGACCTTATTTCATAGAAAAGAAAAAGAAAGGAATGGCATACTTCCTGGCAATATTTAGTGTGGGCTGATGGGGTGGTAAGGAATTTTTATAAATTTCTTCTGGGTAGAAGAAGGATGTACATACTCACCATGTGTTAAAGTTACTTAGGGGTGATGGTCTTAGTCCTTTCTAGAGGTCCATCTATCTGAGAACCTGCTGAGCGTGAATACAAATCACGAGTTGGGCTGTTTTTCCCGAGCTGGCTGCAGAGACAACGTGTCTAGGCTCCCAGTGAACAGCCACAGCCCACAGAGAATGTGTGTTTACCCAGGCCTTTTCCATGGTTTACTTCTGAAAATTGGTTCAACCACATAGGAATCTAGTTAGACTTTAGAATTATAATCTTTGACTGGCACATAACCCAGACTTTTAAAATAGGATTTGGAAAATCAGATTGGAGCTTAAAAATTAGGGAAAATTGTAAGAGTCCAAGTCTAACCCTCTTTCGAGTGCACCTGAAAGCCACCTTTTATGTCGTGGGTACCCATCAACAAATCATCCATGTTTACTAAATGTAATAATCAGAAGCAGAATTTCAGTCCTATGCAGCTCACCTGGGAAATAAAGGTATGCGAAAACTTATGTTGTATATGATCCCTATTAAACTAGACATATTTGACCTAGATGCTTAGGATAAATTTCTGTAGCATAATGTCAGTTTCATAGTATGCACCTGTGATGTTTCATCCATGAACAAAGGTTGGTACTATGGTTGACAAATTAATGTGTAAGGTTGATAAATAAACTCTAACTTTAGGAATTTTCAAGCTATTGTATCTGCATTTCTGAGTGCAAGAAGGGAATAATGAAGACTGATGCTTTATTTGAAAATCCATTGTTTTTCTTGTTAAGAATAAACCAGTTACTAATAGAAAGAAAAAGCTTACCCCTAGTAGAAAGCTAGCAAAAAATTTACTATGCAATGAAGAATTTGCCTTTTCTGGTTCTAGCATTCAGTAGCTGAAAGCAGATCATTGCCATAAAGAAGTATTTACCAATTTTAAAAGGTCTTGGCCCATCAGAGCTAGTGTTAGATTTGGAATATAGCTTTTGTTGCCAAGGTGACAAACACTTATAAATATAACACATCTTCTAATGTGCTTTTAACTTGGTATTTTTATGGCTTTTAAATCAGATACCATTAGCAAATATATTAGGTAATTTAGCTGAAAGACCATTTTCCTCTAACACTTTTTGTTGCATTTCCCCAGGTATTTCAGTAAATGTCTGTTGTGACATTCTACTCCTGCTAGGCTTGCAATGTAAGGGGATACATAGAGTACATCTAGTAAAGATTAACATATATTACCTTGCTTTTTTTGTATTGATCACTGAAAAAATATATAAAAGAAAGTTAAATTTGTAGTCTCCTTGAAGAGTAATCATTGTTTCTATTGTTATTTTGGGGTCTATACCCCCTCCTCTCCCAAATTACAACCTGGCTTTAAGATTCAATATGCAAAGGAACGGGTTTGGGAAAAAGCATAATAACTATATATTAATACTCCCCCAAACCTCCACATCTAGATGTTTTCCCTTAGACATCAGGAAAAAAAGCTGTGGGGAAAATAATTACAATAGATCATCTGGAGCCCTAGTATTTCCACAAGTCTCAGTTTATTGTTCCAAATAATAAACCCAACAGCTAGGCAGGGAAGGAATCAGCTCTAAATGTGTTCACTGGATGCACTGAAAGCTTGTGAGGTGGTTGTATCTGTCACAGCAAAGATGAAATCAGAGAGACATATTTAGTTTGAGCCCAAATTCGCATTTATTGTTGCCATGTCAGAAATTCTTCTTAGAACATTGTCCATTCATTCATTTATTGTATTTTCTTTCATTCATTCAAGCAACAGACACTGAAGCAGCATCAACCACGTTCCAAGCACTGGAAATACAGACACGATCAAGTCCCTGCCCTCAAGAAGGATATAATATTAGGAAAGAGGCAGGTAAGGAAGGAAGGATTACAATGCAGTGAAAAATGCTAATGTAGAGATTAAGGAGGGGTCAGAGACAAGTCCCCAGAGGGTAAAGACGCTTTGCAAATTGTTACTAGAGAATCGAGACTGAAACAAGGAACATGTATTTTAATAGCCAAATGCTCCACAGTTAAGGTTTCCTGTGGCAAATCCAAAATTGCTATTTGCTTACTGTGTGATGCTGAATGCTTCTCTGGGCCTCAGTCACTCCTGGGTAATGTCGATAATTATCCTTGCCACCCGCATAGCTCATAGAAGAATGTTGATAGCATTAATGGGGTCCGGGTGGTGAAGCTACTTGAATTGTTTGAAAAAGAAAGATGCTATGTAAACACACAGCATCCTTATTATTCCAAGCGGCAGCATTTTGGATAATTACCATATAATGCTGCACCTTTGTGTGTGTGTGGTTTGTTTCTTTGTAGAAAGCTAAGTGCTAATGTTGAGGTTCTGTAATAACTTTGGAAACAATTTTAATCCAGTAGACAAAGCACAGTAATCTTTAGATAAGTTAAATCCCCTTGTATTTCAGTAGATTTTGCTGTTTACCAAGGTCTTAGGCAATTTTACCACAATTATGAAAAGCAGTGCCCAGCAAGCCCAGCTCTCAGCAAGTATCTGAAAGACGCTGTTGCGGACAGGCCAAGAGCTTCTTTACAGCCAGACACAGCTGTGTGTGTGTGCGTGTGTGTGCGTGTGTGTGCGTGTGCATGTGTGTGTGTGTGTGTGTGTGTGTGTGTGTGTGTGGTGCATACACCTGAGCCTGGGGCTTGCCAGAAAGAGCTGGGAACGAGCTGAGACTGGCTAGCATACCTGAGACAGCTGTTACCCCCGGCACCCAGATTCTTCTCTGGGACTCCAGGCCGGCTCCCTCCCCCTCCCCTCCTCCTGCTCCTCCTTCCTCACCTCTACCTTCTCTTCCTTCACTCCCACCTCCTCTTTCTCATTTTCTTCCTCCTTTGCATAGTCTCTCACTTTCTTCACCCAGTCACAGGGTGGGAGATTGCCAGGACCCGAGGCTGTGCTCCAGTCCTGCTCGCCAGATGCTCTGGGACTGTAGAGAGAGGGAAGTACCCACACTGGTCAGGGCATGAAGTCTCAGAGGCAGAGGACCCTCAGCACTCTTGTTTGTTCCATCTTTCCTTTCAGCCACTCGTTCTCTGCCTCAATCCTTTCTACTTGCCCTCTGTTCCTTCCCCTTGTCCTTTTCTTCCCCCTTCCCCCTTCACCCGCCTCCCTCCCCGCCTCCCTCCCCTCCTCCTCCTTCCTTCTTCTTTCTCCACCCGCCCCCCATGCTCACCTTGATTTTTGTGCTGAAGATTAGCCATGAATTACCTGACAACCAGGGAAACGACAGTTCAAGGCAGATCTGTTCTTAGATCATGAAACTTGCTTTGGGCAAGACATTATTTACGAACGTGACCTGGGATTTGCAGAGGCAGTCCAGCCGTTCATTAATAAAGGAGGCAGGCTGTATTAAGAAGCCTCTGTTAATCCCCTTCTGCCCCTAGAAGTACTGCTGCTCAGAAAGCTTCCTCCAGGAGATGCCAAAGAGCAGTGGGGCTACACAATAAATAGTTAAATGACTGCAAAGATTTAAAATAAAAACCTGTTCAAGAAACCCTCCTTAGTTCCCTATGGGCTCTCGTGGTCTGAGGTAGTTTTTCATAGGCAGCCACTGGTATTAGACAGAACTTGAATAGCCAATCAGAATGAATTTTCCGAGGGAAAATGCCAATGCTGAACCAGCATGGGAATGGCAAAGAACCCTAGACCCCTGGAGGCCCCAGGGCCCTTGACAAAGGTAAAAGGTATGTGTCACAAATATAAAGACCAACGGTTTAATCCTAAAAGATGGTCTCTGGTTACATTTCATGGACTTGGGACCCACTGACAGAAAAGAGCAATTATTTATAGTCATATACTTTTTTTTTAGTTTGACAAAGATCCCAATCATGGTGGATTATGTACATTTAATATCTCAATTAATAAACCTTCTACAATAGTAACATGTCAACTTTGGTTCAAGAAATCCACTCCAGTTGATAGTCATCCAGGAAACGTCTTTCATGCCTACATATTAAATTTAATCTGCCACCCCTGTTTTATAAGACTTTGTATTCATCTGCTGAAGCAAAGATGCTTATTTTATCATTCCAACTTAACAGCTTGCTTAGCAAAGCTGTTAAGTAGGAGTTTAGAAGATATTCATTGAATGCCTATTTTGTATATTTACAAAAGAGGTAGATTTAAGGGAGTTACCCAAAAGCAATGTTTTTTTGTCCCACCATGATCCTATTGGTCTTCCTTTCATTCAGCAGATTTATCTGTCATGAAGAATTTAAGTTTCATATTTTGCTCTGTCAGTTGTGAAAAGGCCTGTCAGCTGGGGCTTACACTACAGTTTGCCAAAAGGCCTATAGCACACAATGACAATACAATCTTATATTTGTGCTCCCAGTCTCCAGATAATCCCCCACTTTCCCCCTCTGCAGCCCAGTTATGATCAGGCTTAAGTTGCATATTCCGTTTTTAGCCAGATTTTGCTGATAAATGCTATCAGCAAGACTGAAATGAAATACAGCAGGTTTAGCTCTTATTACCAGTGTAGAACATGCCTTGGAGTTATGTGTGGGATACTGAGACAGTAGTTGTATAAAACCATTTCACTCACAGAAACTAAATAAAGGAATGTTAATGGTATTAGCTTTTATCTATTGAATGTTCTGGGGTCCTTTATTCATGCACCTGAAAATACAAGTCTTTGATTAACATTCTAGGAGATGTACTAGAGATACCTGGCCATTTACCGTATTGTTTCCGGTGGGGACACAATTTTTAGAGAAAACTGTGCAAATTTTTAACATTATTTGATACCTTCAAATACAAGGTACTTTGTTTTTGCCATTTTTGCTCTGAGTTCACAAAGACCTCTGATCAAAGAAAGATGGTTATTTCCCATATCCGTATAGAAGCTACCACAGTCTCACTAAATGGGAATCGTATAAATGGTCGGAAGCCGGCAATCCGTTCTGTTTATAACCTACATTCTTTTTATAACCTGGGTCTGCAGCGAAGTGGGAAGGACAGGCGCGTCAGAAAAATGCGTCATTGCCTCAGCTGAGGAGAGGGAAGGGTTAATCATCATTCCTAGAGCTCTGGGAGTGGAAGAAAAAAGCTTGCAGCCTGACACCAAAATAACATCACAATGAAAAGTAAAATTGCTTCTAAGGCTAAATTGCTTCATTTGAAAATTGTAGTGATACTGAGAACAATTATGTCACTTAAACTTTCACAATTTTGTTTTTATAAATCACTTATAAAACTATCATGTGGTTTAAATGCAATTATTTAATAAGGGCATTTGTAATTGTCCAATATAATCAATTATGCTTCAGTCAAGTTTTTCTTTGCGACTGGACTGTATTTTTCTTTATGGCTGAGTCACTCTTACGGCAATACGTGCTTTTTGAAAAAGCCAAATAAAATCATGGTTTTCCAGAAAAGTTCTTCTCCACCCCCACTGTACCCCCATTGCAGAGCATTTCCCCCACTGCAAACTGAGTCTCAGAATTCTTTTGTCCCCACCTTGTCTTAGAAATTAAATGTCTACTCAAACATGAGAAGGAAAAACACATAGCTAAATAACAGGGGAAGTGAAAGTTCTTCAAGAGTCATAATAGTGACCCTTGTCAAGCGTGTTTTCTAAGCTGAGACAGAGACCAGATCCGGTAGCGTGGAGTAAGTTACCCAGTAGGAGCCCTGTGATGTTGGTACCACAAGTCACAGATCGTGACTTTGATTTTCTAAGGAGGCAAGATTAATCATGGGCTGAATCTAGGGGCACTCAGCCTCCCAGGGGCTATAGGATTTTAGTTGCTGTCTGGTGCAATTTGTGGGTTATTTGGTTCACTTTGGACTGCCTTGAGAGCTGTGTTTTCCTTCCAAATTTCAACTGAACTCTCTGCTAATGCCTCATTCCTGTGTTTTGCCTGGTTCACCCTGATCTCTACGCCTACTGGCTTGACCAAGAGGCTTCTTGTGGAGCCAGGCACCTAGGCTCTCTTGCATCTATTCCCATCCTTTCTCCCTCCTGCAGACAGATACTCCCTTACCTCGGCTCTTCTTTTACATTTTCTGTTTCTCTAAAGATTCTCAGCATTTCATGAAAGATATCAACCTTCTTTCTCTCTCTGCTGTGCATCCTGCCCTCAAAGCAGATGCTCCTGCCTGGGAGCATTTCCTCTTTTCAGATGACTGTTTAAGACATTAAGTCCTGCCAGTGACAAGACAATTAGCTTCAGCCACATGGATTTAATGGAGCTGGGGTCCCAACAAAGGCTTCACATATGGGAGCCAATAAATTTGTTGTTTCAAAACCCAAATCTGATAGTATCGCTCCCCAGCTTAAAAGCTGTCCATGGTGTGCTCTTACCTTTGGGGAAAAGCCAAAGGTTGTGCATGCTTTGGCCTCCATAGTTCTTGAGTTTTTTCCTCATACTTTCTTTTCCTTCACTCTTTGTTCCAGCTACATAGGATTTCTCTCTAAATTGGCCACTTTCCCCTCCAGCTCAGGTTCTATATACCTGCTACTCCTTCTACTTGTGATCTTTTCCTACCCTCACCTCAACCCAAATCCCATATTCCTTACCAGGCTGGTGCTTACTCATTCCCCTTTCAGACCAAGCAAACCTACTGCAGGAAAACTAACCCATATGCTCTAAACCAAGAATGTGTTCTCTACTTACAGAACGACAGGCTTTTCCTTCAAATTATTTATGACATTTGAAATGTTACATTTATTTGCAGTATTATGTGATTATTATCCCATTTCAATAGCTGCTCCTTGAGAACAGGGACTTTTGTTTATGGTGTTCCTGTTATCTCTGCACTTGGCAGGCATTCAGTTTATTTCTGTTGAGTGAATGAACTCTTTGGGGTGCATAGAAATTTTGTACCAAAAAATAAGGAAAACAAACGTCCTCAACCTGAGCTAAGCAGCAAGGTTTTGAGAGCACCCTCATATGTGTTCATGGACAAATGTACAAGGACAAATGGAAAACAGCCAAAACATCAATGGAAGAACAGATAAATAAATTGTGCTATGTTCATAAAACATAGTACTATATAGCAGTTAAAATTAATGAATTAATGCCATATGTGTCCATATGACTAAATCTGCAAAACATAAACATAAAGAAAATGAGCATAATAAAATACATGTTTGTTTATTTGCCTAGAGTCCATGGAAGGGTATTAAGAAACAACAACAGCGGTCACACAAGTAAATACTAAGACTGGACATGAAATTTAGGAAGTGTAGGAAGATGAGGCTTTCAGAGTTCTTTTCCTCCTTTCCATGCCACCCCTCCAGACAAATTACAATAACAGGATTGTAGTCAATTCCTCCTTTATTTTGGCCACATTCTACTGTTTGCTTTCTGGAGTAGTCCTTAATTGCACTTGGGAATAAATATATCTCTAGAGAGTAAAGATTATCTCTAGAGAGTAAAGATTAGAGAGTAAAAATCATTTATTAATGGAAAAATAAAAGGAAATAAACTAGAGAATATAGAAAAGAAATAATATACAAAAATATTGAACTTTAATTCCTCTTTTGAAATATTCTATAGAGCTAAGTTTAAAAAAAGAGCGAGTTCCATGGTGGTGTAGTGGCTAGGCTTTGGCACTCTCAATGCTGCATCCTGGGTTCGATTCCCAGCCAGGGACTACCCCACTGCCCCCTGCAAAAAAAAAAAAAAAAAAAAAAAAGATATAGAAGATCTAAGAGGAATGTCTCTTCAAATTCTTCTGCACATTTTTTAATTTGATTGTTTTTTTGTTGTTGTTGTTGAGTTGCACAAGTTCTTTATATATTTTAGGTATTAGCCCCTTATCAGAGGCATTTTTGCGAATATTTTCTCCCATTTGATTGGTTGTCTCTTTTCTTTGATAGTTTTCTTTTGCTGTGCAGAAGCTCTTTAGTTTGATACAGTCCTGTTCATTTATTTTTTCTTTTACTTCCCTTTCCTTTGAGGTCAGGTTCATAAAGTCCTCGCTAAACTCAAGGTCTATAAGTTTAGTTCCAATGTTTTCTTGTATACAGTTTATTGTTTTCAGTTAATTTTGGTATACGGTGACAGTTTGCAGTTCAGATTTATTCTTTTGCATGTGATTTTCGAATTTTCCCAGCATAGATTTACTGAAGAGGCTTCCTTTTCCCCATTGTATATGTTTTGCTCCTTTGTCAAAAATTATTGGTCCATATATTTGTGGGTTTATTTCTGGATTTTCAATTCTGTTTCATTGGTCTGTGTGTCTATTTTTCTGCCAATACCTAGCTGTCTTGATTATTGACGCTTTGTAATATAGATTGAAATTGGGGAGTGTGATACCTCCAGTCTTACTCATTTTAAGTAGAATTGCTTTGGTGATTCAGAGTCTTTTGTGGTTCCATACAAATCTGATGATGCTTTTATCTATTTTTTGAAAAAATGTCTGTGGGAGTTTGATGGGAATTGTATTAAATCTGTGTTTTGCTTTGGGTAATATGGCCATTTTAACTATGTTAATTCTTCCAACCCATGAACATGGAATATCTTTACATGTCTTTGTGTCCCCTTCAATTTCTTTTAATGGTATCTTATAGATTTCAGTATACAAGTCCTTTACATTCTTTGTTAAGTTTATTCCTAGGTATTTTATTCTTTGTGTGTGTGTGTGTGTGTGTGTGTGTGTGTGTGTGTGATCGCAAAAGGTATTGTCCTTCTCCTTTCTTTTTCCGAGGTTTCATTGTTAGTATATAGAAATACAATTAATTTTATATCCTGCAACTTTACTGTATTTATTTATTATTTCTAATAGTTTTTTGGTGGGGTCTTTAGAATTTTCTGTATAAAGGAACGTGTCATCTGCAAAAAAGTGACAGTTTAATTTCTCTCCCAATTTGGATGCCTTTTATTCCTTTCTCTTGCCTGATTGCTGTGGCTAGAACTTCCAGATCTATATTGAATAGAAGTGGTGACAGGGCACACCCCTGTCTTGTTCCTAATTTTAGGAGAATAGGCTTCTGTTTTTCCCCATTCAATATAATATTAGCTGAGGGTTTGTCATATATGGCCTTTATTATATTGAGGTACTCTCTTCTATACTCATTTTACTCAGTGTTTTTTATCATAAATGGATGTTGTATCTTGTCAAAAGCTTTTTCTGCATCAATTGATATAATTATATGATTTTTATCTTTTATTTTGTTTATGTGGTGTATCATATTGATTGATTTACATATGTTGAATCATTCTTGTGTCCCTGGAATGAATCCCATTTGATTGTGGCGTATAATATTTTTAATGTATTATTGTATTCCATTTGCTAGTATTTAAGATTTTTTCATCTGTGTTCATCAGAGATATTGGTCTATGGTTTTCTTGTGTGTGTGTTATGTTATCCTTCCCAGGTTTTGGTATTAGGGTAATGTTGGCCTTGTAGAATGATTTGGAAAGTATTGCTTCTTCTTTAATCTTTTAGAAGAGTTTGAGGAGAATAGGCATTAATTCCTCTTTGAATGCTTGACAAAACTTGTTGATAAGGCCATCTGGTACTGGGCTTTTTGCCTTTGGGAAGGTTTTGGATGGTTGTTTCAATTTCTTTACTGTTAATTGGTCTATTTAAATTATCCAATTCTTCTTGGTTCAGTGTAGGTAGACTATATGCTTCCAAAAACTTGTCCATTTGTGCTAGACTGTTAAATTTGATGGCATATAGTCCTTCATAATATTTTCATATAATCCTTCATATTTCTGTGCTAGCAGTGGTAATTTTTCCCCTTTCATTTCTAATTTTGGTTATTTGTGTTTTTTTGTATTTGTCTGTTGGTGAGCCTAGCTGGGGGTTTGTCAATTTGATTGATTTTTTTTCAAAGAACCAGCTCTTTTGTTGCATTAATTTTTTCTACCATTTTTCTATTTTCCATTTCATTTAGTTCTGCTTTAATTTTTATTATTTCCTTTCTTCTGCTGACATTAGGCTTTTTTTGTTCTTCTTTTTCTAGGTCTTCTACATGGGATGTTAGGTTGTTTACTTGTGCTTTTCCTTGTTTCTTGAGATAGGCCTGTAATGATATAAATTTTCCTCTTGTTACTGATTTCGCTGTGTCCCAAAAATTTTCATATGTTGTGTTTTCATTGTCATTAGTTTCTTTGTACTTTTTAATTGCTTCTTTTATTTCTTTTTTGATTCAGTCATTTTTAAATAACATTATGGTTTTTTTTTTTTGGTTTTTTTTTTTTTGTTTTTTTGCTTTTTGGTGTGTGGGTAGCTCCCTGGCTGGGAATCGAACCCAGGCCACAGTGCTGACAGCGCCAGCGCCGAAGCCTTAAGCCGCTACACCATCCGGGAACTCCCTAAATAACATTATGTTTAATCTCCATGTATATGTTTATTCTGCTTCTTCTTCTTTTTTTTTTTTTTTTGCGATTGATCTCCAATTTCAAAGCTTTGCCATCTGAGAATATGCTTTGTATGATGCCAATTTTGAATTTGCTGAGGCAAGTTTTGTGTCCCAGCATATGGTCTATTCTTGAGAATGTTCCATGTGCACTAGAATAGAATATATAGTCTTATGTTGTAGGATGGAGTATCCTATAATTGTTAATTATGTCCAATTGTTGTAATGTATCATTTAGAACTGATATTTTCTTATTTATTTTTTGTTTGTATGATCTGTCCATGACTATTAAGCGGGTGTTTAAGCCCCCTAATATAATTGTGTTTTTGTCAGTTTCACCTTTTAGATCTTTAAGTCATTGCTTTGTAAATTTTGGTGCTTCCTGGTTGGGGGCATATATATTGAAGCATGTCAGGTCTTCTTGTTGTTATATTGTCCCCTTCATCATTTGAACTGTCCATTTTTGTCTCTTATTACTTTTTTTGTCCTGAAGTCTGTTTCATCAGATATAAATATAGCCACTCCTACTTTTCTCTGGATGCCATTTGCTTGGAGTATTGTTTTCCACCCTTTCACTCTGAGTCTGTGTTTGTCCTTGTGGCTGAGGTGTGTCTTTTGGAAACAGCATATGGATGGTTTTTGTTTTCTGATCCAGTCAGCTACTCTGTAACTTTTTATTGGTAAATTTAGTCCATTTACATTTAGGGTGATGATTGATATATGAGGATTTCCTATGGCCATTTTGTCTTCTGGTTTTTTGTTCAGTGTCTTGGTTTCTTCTTTGTTTTTTTCTTACTGTCTGGGGTTTTTTTTGTTGTTGTTTTTGTTTTTTAATTTTATGGTATTCTATGATTTTTTCCTTCTGTTTCCTCTTCTTTTTGGTTGTGTGTCTTGGTTCTGGAGTTTTGGGTTTTTTTGAGTAGTTACCATGAGGTTTATGAAAAGGAAAGTTTTGTATATGTAGTGGCTCCTTTTCTTAAGCATACTTTTAATTTTTATTCTCTTTGGGAAATTTAAACCTTTATTATTCCCCTTTTATGTTTTTGTTGTTCCAACTTTTTGCCATTTATTTTGGTGTTTTGTTTCATGTCCAGTAGTCTCCTTCAGTACTTCCTGGGGTGCCAGCCTTGTGGTGGTGAATTCCCTCAGGTTATGTATGTCTGTAAAGGTCTTTGTTCCTCCTTCATATCTAAAGGATAACTTCACTGGATAGATTATTCTTAGCTAGTAGTTACTTTATTTTAATATTTTGAATATATGATTCCACTCTCTCCTGGTTTGAAGAATTTCTACTGAGAAGTCTGATGACAGCCTGATGGGCTTTCCTTTGAAGGTTATAATTTTTCCACCAGGCTGCCTTGAGAATTCTTTCTTTGTCGTTGTTTCTGACATCTTCAGTATAATGTGCTTTGGAGAAGGTCTAGTGGGATCCAGGTAGCTAGTGGTCCTATTTTCTTCTTGAGTTTGGGGTTTCAGTTTTCCCATAGGATTGGAAAGTTTTCATCTACTATTTATTTTATTAAACTCTAGAATTTTGTTCTGTTTCTTCTGATATTCCTATTATTCTAATGTTCTTTCTGACGAAGTTAGATAGTTCTTACAGAGATCTTCCAATTTTTTGGGTTTTCAAATCTGTCTTTTTCCTTCTCTTCAATCTCCATGTTTCTATCTTCAATATTGCTAACTCTTTTCTCCATCTGATTGGCCTTACTTCCTATGCTAGTTATTTCATGCTTTATCTGTGTTATTATATTGTTTATCTCCCAAATTTCTATTTGATTAATTTTTATAATTTCAATTTCTTTGTTAAAGTGTTCTTTTTGTTCAGAGATTTCCTTTCTGAGATCATTTATCTGGATCTAAGTACTCAGCTAGCACTCCTTGAGTTCTCTAAGTACATTTAGGACTGCAGTCTGGAATTCTATGTCACTAAGATTATATATTTCCAAATCTATAAGTTTCTTTTCTGGGGATTTTTTATTTTCTCTCTGAGATGCTTTGTTCCTGAGAAAGCTCATTGTAGTTGATGTGTTTCTCTTCTTGGGCATAAGGACTTTTTCCCCTGGCAGATATTAAGAGGTTTTTCTTTCATTTCCCAGTTAGTGTCACTGCTTTATCTTACAGTATTTTCTCTTGGTTGTTCAATTTTCTCACTCTCAGAGTTCTCCTGGAAGGTAGGCTTCTCCTCTTTAATTTAGTTTCCTTGGTTTCAATGTGCCTCCTCTTTGGAACAAATGTAGTGGGCAATGATATTCTCTGCCTCTGAAATCGGTGCTGGCAGAGGCTGCTGTGCCTTTGTTTTACAGCTTCCCTGAGCCCCCCTGCTGGCTCCCTAAAAGGGGGCAGAATTTGTTGGGGAGGTATCAGGGCTTGTTTGTGGCACAGGCTAATGGTGATTTGGGGGAGAGCAGGAAGAGGCAGCCAGGCTTCGTGTTCACAGTTTCTGCCCAGCGGTGGGGGCAGTGAGATTCATCACTGATGTTTGTCTCTAGGTTGCTTGCTACCCTACATACTGGGTCAGCTGTGAAATATGCCTGTCCCTCTATCAGGAGCACTCAGGGCTGGGGCAGATGCATTCTGCAGCATAAACCCACTCCTCTATCAGGGGAGTGCCCAGCCATGCCTGGCACACACTGCAATAGAAGCCTGGCCCTTTATCAGGAGCACACCGGAGCTCAGGCACCGAAGCACAGCTAAGCAAGCTTGGCCCTCTGTCAGGAGCACACCAGAACTGGAGGAATGTGTGCCACAAAGCAAGCTCACCCCTCTGCCAGGAGCCTGCAATGGTCTTAATACCACTGAACTCTACACTTAAAAATGGTTAAAGTAGCGAGTATGATGTTCCGTATATTTTTCCACAATTTTTCAAAATGAAAAAAATCAGGTGAGAAATCATGAATTAAAGGATTCCAACCCAAGAAAGCATGCTTAGTGGGACTTCTAGGCAGGTAGAGGTACTTTGAAAGTACTAGGTACTTAAAGAGTGTGGGGAGTGGAAGAGGAGAAAAAGAGAGGAAAAAAGAAAGACCTATTATTTAGACCAGCACTGTCCAATAGAACTTTCTATTATGGTGCAAAGGTTCCATCTCTGTGCTGTCAATTTGTTGTAGCCAGTAGACACTAACCACGTATGGCAATCAAGCAATGTAATGTGGCTAGTGCACCTGAGGAACTGAATTTTTAAATTAATTTTATTTAAATTAAACAATTCTAAAATTTATGTGGAACCATGAAAGAGCCCTAATAGCCAAAGCAATCTTGAGAAAGAAGGAGAAAGCAAGAGGCATTACACTTTCTGATTTCAGAAAATATTATAAAACTACAATAATCAAAAGAATATAGCACTGGCATGAAGACATATGTAGTGTAGACCAATGTAACAGAGTAGAGAGTTCAGAAATAAATCTACACATTGTCAACTGATCTTAAACAAGGGAGCCAAAAATACAACAATTAGTCTTTACAACAAATGATGTAGCGAAAACTTAACATCTACATGAAACAGAATGAAATTGGACCCTTATCTTATACCATACATAAAAACAACTCAAAATGGATTAAAGACTTAAACGTAATACCTAAAACTGTAAAACTCCTAGAAGAAAATGTAAGGGAAAAACTTCATGACATTGGTCTTGGTAATGATTTCATGGGTATGATACCAAAATCGCAGACAAAAAAACCCAAAAATAAACAAGTGGAACTACATTAATGCAGGATATTTCTGCACAGCTAAGGAAACAACAGTGTGAAAAGGTTCCCTCCAAAATGGGGGAAATTATTTTAAACCATATATCTGATAAAGGGTAATCTCCAACATATGTAAGAAACTTTTACAGCTCAATAGCAAAAAATCTAATAACTCAATTTAAAAATCAGGCTGAGGACTTGAACAAACATTTCTCCAAAGAAGACATACAAATGGCCAACAAGTATGTGAAAAAATACTCAATATCACTAATCATTAGAGAAATCCAAATCAATACCACAATGAGATATCACTTCCCACCTGATAAAATCGTTATTATTTAAAAAAAAAACACAAGTGTTGCTGAGAATGTGAAGAAATGGGCAAATTAAAATCCCTGCAGAGTGTTTTTAGAAATGCAAAATGGTGCAGCTGCTATAGAAAACGATATAGAGGTTCTTCCAAAAATTAAAAATAGAACTACCATATAATTCCTCAATTTCTTCTAAGTATTTATAGAAAAGAATTGAAATCAGGATCTCTAAGAGATATTAACACTCTCCTGTTCATTGTAGCACTATTCAGAGTAGCCAAGATATGGAAACAATTTAAGTATCCATTGACTTAAATATCCTAAAGAAAATGATGTACACATATGATGGAATACTATTCAGCCTTTAAAAAGAAGTTATTCTGCAATCTGCAACAACATGGATTAACCTTGAGGACATTATGCTAAGTGAAATCAGCCAGTCACAAAAAGACATATGATTCTATTTATATGAGGTATCTAAAATAGCCAAATTCATAGAATTAAAAAGTGTGATGGTGGTTGGGGGAAGGGTAAAATATAAGTTACTAATTGATAGTCCTAAAGTTTCAGTTAAGGACTGCTTTACAACATTGTACCTATGGTCAACAGCACTGTTGACTTAAAAATTGTATACTTAAAATGTAAGACGCTGGTTCTCATGTTAAGTATTCTTACCACAATAAAATAAAAATTTTTTAAATTATAATGTTGGCAAAGTATTTAGGATACATTATGTGCTTAGTATATATTAGTGTATATATTAGTTCCTTGTCCTTTCTTTTGCTCCTGTCCTTATTAATACCTACACTTGCCTGAGTAAATTTTATTTAAAAAAATTGTTTTTCTCCCCAAATAAGCAAAAGACTCTTAGCCACAGAAGTTCTAGATTTCTTGAAAGCAGGGACCCTATCTTAAACTTGGATCAATCAAATATATATTGGACATTTATTATTTGCCTAACAAGCTATAGATTACCAATAGCATGTAGTACAATGCTAGTACATAGTAGATGTCCAATAAATAAATAAATAAATGTCCCCTGAATTGAAGTGTACTGCAGCATAACTAATAAAAATAAGCGCAAAATGCTTTATAATTTAGGTTGACATATAATCACTTGGTAACAACCTTGTTAACAGCATCCACAGGCAATAAGCATATCATTTTATAAGGAAAAGCAAAGAGTTATAACAGCTATTTGTTCAAGTTCACAGAAATAAAAAGTCATTTCAGAGCCAGAAATAGACAGCATTTAATCTAACTGTCAGTAAATATGAGGAAATCTCCCAGTGGTGTTTCAGTTATGGGCCCAGTGAGGCATGAACAAGCCATCCCTTAGGATTTTTAATGCAAAAGAACAAACATAAAAATAGAAGACCGCCTTTCATACAGTTAGTCCCAAGTTCTCTAATCATATTCCAAGCAGCAACCCGAGTACAGTGCCTCGGGTCAAGGAGAAAGTGTGTTTGGCTCAGAGAGAGCCTGTCTAGGTTTAAGGGAATGGAATATACAAATTATGAAATGGGATCATATCTTTGGGGTTCTTTGTTATGACTGCTAAAAAATAAGCTGATAACGTAAGGGGTCACCAAATAGGAAGGGGGTCTGATTTAATTTTTATCCATAGGATTTTCTGCTTAGATTAATTGTGGTAAAAGCAGGGTTTAGGCCAGATTCTAAGATGAGTCAAGAGAATAATAAATTTTGCCCATAGCCACGCAGAAGTGAGGTTGGTAGATTGGCAAAAAGGCACCGATGTCAAATTAGCTAATTAGGACATGAGAGAGGAATGGGAAGATAGCAAAATGAAAAAGGAGAGATAACTAAGTGGGGCAGAGTTTGAGACAGAAATATTTGTGGCAAGCTCAGGTCAGAAATTAAAACAAGAATAAAGTTAGAGACTTCTTTCAGGGGGGACAGACTGAGAGAGGTAGAGCCTTGTCCCTCCTTAGGCTACCATGTCCTCATTTGTAAAATATACGAGGGTTGTCCAAAAAAAAATCCAGCCATAAATGCCTCTATTTTTCATATTACAGGGCTGGATACTTTCCGGACAGCTCTTGTATATATGGTAAATGCATATATACAGAGGACATCCTCTGTAAAATCATTCCTACTTCAAAAATTCTGTTGCTCTGAGATATGGAGGTGCCAGCTGGGATTGAGGGATAGCAGGGAAAGCAATTATATAGTCAGTAAGCAGAGGTCAAAACCTGCAAAGTCAAGAGGTTAATGAGAAGCAACAGGAAGAATTTCTCCCAGGAAGCAGATTACACAAGTAATCCTTGTGTTATGGGTTTTAACTGTGTCCCCCTGAAATATGTCTAAGTCCTAACCCACTCTACCTAAATATGACGTTACTTGGATATAGGGTCTTTGCACATGTAATCAAGTTTAAGATAAGGCCATAATGGATTAGGGTGGGCCCTGATCTGATGATTGGTATTCTTATAAGAAGAGGGAAACTTGAACACATAGCTATACAGAAGGGACAAAGCCCACTGAAGATGGAGACAGAGATTGCAATACAAGATATTCTCATAAATATCCAAGTAGCTATGGTCACCTGACATAAGGCTTAGCATAATAGAAAATAAATTCTTTAGTGAATGCATTAAAATTTGTCTAAATACCCCTACAAGAA
>PVJL010001466.1:0-53551 GCA_004026885.1 Lyroderma lyra
TATATATTAATTAGTGTCAAATCATCTTTTTGTTGTATTGTACCTTTTATCATTATGTAATGTCCATCTTTGTCTCTTGCTATCTTTTTTAACCTGGTTTATTCCATAAGATACCAGTATGACAACTCCTGCTTTTCTCTGGTTCCCATTTGCTTGGAGTATTGTTTCCCATCCTTTCACTCTGAGTCTGTGTTTGTCCTTATGGCTGAGGTATGTCTTTTGGAGACAGCATGTGGATGGGTTTTGTTTTTTAATCCAGTCTGCTACTCTGTGTCATTTTACCGGTGAGTTCAGTCCTTTAACATTTAGAGTGATGATTGATATGTGAGGATTTCCTGTGGCCATTACTTGTTTGTTTGTTTTTGTTTTACTTTTGTTTCTTTCTTGTTGCCCCAACTTTATTCCATTTTTCCTATTGTTTTGTTTCAGGTCAAAGAGCCTCCTTCAGTATTTCTTGAAGTGCCAGCCTTGCGCTGGCGAATTCCCTCAGCTTCTGTGTGTCTTAGAAGGTCTTTATTCCTCCTTCATATCTAAAAGATAATTTATTCTTGGCTGGAAGTTTCTCTCTTTTATAGTTTGGAATATTTGATTCCACTCTGTCCTGGCTTATAGAGTTTCTGCTCAGAAGTCTGATTCCGGCCTGATGAGTTTTCCCCTAAAAGTTATAATTCTTTTTTTCCCTGACTGCCTTGACGATTGTCTGTTTGTCTTTAGTTTTTCACATCTTTAGTACCATTTGTCTTGGAGAAGTTCTGCTAGGGTCTAAGTATCTAGGATAGCTGTTTTCTTCTTGAATTTTGGATTCCAGATTTTTCCATAGGTTTGGAAAGTTCTCATCTACTATTTGTTTGAGTATGCTCTCTGTAGAATGCTCTGCTCCTTCTTCTAATCCTATTATCCCGATGTTGTTTTGTCTCATGGAGTCAGCTAGTTCTTATAGAGTTCTCTCAATCTTTTTGGTTCTGTATTCCCTCTCTTCCTCTTTCTCAGCTGTTTCAATGTTCTGATCTTTGATATCACTAATTTCCTCCATCTGGTTGGCCCTGTTTCCTATGGCAGTTATTTTGTTTCTCATTTCTTTTATTGTATTATTTATCTCTCGAATTTCCATCTTGATCTTCCTTATGTTTTGAATTTCTTTGTTAAATTGTTCCTTTTGTTAAATTTCCTTTCTTAGGTCATTCATCTCAGCTATGGAGTTCTGCCAGTATGTTTTCATTTCTCTCAGAGCCTTTAGAATGGCTACTTTAAATTCTGTCACTTAGTTCAGAAAATTTTAGGTCTGTGAGACTCTTTTCTGGATATTGTTCATGTTCTTTCTGAGCATCTTTAGATCCTAAGGAATTCATAATGTCTGCTGGGTTCTTCGTCTTTGGCATGAGGGCATTATGTCCAGTAGAGCCCAGGAGCCTTCATTGGTGTTTTTGTGGTGTCTTGCTGCAGGGCAGACACTAGGTGGCACTGGGGGCCAAGTTTTCAGAGTGGGGAGGTGTTTAGGCCTCTCTCTGCTTCCTACAGTTCATTGGGGAGGCTGTAGGAGAGGGGAGAGGCCAATAAAAAGCGTGCTAGGGCAGCTCCACCTCCTGCCCTATGCTGGGGAAGCTGAGAGATGTGGCCCAAGCTGCTCTTGCTGGCTGGAGCGAATGCTATCAAATCTGCCTTTCTTCCCGGGCCTGTTCCAGCAACGAACCCTTTGGTGCAGAGTCTGCAGGCTCACACCATGTGTGGGCACCGGGCGTGCGCGAAGCCCAAGTCCAAAGCCCCGGGCGTGATGTCATGGGTCCTGCGAAGGCAACTCACCTCCGCCGTGGGCCGGGAACGGGCACTGTGGAGGAGCTGCGCACATGTGCTGTGAGCTGCGCGGGTGCCTGGAGCTGAGGTGCTGTCTCTGGGGTAGTGTATTTTTTATTACAGTTATTTTATGCTTTATTTCTGATTGGTTTTATATTTCTGATTAGTTTTATGATTATAATTATATTTTCTAACTTTTTGTCAAAGTGCTGTTTGAGTTACTCTTTTCTCAAAGCTCTTAAGCATCCTTATAATTGTGTCTTTAAATTCTTTATCAGGCAAATTACTTATCTCTATTCCATTAGAGTTATTTTCTGGTTTTGTTTTGTTTTCTTGTTCTCATTGGGGGCATATTCTTTTTCATTTGGTATATATTCTTTTGTCTCCTCATTTTGTTTGACGTTCTGTATTTGCTACTATCAGTTTAATGAGATAGCTACCTCTTCCAATGTTGGAAAGGTGACCTGTGTAACATGGCCTCTGTGTCAACTGTGCTGGAGGCTTTGGCAGGTTGGGTGGAATCTGGGTGGGCATGTTTGGTGTAGGTGGTGCTGCCTTGCTAGAAGGAGCTGGTATGGGGCTGGGCAGTCTGGTATGCATGTGCATGTAGTAACTTCCAGTTGTTCGAGCTGTCCAGAAAATAAATACTTCTTAAAAAGAATTTGAATTTGTATTGATTTACATATATGCTCAATATTTAAATGACTGTAGTTATAATTACAAAATTTTATGTGGTGATACTTTTAAGATTTTTTTTCATATTCTAAGAGATTTTGATAAGTACATAATTTATGATGTACCAAACATGACATTTTTCCAGTTAAATAAAACTTTATCTGAAGGATATTAGTTTAAGACACATGAGCTTCTGTGAGCAGTAACAGTGAGGGCCATTTACTGGCATGGCATATAAATAGTGGTTGGAGGCATACAGTCACTGTGTTTAAACCTCACTAAATGCCAGGTGATAATACTTTTAATTCATCACATGGCAGAAAAAGGAACCATCTTTGTAAAATATGCCTTCAGTAAATAATGTCTAGTCATGCTTAAAAGGTCTGTAAAGGCACTTGCTACCTACAAGGTAAATTTGGACAAAGTTAACAAGAGTGAATGAAAATAAACTGTGTTGCTTTCTAAATACATATCTGGCATTTGTATAACTATTTAATGTGACATAAATTAATCTCTCCTTGGTTTTTTTTCTCTTCTGTTTATCATAATAAATGCTTTACCCACAGAATGGGTGAGAAAAATGATTCATGATAGTTAAATATTTATTGGGCTTCAGCCTCTGGAAGTATGATTGAAAAATAGGTATTTAAATCTGCTACTTATTATACAGTGAGGTTATAAAAGGAATTCTTAGAATTCCCGCTTAGTACAGATGTAATTGTTACAGAGTTAAGACATTGGTATCCTGTTCCATCTTTCCATTGTGCTTGCTTAACCTAACCTCTAAAAAGGCTCTTTTGTGTGTGAGTTGTAAAAACTCATAAAATGGGAAAATAAGCATTCATTGTTCACATGTTCCTATAGGGGAGTATGTAATAATACTTGTGAGTATTCATATATGAAATAGTAATGGCCATTAAATGAATTCTTCCTACTGTGTTGAAGCATTGGGAAAGTGTGTGCTATGCATCAAATATTGTTTGCTGCTGTAATATCGATTGTCCTGAAAGGGAATAAGGGGTGTGTATTTTATTTGTGGATATCTACTCTACTTTTATTTATTGTAAATATTAATTTGAAGTTAAAAATGTTTTATCACAATGAATAGATGTATCAGTCTTCACAGGGTGATAGTCTGAATTATCATATGAGTAGTAGAAGTCTAATTTATTGTGTTTGGTGTTACTTTTTTTATTTGTAGCTTGCAAGGGTGAGTTTTTGTTAATTTGGACAGTTATATTTGTCTTTTAGACTGAAGGCAGAATAATGACTGAAACACCAAATATCTTATAATAAGACAATTTAGATTTGTTTTGGGTATACATAATAAACATTTGGTACTTTGTAACTTTTAAAATTACATCTGTTTTTAATAGAATATATTTATATTGCAAGCCTTAAAAATGTATTTACATAGAAAACCACATCAGAATACAAAGCTATAATTGAACAAACATAGGTTTTGTGGAATCTGGATTTGTTTTAGATGTTAAAAGATTTATTATTTTTTGAAGATGCTTTTCTTGTAACTATTTGTAGAACATACCCCATCAATTCAAATAATGAAATAATAGCCTCTATTTTTAAATTTTCTTTCAGCCAAAAAATTGTTTTTATACTTCTAAGTAAATGACTAAAAAAATCCTAATGGCTCAATAAAAAGTAAATAGAATTAGGCTAATGATCCTTAACCTTGCTAGATTATATTAAGAAAATTATAGGTGATTAATTGCACATTGGAATTGCACAAAATTTAATCATGACAATGAAGGTTAATTCTTTCAGACTTTATAGTCATGTAGTGATATTAAGATTATGTTCAGATATACACATATATATATGAAGAAAGACATTGATTTTTAATGGCTTGATGTTCTGTTTATCAAGATCCATAGGTATTGAAGAAAGTATTGTTTGGAAAGTTTATTTAAGATTTATTACCTTACTGTGATTATCTATGAAAATTAAAATGCATCCTTATAAAACTAAGGAAAGATTTTTGATCATTTATGGAATCTAAATTCTGTTTGGCTCAGAGGATGGGAGAGTGTTTTTTTCCATACTGCTGATAGGGAGTGGAGGAGCTACTGCAGAGAGCCCTGGAAAACTAAAGAGAAGGGAGGGAGCAATAATTGCTTTCAGGTTAGCACTCCTTTCTTGATCTGGTGATTGGTGGGAGCATCTCATCAGGGAGTACAACAAAAAAAAAAGAAGTTTCTATACCAGGTAGAGAGCAGAGCTTCTCTAGAGGGCTAATTTATTATAGAACAACCTATGAGAGGAAGTATTAACTAATTCTGCCAAAATAAGTATTGTGGGTTGTCAAGAGTTGAATAGAGCACGTTGGCTGAACTTAGGGTGAGACTCTATGTAGGAGATGAGACTTGAACCAGGCCTTGAAGAATTTATTTTGTTTAGATATAGAGAGAGGATTAAGTGATGAATTTTGAAAACAAAACTGTGAGCAGATTCTCTTGCACCTTATTTAAAACCATAGTTAATCAGTCAGTATTGTAGTGGGCTTCTCCGGCATGCAGGAACCTCCCATCTGAGAGTTTCAGGAATCTGAATGTACGCTGTTGATACTTACTTTCCTTAGCTGAATATTTTTTCTTCTCATCCTCTTAGCAGAAGTCTTTACTTTTGTATTATTAGACATAGGGCAAGAATTGAATTAAGATAAATTAGACTTGAGGTTGGTTTTGATGACTTAGGACTACATCGTGGTATGTACATTTTTTACCATGGACAGCAACAGATTTTTGGTGATCCCTGAGCATAGGAGAATTTTATTCCTTATTGGACTTACTTAGTTATAATTAGATAGCTCCTACCTTTTGCCTCTGGGAAGTGATGCTGGTGACACTATCCTGATGGTGACCTAAACTGAAAATTGTTCTAATTATTTGAGGACACAAATTTAAGATATCCAAGAAAATTTAATGTTCTTATTTATATCCCTAATTTTCTTTTTTTAAAAAATGTTTTAAATTTTAACTGAAATATAAATTCATATTTCTTTTTTAAAGCCATGTTCATAATGGAAGTTTTCTAACATTTCTGTTTATTTTTTTGTTAAATGTTAAAATATGAATGTCTAAATTTACAAATTTATAATTTGAAACTCAATCTGAAAAGTTGATTGGAGATGGGCCTTCCAGTTTGACACAGCAAGCAGCTTGGCAGGCCCTCCTCTCAGCAAAAAACAAAACAAACAAAAAACAATTTGATGAAAATTATAACAAAAATACTCACTTAAATCTCTGGAAATTGTCCTAAGGGCATGCAGGAAATGTAGAAACACTTATTCAAGGAAATCTACTGAAACTCGGTAAGAACAGTGAGAGTCTATGGTGTTTGAGCCAGGCCCTGCTCCATTACCCACCACCCCAGCTTGGAGCTATGGTAGCTCTGCCCTGGGTATGTGCAGCCAAGAAGCCAGGGCTCACTCTCTCTCTGTGCAGCTCTGTCTGTGACTATGGGAGGAGGCCTGGCATTTCTAATTTCCCCCATCCCTATTGCATAAGCCCTATTCCAGGCATTCATAGAGAACCAAGAAAAGAGACATCTGAGAAGGGCCTCCCAGAGATCACAGTTGAGTCTGGAAGCCAGGAAGACTTGAGTACATTGCACACTGGACCCTCTCAGTAGCATTCAAAACAAGTCACGGGGCCTGATGAAAGCTTCCCCCAGACTTTATCCAGGTACATCACAATCGAGTGGAAGCTTCACTGGCACAAGACTCAAGAATACTTTTTTCCAAACATTGACTAAACAATAATCTACTTTGACCTAAGGGGCAATTTCTAAGCCAGGCTTAAAAATAATCTCAGTCATTCTTGGCAGCCTGGAGGCTGTGTATGCCAAGGCTGCACCCTCTTGGGAGCAATTAGAGAAAATCCAAGTTACTAGTTCTTGACTGACTCTGGGAAAAAATTCTGTAAACTCCCTCTAAGTCATGCCCCCACCTCAAACACAAAATGATTGAGGGTAAAGATCTAGTGGTTAAAGAAAGTGAAGCAAAGTTTTGACCAGTAAAGTTGCCACCCAGGGCGACTCCTTGTAATCAAGTTAAGAGGGAGAAATGGATGCAGAAACATCACACTGCACACAGAATTAGTGTGCAAGACTTCACTCACCTAGTCTAGCTGTCACTACACAAATAAGTGAACAGAAACAAGAAGCTCTGGGGCAGGGAAGGGGAAATCCGTATCCAAAGTTGCTATGATGTATTTTTGAAAAGGCCAATTTTCAACAATGGTAAGTAAAAGACATTGAAGAAACAAAAATGTGCGATTCATATACAGGAAAGCAAACACACACATTATTCTAAGGGGCCCAGAAGTTGTACTTACAGACATACACTTAAAGATATCCATTCTAATTATCTCCAGAGACTTAGCCTACTTCTAAGAAATAAAGAAAGGTCTAATGACAACATATCATCAAATTGTGAGTATCAGTATACAGAGAAAAATTATTTAAAACTTCTGGAGTGTAACATTACAGAACCAAAGTGGAAAAAAATATCACTAGGTTTTTTAACAATTGATTTGTGGTGGCAGAAAAAAAGAATCAACAAACTTGGAAGATAAGTCAATAGTGACTGCATAGTAGAGAGAAAAAAGTGAGTATTTCAGACATTCAGAAAAACATGGCATACCATTAAGTGACCAGTGTACATGAAATAAATCAGAAGGTGAGGAAAGGGAAAAAGGCATAGAAATATATTTGAAGGTACAATGGCTGAAAACCTCCCAAATTTGATGAAAAAAAATTAATATTACATCTAAGTTCAGTGAACGTTAAGTCAGGAAACAGGAAGAGATGCACACCTAGTTACATCCTAGTGAAATTGTTGAGAGAGAAAGACAAAGGGAAAAAATACCTTGAAAGCAGTAAAAGAAAAACAACTCCTCAGATACAAAGTAACCCCAATATTATTAACAGCAGAAGTATAATTAAAAGGAGGCCAGAAGGCATATTCAGATGCTGAAAGTAAAAGAGATCAACCACACATCGTGTATGTAGCAAAACAACTTTTCATAATGTCTGACAACATCCTAACTTCCTGTTTTTCCACCAGAACTGGTCTTAACAATTCACATGAAAATACAAGGTGCCCAGAATAATCAAACCAATCCCTCAAAAAAGAATAAAGTTGTAGGACTCACAGTTCCTGACTTCAAAGTTATTACAAAGACACAGTAATTAAGTTAGTGTGGTACTGGCGTAAGGTTAGACATATTGATCAGTGGAATAAAATTAATAGTTTGAAATAAATCCATACATTTATGGTTTATTGATTTTTGACAATGGTGACAAGACATTTTAAGAGCAAAGTGAAAGTCTTTTCAACAAGTGGTGTTGAGACAACTGGGTATCCACATGGGAAAAAAATGCATTTGTACCTCTGCCTTATAACATAAACCAAAGTTAACATAGTATGGATGACAGACTTAAACTAAGAGCTAAAATGGTAAAACTCAGAGGAAAACATAAGAGTATATCTTCATGAGCTTACATTAGGCAGTGTTTTTTAGATGAGTCCAAAAGCACATGCAATGAAAAAAAAAAGACAAGTTGGACATCATCAAGATGAATATATTTGTGCTGCAAACAGTACTGCCAAGCAAATAAAAATGACCCACAAAATGGGAGACAATATACAGAAAGCATACATCTGATCAGAGAACAAAACAGCCTGATTGAAAACTGGGCAAAGGCTATGAAGACATTTCTCCAAAGGAGACATACCACTGGCCAGTGAGTACGTGAAACCTCATTAGCATCAGGGACATGAAAATCAAAACCGCAGTGTAACTCCACTGCACATGCACGAGGATGGCTGCAGTCAAAGGAAAGACCAGTGTGATAAGCACATGGAGAACTAGGAGCACCTCCTTTCATGGGAATGAAAGTGCGATGCAGCAGCCATTGGGATTTCACTCACAATTCAAAGTCTTCATCTACTTAGTCATGTATTTACCGGCAGAAACCATTAATAATTTTCTTAAGATTGAGCAAATCTTTTTCTGGAGACTCCGGTCACCCACAGAATAATTGTGGTGGCAGACGATGATTTTTTTCTGGATAAATATTTCTTCAAGCTTAAAAACATGTAGGATAAACTTTTTCCTACCCTAAAAATATGTAGTCCACAGTGTAGCTATTTTTAACTTCCAGAACAATATAGTTTTATAGGAAGAAGTCTATTAACCTCTGAAGGAGAAATTTATAACTTTTCTCCTTGCTTTTGATGAAGAGACTAAAAATATATAGATTGTGATTTTTCTCTTTAGGAGCTGGGCCCTAGGAGTGTAACTAAAATCCCTTTAGAAAACCCAGGCAGATTTCCAGTGAGTGTTTTTAGGAACAGAGTGGCTAGAACCTTCCAGAGAAAAGGTGTGCGGGGTTTGTGAAGCTTATGTCCGCTGCTGATTTAACTTTGAGTATAAACTGGTGTTTTGCCCGTTTCAGTGAAAGCGTCAAAGAATTTTTCTTGTCTCAAGTCCTCATAATGTGAAAGAGGATTGAAGCAATATCTGAGGACCGCTGTGTTTTTAATGTACGTGTTGAACAAGCATATGTGGTGGAGGAGATTTGCATCATTGAAACTAAATTTCAGTGCATAAATTAAAATTGGCCCATTCTGGCACTCCTCAGCTCCCTTGCTCTGTCTCTTTACTTTGTCTCATATGTGATGTTGATGTTCTCTTGGGAATTGGCCTCTCTTACCCTTTACACACATGCAGAGAATGACGACCAAAAACTGTTGATTTTTCGATGACATGGTTAATGATGCCTCCATAGAAGAAGCAGGAATTAATTTACTGTGAATTATATTATATATTATTTATAATATGTTGTATACTATATTACATACTATATACTCTTATACATTTATTATATGTAATATATAATATAATGAATAGTACCATTGCAGTATTTATATTATGTGTTTAGCCTCAATCTAAACAAAATTGACTTAAGTTAGGTGGTTGTATTGAGCTGTTTTATGTGAGGTTGTATCAGGATGAAAAGTTAATGAAATGCCTGCCCTTTCATAATTGACAGATGTTTTAACCAGGGTAGAAAAATAACTTTAAAACACCAAAGTTTAGGACACAGTCGAAGAAAATCTAGTATAAACCTGGCTATCTAAAAACTTATTGGGAAGGAAAATCAGAGTAGTATAAATGAACTCAAAATGAGAACAGAAAGAAAAACGAGAAAGAGCTGAGGTCAGCGAAGGCTTTTCAGAGTATTCAGGCATATTTTTTCTCTCATTTTTCCTATGTAGCCATAAAAATCCTTCTGTTCTGAGATGAACGTTAGCAGAAATGTAGGCAAGGTTTTCCTTTAATTGATCCATATGGCAATCTTTACGTATAGTTTTGTATATTTCTCCACATGGGTTCTTAGGTTATTAAAACTTTTCATAAAACATAAATAGGTCATTTTTATAGTTTCTTAGCTCTAAGTACAATACAAAATAACTTCTTTTTTAGTACTTTTCTATGTAATGCTGTTGGTGCTTTTACTTGCAGTCCTTTATTTACTAAAGTTTTGTATACTTTAATCAATTATTGATATAAGTAAAGTTTTCATAATCAGGATGGAATTTCTCCTGCTTTTTTCTAGTTCCAAAAAAATGAAACTAGCAAGTTCTTCAAGCACTGCTAGAAGCTAGAATTTGAGTTGCGATCCATTCGAAGCTGTGTGCTTTTTAAATTATCAACTTTTCTTTCATGGCCTAGATTGGCCAGGGCTGCTTAAAAAATTGGCTTTGAGCTAGTCCCTATCCTTTGAACTGGCAAGGACAGAAAGACCAACTAACATTTCTTTGTTTGAAAGTTAGGTTACAGTGCTCCCCCAGAGATACCAGGCAGACTTGGAGTTGTTTTTTTTTTGTTTGTTTGTTTTTTGTAAGTAAAAACTTGCATATCACTGTCATGCCAACTTCCTTTCGAATATCTACCAGAAAGCAGGTCGATAGAGAGGATGCATTCCAAAAGCCAAACAAACCTCTCAGTAAGTTGTCTTTTGGCACTCCATATTAAGTCTTTTCAAAAACAAAACAACACCCAGTAGGCAAATATAAGACCTGGACAAATTTCTCCTTTTTAAAGAAGATCAGGATTGAGAGATTTTTCTACCTTAGCAGAGTAAGCCCTGTGTGAGGTGACCCTCTTTGGTGTCCTATTCCTCAACACAGGTCTTTAGGCACCAGCAGTAATGGTTAGGAGTAAGTCCTCTTGTCAGATATATCAGGTCTTCAGTATCTTTCAGATGCTCTTGCTTTTCAAAAACTTTTCCTGTTCTCCAAAGCATGTCTAGGTACTTCCTGAATGCCTTGCTTGGTTTTCTTCCTGGTAGCATGTTCTATATATTCTCTTCCTTTTTCAGGAAATAGTATTACCTAGATTGTGTATTTACCTTGAGTATCCTAACGTTTATGTCATTGAGTTTCTTCCATTTGCTTATTCTTTTACCTGATTTGAAATCATGCAACACTATGAAATGAGGAATCTACTTTAAAAATCTTTTTCATCTATTTATAAACTTTATTTTTTTAGCCAAGCCACATAAGCTTCTGGTGTTTCTGAGAGGAATGAGCACAGCCCTCTTCACTGTACTTAAATTTTCACATTGTTCAATGATCTGTACTTTTTCCTTTATTCCATGTTGAGGAACAATTCACATTTCAAGTATTGCAACTGGTATCTCACGCCACATTGTAGAGAGATATTTGACACATGACTCATACTGAACTGTAATTGGTTGTTTGTTTTTAGTTTGCTCTCCTTTTTTTCTTACTCCAACTAAATAAGTCATGTTTGCCATTCTTGAGGTTACTAATATGGTTTCACAGATTTCGCTGTCTGTTTTGATAACCATACCATTCCTCACTCCCAATGGTCTGTTATAATTTTTTTTTCCTCTGGGCCACCCAGGACGATATTGAATATGTCATCGTCATCACCGCCTTTCTTACTCATCTCACTGTGGTCTTGCTGTTTTGCTCATACATTTATTTTATCTTTGTTGTGTTTACTTACACCAATATTATAATTTTTAAAATGTAATCATTGGGAATTTTCGTGGGTTAGGTATTGCCCATGCTTCTTTTAGTTTTTTGGTGTTTTTTAAAAATTTTTCTTCCCTTTTTAAAAAATTTTTTTTGGGGGGGTTGGATTTTTTTTTCCATGCTTCTTTTATTCATTCAACTTTCATAGGCACTTAAACTCAAGTTATTAGAATACTGTCACCTATGGCTCTATCTTCTTTTTAAGTTTCCTTCTCAAAGCACGTGAAACCATCTCTCTTGCTAAGATTATTTTACTGATTAAAAAAGAAAAACTACACAGAAGTCATTTGAAAGGCTCAACATAAAATCATTAGAAGACCCACGCTAAGGTTCACAGAAAAGTTGACATTTGAAAAGATGTTACTTATTCTGAAAAACTCAATGAAGTCATGTCAGAGGGAATAGGACCCAGACTCCCTTACTAATTAGGGCTGAAGCCATACTATTACATTCCTTCTCCTCCTGGATTTTCATCTAAGGAAACAGAAGCAGGGAGCAGATATTCTCAAACATTGCACATGGATCTCTTCTCCGTCTTTGCAAACAAAGTGGGCCATTCTAGTGACTGGGGAACTTTGGAAATGGGTTCCCAACCATTTGTGGCAACAATCTGTATGTTTCGTAATTTCTTTAAAGTCTGGGGCAGATGGAAGTGGCTAGGGATAGAATTGCTACAGTGCACGAATTCATTTTTTATTTCTGGATCCTTAATTGATGAGGTTTTTTTTTTAACAGATTGATAGGTGTGATGATTGGTTCATTCCTTTTCATCCATTCTAGTCAGACTATATCCTTTAGCCCATAGTGTCAGCTGGTTTTTCTAAGGGGAAAAGTGGAGGGTGGGGGGGAAGGCAGAAAAAATTCGAACCAATTATTGAATTTTTTTTGCATTAACAACCTCCTCAGGTGACACTCATCCCCCTTACCCTCGCCATGATTCTTACCTTCTTCCCGATGACCCCTGAAAGGAGGAGAAAAAGGTGAGGAGGGCCAAAGAAATTTTACACACTGGGCAGAACATCTGTCGGAGAAGATATCAAGGGTGTAGAGACCTTCCAGAAAAGGGAAAACCCATTGTAGAAGAAAGGGAAAGAGGCCTTGGAAGGGTGAGTGCACTTGAGCATTGTATGTGAAGATTGCCAATTTGTGTCTCTTTAAGCCCAAATCCAGTTTGAGTTTGCATGTCTGTTTCTTTTCTACCACAAAGAGACATATGTCATGCTTGACATAATTATGCTGTTGGAGAATAATCATGACTTCTGCTTTAGGAGATTTGTATTGTCTTTCTGTTGTTTACCAAGAAGATATGTGTGTATCAATCTCTCCACAGATTAGTTATAATTAGAAAATGGTGTTGAATCAGTTGAGGAGGGTTCCTGTATTGCCTGTGATCCTTCTGAGCGATCAAGGAGCTATTCTGCTCTTGACTAGCTAGCTTCCTGCCCTAATTTCCCTAGTCATGCTTTAGCAAACCAATTGTACAAACTCAAGTCATTCTCTTTCCTGCCTCTACTTTAGTTACTAGATTTCTGGCTTCCAGTTCAAAGATTGGAAAGGGCAAGAAAGAGGAAGCTTGAGATACTACAATAAATAAAAAATGACTCCTTAGTGTCCTAGGTTATCCCCACAGACAGGTTGAGAAACAAAGCATGGATGTCACTCTTGTATGATTAAGTAGAGGGACCTCCAGGTCAAGGTATCAATCTGAAATGAAGTCAAAGAGTATTTGTAAAATTGCTGTGATCTTCAATTGCTTTTCTCTTAAAAGCATATTTTCATTTCCATCAGTTATTGATGTGTTAAATATATAATCTTGCATTTGTGAGCCTCAGGATTTTCCTGTCTTCAGGTAGTAGAAGTCAGCTGATGGACCTTTGAGTGTAAGGATCCATCCGTACTCTCATCACCTTACCCCAGTAGCAAAGGTGGGATGGCAAAAAGAATTCCACACAGAAAGTCTGGTAACTTACTCATTAGTGACTCCTGACTGTTCATATATTCTTCTGTAAGTGTCTATAATTTTTTAATACTTTAGGTTATTTATATCTGTGATGTTAGGTGTGAGGTCCCTCCCCTTCTTGCTTAGGGGGCTGTTTTTGGTATAGAATTAGCTTGTGCTTGTAGTGGGATTGACATAAAGGAAATGGGTACATGATGCATGCTGAAGCACATTTTGTCTGTGGCTCTTCCACTGTGAGTTAGGCATGAGACTCTGTTGAGAGTTACAGCCTTTTCTGCATGACTTCAGTTGCTTGCATTCACTTACTTCCCTTGCTCGAAGAATGATTTCCTTTCAGGTGATTACCTGAAGATGGATTTTTCGCTCTCTTCACTAGCACCATCATTCTCTTTAGCAGCTTCAGAAAATCTAGCCAGGCCTTTGATTAACTGCATACGCCAGGTCCCTAACATGGCAAGATGTGCATAGTATGTGTCCGTTACGAGTCTTAAGGGTGATGTTTCTTAATCATTAGACTTTTTGAAATGGCTAAATAGAAATTAAACTGTTCTAGGGTTTTTTATTCAGGAGTTTGGTTTTTTTCTTATTTGCTACTTTGGGCTTAGCTTTTGATGGAAGTGTCTTCGGAAAGTTAAAAGTAACCCTTCCTTTCCACGTTGTCTGCAAATTCAGCGTTGCTTTCAGTAAGAGTAGCTCAGTACAGGAGGGATGTGATCCTCTAGACAAATGGACCAGTCATGGAAATGGCTAGGGTTTGGACCTTGAGCCCTCAGGTTATATTTCTACTACTTGTCTCATAAAACACAAAAATGATTTGTAGGCGGGGGTAACAATTCTGTTTTCGTAGAGTTAATCCATTTATTTGAGCAATGGTGCTTTCTGTTGATGGATGATTCTTGAGCAGATAATGAACAGGTATAGTCACAGGATTTGCCACCAACTTAGCAAATATTCAGGGATTTTTACAAGAAGCATTCGCTGTCATCAGGTCAGTCTTGGCTCAGCTCTACCCATTAGCTGTGAGTACCTCTGGCTCAATGTTGTGACCTTGTGATTTTATATATCTGGGTCTTGTACATTATTGGTTTCCTGCCCTGGGAAGTTGTTGCTATGCATTATGTTTATTGCACTACATTTTCAGTATCTTTTCCTTCTCCATATTTTTAGAACTAGACTAATTAAATACCCCAGCTGGCCTTTTTATCTTGGGATGGAATCACTTACAAACTGGGACACATGGCTTCCCCTTACATTGAGTCATTGTGTAGTGACATAAGGGAATTTCATAGAAGCAGTAGGATAACCAGAGTTTCCATGTGGCATTAATTCACTCCATGACTCTTTGTTGAATACTAACCATGTGTGAAGCACAGAGCTTAGTTAGCTTCATGGCGTAGGATGGGAAGATTTCTGATAAGACGGCTTTGAGAGGTCAGAGTTGAGTTGTACACGTAGAATTCTAGACTGTACTTGAGTCCCTTTGCCTTCTTTCTGCCCCAAATTCAAGAGGTTAGCACTGAGCTGGGAGAAACAAACTCTCATAATCTCTAAGAACATCTGATTCTGAAATTGCTTTATTTGACTTCTGAATGAATCTTTTAAAAAAGGCGATTTGCTTCCTTATTATTTTTATCTGACTTAGTTTGTCTTCTGTGAAGATACTATTCATAGATTCTAGGTGAGATGCAGCACGAAGCGGCTAGAAATCCAATCCAGAAATAAGCATTTGCCAGTAGTACTTTCCAAGGATGCTTGTGTATGTGTAGATGATTCAAACTTACTTTTAATCAAACATCTTCATGCAGCTGACTGTAGATAGTATGGACATGATTTAGCTATTTATTAGAAATTATTCAATAGTTTTATGTATGGACACTTGATACGTCTAGCACTGTATATGCCTGTATCCACTGCTTCTAAATTCTCAGCCAATGGCCATGGGTATAGAGATTCAAACTCATTTGGTGAATATGTCACTTAGTGTATCTGTCCTTCATGTGCAGGTTTCTATAGATGTGATGTTGGGCACCAGTAACACTGTGTAACAGCTTTCCAAAAGCACGTAACTAGTTTATAGGCTCTTGAGTGACTTTTTTTTTTTTTTTTTTTTTTTTGCTTTTTGGTATGTGGGTAGCTCCCTGACTGGAATCAAACCCAGGCCGCAGCGCTGACAGTGCCAACGCCGAAGCCCTAAGCCACTACACCATCAGGGAACTCCCTTGAGTGACTTTTTTAATCTTGTGATTTTTTTCTGAGTTTGTTAGTAATCTTATCACAACTGTGTTTGTAAATCTGTAAGAAGTTATTGGAAAATATAAAACTATTTGTTTATTTCATTAGTTAAGTCTACCAGAGTTCCAGTAGTTTTGCTCTTATGTGTGTATATCCAAGAGAAATGAGTTTATATGTCCATGAAAGTACATATATGAGTGCTTATTATAGCACTAGTTATAATAGCTTTGAATTGAAAACATTCCAAATATTCATCAGTATTAGAATAGAAGAGTAAATTGTGTTATAACTATACAATAGAATAGTATACAGCAATGAAAATTAATAATCCACCATTATACTCAGTAACATTGATGGAGTTCATAGACAAAAGCCAATATAAACAGTATACTTTTATTTTTATGATATTCTAGAATAGGCAGCTGTAATCTGTGGCAACAGAAGTGAGAATGTAACTTTTGGGGGAAAGTATTGATAGGAAGAGGTATGAATGGAGCCTTCAAGGATGCTGGTAGTGTTCTGTATAGTGATCCGAGTGATGATTACAAGAATATACACATTGGCAAAAATTAACAATTGAGTTTTCTTCACTATAGCTGTAGTCCAATAACTATTTAAAAAAAATTTTTTTTTTAAAAACGGTAGCTACTTTAGAACTATAAATTGAACATCGAAGCACTAACTTGAGAGCTTGGGGCAGAAGAGTTGAAGATGTCTTCAGGGATATGAATAATAAATGATTTGACTGCTGTTGGATGAGAATGTGACAGAATTATTTGGTAGAATGTAAGTTTCTTAAATGGAATTGGTGAAGGAAGGGAAATGCTAAACATACAACCCCTGAAAATGGTGCCATGAGAAGGAAGGCAATTTTCTGTTAAGACTTAAAGTCACATATTGAAACTTTTATTCTCTAAAAATGAGCATCATAAATTAGATCACTGACAAGTCAATGTTTATTTCTCTTTTACTTCCAAACTCTAGGAGGTCTTTGGAAATTCCACCAGTTGCTTAGTGAGTCTGTCATTTCCAAAAATAGGTTGGAGAATGGCAGGAAAGCTGGAAATGTGTTCCTCCATGGGTTGGGTCAAATGCAGTTTTTACCCTTGTATCTTTACGGTGCTAAAAGCACCATGGCACTCAGTGAACAGAGCCAGAAGTCAAGTTTTGTGTCTATGAAAGGGCCAAAGAAGTAACGTCCTGCTAATGGCTAAAGGGCAGGAGGAAAGGCAGAATGCCTGGATGGGCCAAAACTGAATAACCATTCACGGAATAATTAAAAGTTTATTATGCAATTCTCTTCATAAACTTATGCTAGGTGGTCATTCATTCTCTGAGTATTTAATTTCTTCCTAATAACAATTGTAATCAAAACATTTTCACTGACATTTTGTTGTGTTATAACTACAAAGGAAGGAAAGTATTTTGTTTTTTATTTTCATATTTTCCCTGAAATTGAGTCATACATAAGGCAGAATATTCAGAGGGATTTCGATCTAAAGTTTGCTTTTTAGCTAACAATTTGAAAACTAAATTTCTTCTCTTTGTTTTTCAATCTGCTTTGAATTATGTCTGATAACAGAATATTGAGGAACCATGTCTGAAAATCCTTGGCAGAAGGTTAGAGGCTGTGTAGGCAAGTGGCTCAGAGTAGGGACTCCAGCCACACTGCCTGGGTCACCTCCGGCTCTGTCACTTAGTGGGTGTGTAGCCTCGAGCAAGTCACTTTAGCTGTAAGGTGTAGATGGTGGTAGTCACTACAGCATTGGGTTTGTGCAGTGATTGTTATAAGAAGCCATAATAAAATGCCCTTTATCATTCTGTGCTGAGTGATGTTCTTGCAACACATACAAGTAGTTGCCATAAGGTGGCAATGAATGTGAAAATGGCCTCAATGAGAGTCTTATTCATTTGGGGTTGTCAGTAACCTTATTAGTATTTTATCTGATTGTATCTTTTACTCATGATAATTAACATCACCCATTCAGATAATACGGAAATAGGAAGCAAGATGCTGATGTCCACATTCCGTAGACGTGTTAGATATCTAAGTATTTTTAGCAACATCATGAAACAGATAGTGTTTCTCACAATTTAATGGTTTTTTTCCAATACTTTATTTTTAATCTTAGACTATAAGAGTTCCCCATTGAATTTTAAATGCTACATACATAATGTTAAATTTCTAAATAGGACAGATATCCAAAACTAGACTTTTAGAAGAAATTTTGAACAAATACAACTTAGCAGACTTGCATGCTGTTGGACAGATGAAACATTGTTTTCTGATTACTAAGATATTTGAAATGGTGAAGGGCCAAATTATATCTTGCATATATTCTACATGACAAAACTGGCTAAACTGGCAAAAGGGTATGTCCAAAGAACACAAAAGAGAAGATTGTGTATTGTTTTAAATTCAAGGGGTTTAAACAACTCTTTTTTCTGTGCTTACGAAGTGGAGAGAGATGGGGATTTATGATGCTTGGTTTTAATTAGAAAAATATTTTATTTTAAGAGCTTTGTGGTATTTATTTCAACTTCTTATTCCATGTCACTGTGATATTTTTAAAAAATGAAATGTGAAATTTGGAAATGCAACCTATTACAATAAAACTTTTACTGAAATAGAACCTAATGCCATTTTCCCCCATCAGTTTGTTTAGTGTCCCTTTCCACTTTTCTTTAAAATTGGTTTTGTTTCATTTTGTTAGTCTAGATCATCCTAAGTGCTTCAGTGTAATTTAAAGAAAGGAAACATTGATATAATAAGGAAGGAATTGAATTTTTCATTTCTTTAAATAAAAATATGAAAAAACCCAAGATTTTCTCTTGTTTTATTTGTTAATGGATTCTCATGCTGTATTTGGTGCTCTGTTATGTCAGGGATGCTGTGATTCTTCACTTGTGTGCATGTGGTGGCATGGCTAACGGGGCCTACAGCAGGGCGAACAAGTGAGCTGTGGTGTCAGGCAGAACTGAGTGGAAAGTCCAGGTTCCCTCTTGTTTGTCATGGGTCTTCCAGCAATTTTCCATGCTTAGCATTGCTTTCTTCTTCTGTGAATCAATACATAATAGTTACTATTTTGGTGGATGTGATTTGAGTACTTTATATGTACTGTGCTACTAGGGTGTTTAATTATAATACTTCATTCAACTTGAATTTATTTAGAACAGGTCTCTGGCTCTGCTCCTCTTCTTTAGTAATTTGCTTTCTACTGAGGTGTGGAAGAACAGACCCAAACAATTGTTGGGGTGAATGTGACTGATGTTGTAGGCTAGGCAGATACCACTCTGTGTGAGAGCATCTTTCTCAAAACAAGGTATGGCCCATAGTTCTTGGTGTTCATGAAGTCACTTTTATGTAACACGCATTTGCTTTTTTTTAAATGACATGTCTTATGTGTGACTTAATTTCTGATGTAGTTAAGATATATGAGTATGATGGTATACTGAATGGAGAAAGCTGGTGGAGGGATGTGATATCAAGAAACAATGGTGATCCAAAGCGTGAGTAGTTTTCATTTGGTGATAGGGTGCCCACAGACTTATGTGCACATATTTGAAGTTCATGCTTCTCGTTAGTTGGAACAACCTGGTATATGGAACCAGGAGACCAGAATCAGGATCTTGGACTAAATGAGAATGAAACCAGGAACCAGGAAGATGGTGCCAGGAGAAGTTGAAACAGTTAACCCATTCAGTTGAGGAATAGCACTCAGATTATATTAGAACCAAGAGACACAGCTTTTAAAACTGAAGTCTAAAATTTGCATTAAGGCAACCAAATGGCAGCCTGGGAGAGCACACAAAGGCTCTTTCTGGTCACCTTACCAAATTCCACATCTGCCAGTCTCTTTCTGAGGTTGAGTCAGAGTCAAAGGCAGGTCTGGAAAAGCAAGTAGCTCCCACCCGTGCCAATAGGGTCACTGGGGACCAAGTTAAAGTAGCAGGCAAGCCTTCTCTGGTCAGTGGTATCCAACCTCTTGGCTTCCCTGGGCCATATTGGAAGAAGAAGAATTGCCTTGGGCCACACATGAAATACATTAACATTCATGGTAACTGATGGGCTAAAAAAAGGGTCCATGCATAATATTCCTAATATTTTAAGAAAGTTTATGAATTTGTGTTATGCTGCATTCAAAGCAGTCTTGGGATACATGCAGCCTGCAGGCCACAGGTTGGACAAGCTTAGAATAGATTATGCTTTATTTTCAAGGTTGACTTCAAGACACTGCATGCTTGTTTCCCAGATTGTTCTGAGGCTGCCCAAGTAGACAGGATGGTCTGGTGCCAACCAGGTTGCCTGGAGATACCACTTCTGGGCATGGTGAATGCCTGGCAATGCTGTGGAATTCCTGTGAGGAAGTCCACCTGCCCTGAGGCTTAACATTAATTGGAATAGGAGAAGGTGGTAGTGTAAGTAAGACTGCACTCCTCCTCGCTTTTGTGGGTAGACTAAAAATCATGATAACTTCTTGCTCCATAGAATCCCACACAAGCATTCTTCACTTGATGGTAGACTGGTTAAGATTTAAGATGTTGGCTGTTTTCATGAAATCATATCTGACTATACCAAGAATGCTCTTGGTTCCTGATTCTCATTGGATCAAAAACCTAGAGATGACCATATCTTTTCAAAGTAAAAAAACAATTCAAATCAGAGTTGTGGGATGGCCAGTAGTGTGTCTAAAATGTTCTTAAAAACCAGCACTTTGAAAATTTGAGAAGGGGTGGGATTAGTCAATGTGTGGATTGTTCTCTCTCCATTCCAGAGTTTACCCAATTTTATTTGATTTATTCCTTATCACTTTCCTTTATTGCTTGTCTTCCTCTTGTTGGAATAAGCTCAATATAACTGCTAGTTGTTGGATTACTAAATTAACACAAACACTTCACATTTGCAAGGTGTTTTATACTTTAAAATATTTCACATTCCACATTTGATTTTCTGCCACTTAATGGGAGTATAACCTTGAGTAAGTCACATTAGCTGTAAAATTATGGGAATATTGCATATGGATTATTAACTGTATTCTACAGATAGGGAAATGGAGAGCTATTGGCTAAAGAACTTGTCCAAAGTTACACAGCTGCTAATTTAGGCAAAGACATGGCCTGAACTACAGATCTCCGACCTCCACACAGGCCACAACATTGGAAATTCTGAGTCTGGGAGTGACACCCTCTCTGTACCTCCTTTTGTTCATAAGCCTTTCTTTTAGTTTGCTATTTCATATGCTCATTTTCTCCCATTGCTTTCTCATGAGAGTGTTCTTGGCTGCTTTTTGCATCTGTTGCTTATTGAGTGCATAGTGTACCACTTTTTGGACTGCCTTGTGCTCTAATATCTATCTGTGTGTGAAACGGCAAGTTTTACATTCTAAAATTCTGCTTTGGAATTTACTTCTACCTAACCTCTGTAGTTGGCTCTTCTTATCTTACTCTACTCAGAAGGATTTGCCTTATTGGATCTGGCCACTTATCCCTCTAATCTAATACTCACTTTCCAGGAAGGCTGTGCCAAAGCCATTTCAGAGGGAGGCAATGTGCTCTCCACAACAGGGGATTAGGAAACAAAACCCTCGTTATGATTCTGCATTTAGACCATGAGCAAGTTATTTTGTTTCTTTCTTTAGTGCATGAGTTTACTGTTATAGATGGTAAGAAATTGCAATAAACTTGAAGTTATCTGCTTGTTGCATGTTTAATGTGGATCCCTTTGGTACATCAGCTTAATTATCTAGTATGTGACATAAAAAAAAAAAAAAACGTACTTTAAGTTCTGAATTAACAACAAGTACCATTGTTGACTGATTAAGTAATTATTTAAATACTTAAATAATGGTTTTGCTTACTTGCATAATAAATACAGTTCACACCAGCTTTCTACTATATCTTGACATGATTCTGAGGCAAGTTATATAAATTCTTACCTTTCAGAACCTGACTTGAGTTCAGTTGTAGAATTATAGCTCAGTCATTATTTAAATGCTTCCTTTTCAGTGATTCCTAAGTCTGCAGCAGCATTAGCTGTGGAGTCTAAAAATAAAGAAAGAAATTACATATTCAAGGATTTCATCTTAGAGAAAAATTACTTTTCAGAGTGGAGAGTAGGATCCTTTATTTAGAAGCTACCTAGGGGGTTCCAATATCTAGCCAAGGGTGGGAACTGTTTTTAGAAGATTATGGGGGGTTGCTTTTGAGATGAGTCAAGTGATTTAGACAAGGTTCACTTTTTCAGCAGATGTTTATTGAATGCATGCAGTGCATCCATCATTGTGCCAGGTACTGGAATGCACAACACGATAGGCTGTCTAGAGGTCCTTGTATTTTAGTAAGAATTACTCCAACAGATACTTTTATAGCATGTATAGCATAGTTGGGGAATGTATAGTCCTAGGAAGAGGGGTCCTAAGTCAGCTTTGGTAAGACTTGTGTGCGAGGTGGGGAAGTGTTCAGGGAAAGCATCCTAGAGGAATGATACTTGAACATTCTTATCCAGGATGTAGTCAGAGTTTATCCTTTTGGATGGAAAATAGAGCAGAAATGTAAGGGAACATTAAATGTTTGTTAGAGGGGAATGATGTGATGAAAACGGCATTCATCCGACATCGGTCCAAGAATCAGACTGGGGATCTTGGATGCGGCAGGCTCTTGCACTCTCTGTGAAGTAGTCTGCGTGATCTTTTAAATGACACGTATGAGTTACATTACTTTCCAAAAAGAAAACAAAGCAAAAGGACTAACTCTTAAAGATAAGGTACACATGTTTAAAAACAAAGCACTTTTAGAGATGGCACTTGGAAATCAGTTTGGAGAATGGACAGGAAGGGTTGAGACTCATCAGCCATTGTAGAATCACTTGAAAGTCTTTTAAGAATGCAGATTGATGCTTTCTACGTCCAGATGTTGTGATTAGTAGGTTTGTGATAAGTCTCAAGTGATAATGGTGCCTGCTGGTCCAGGGAACACACTTTGCAAATCACTGGACTGGATTTTGGGAGACTGGTTAGAAATCTCCTGCACTGGTTTATGTGAGATACAGTAGAGAAGTAAATGCTGACGATAGAGCTGGGGAGAGGTGGACTCCAAAGGTAAAGAGGAGTTATGATTGACAGGCCTTGTTACTGGACCTGAGTATGCAGGTGAAGGAGAGGTGACAGTCTGGATTGATTTCTAGATTTCTCAATTTGGTAGATGAGTGGGAAATGGCAATGCTATTATCTCACTATGTGGAACAAAAGAGGAGAAGCTGGGTAGATTTTGGGGGTAAAACTGATGATGAGTTTGGTTTTGGACATTTTTGTGGGTAATTTAAGTAGTGATATCTGTTAGGAAAGTATGAAACTAGTGGGTTGAAGATACCGTTGAAAGAATTCAGCTGTAAGTGCGGGCATGTGTGTCTATAGAAGAGAAAGGATAGGTCATGCAGTGAAGAGAATAAAGTGGTGAGAACAGAGCTCTGGAAGATTGCTGGTATTTAAGTGAAATCAGAGTAAGTCACCTTACAAGAGCCTGAGAAGGACTGGCAGGAGCCCTGGGGTAGAGTTTCTCTAAGGGTGTGACCAACATGTCAGCCCTGCAGGGAGGTCAGATGACACATGGCTTCCAGTGTGCCCACTGCATGGAGGAACCTGAAGACGATAGGAACTTGGTACAATCAGCTTTGTCAGACAGAGTAGCACCGACGGGGCCCGGGTTGCACTGACCTGAAGTTAGCCAAGTGTTTTTAGGACAGAATACTACATGCCTTCCGTTTTTCTGGTCTTAAGTTTCTTTTTTTTTTTTTTTTTTTTTCACCTCTGCAGAGGATATGACAATTGATAGAAATAGTTGACATATGAATTGATTGATATTCGGGTTAGAAGGTCGTATTCTTTCGTGGCGGAAATTTAATAAAATGTTTAAAGAACAAATTGAGAATCAAGATGTCTGTGTTTTGATTGATTGATTGATTGATTGATTTAGAAGAGGGATTGCCTCTTGTGGGGTGTTTTCCCCTCTCCACAGCAAGCTTTCAGAAAGGACTGTGGAAGTTGTCCTGGCTTGTCCTTCTGAAAGTCTTTTGCATTGATTCTTTACCCCGACCCCAGTAAGATACCAAGAATGCTATTATTGCTATTAAGAATATTGTTTTACTTCGTGAATTTGTGTGTGACCCCTGGGCACAGTTATTTTATTAGTTTCCTGACTGACCCAGCTTAAACCAAAAAGAAGGACAAGGTGACACATGTGATAACTGTTAGGGTAGCTGTCACTTCTGATCATTTGACCATAACTTTTGTTCCTTTCCTCTAGTGTTTTCCTAGGCAGATTTGTAACAAAATGCTGATGGTAACTAGAAATCGCTTCCCTTCATCAGATTGGGACGTGGGATAATAGTTTCATAAGCAGGATTTATCAGTGGCATGTTAGTGTCTGGAAAATATAATTTAAACATGTCTGTTCAATAGCAGCAGGCCCACCTCTGTTTCAGGAAAATTTCTTGTGGGTTTGTGTGACTCTGCAGAAAGCCGGGTTTGTGATTGAGCTGACACAGCCCTTTGGATTTGATGCTCACATCCCTCTATTAATTAGTTGGAACAGGGGCCAAATACAGAACGAGAGACACTGCCAGTAGAACAGTGAACTTTCCAAAGGACCCGAATATAAGCACATTTTCTATTTTGTGGTCCAGCTGATCTGACCTAACAGATTTCTAGGTATGTACTTTATTGAGCCCTTCACTGGCTCACCCGTGTTTCAGGGTTCCACATTGAAAAAGGAGTACTTTTGAAATCGCAGGCTGCAAATGACCCAATGTGTGATTGTTATTTTACAGAGACCGAACTAATTTCCTGAACTATTAAAAATTTTGCTAGTTGACAGCTCAGGCTTTTAAAAGACTGATAAAAAGCATGGCATTGAGGCTGATCGTGAATACGAGGGGAAAATGGTGCATTTTGAAGATGTATGGTATAAAACCCAAAAGCTCTTTGGAACTAATTTTGAATACTTTTTAAATAATGACTTTATTTGTTTTTCATCTAGGATTGAAAATAGCATGTTATTAAATATATTATTGGAGTTCATTAACATTTCCTCCTTTTCCTTTCTTTCTTGAGCAGGTTGTCAAGTTATTAAGCAACAAAAGGTCACAAGCAGTTGGAATATTAATGTCTAGCCTTCATTTAGATATGAAAGACATACAACACGGTACGTATAAATACAAAATTCAGCCTTTGAATACTAAAATTTGGGCTGAAGGATCTTATGTTCGGTGGTAAAATTATTTCAGACTTAGAGTTTCTGCTTATATTGAGGTTAGCATGTTTTCTTGTGCTACCGAACTTTCTCTCATGCTTGTTAATGGAAGCTTTCCTGTTATTTCTGTATCTTGCTAAGATCCTGATTCTCATGTGACGTAGTTAGTCTGCATTAATAAAGATTTAAATCTTAGTTCATAAGAAGTACTCATCCCACTGCGCTCTGTAACTCATTAGACTATATTTGAGGTATTTAATTCTGAATGCCATGGTCAGAGAGTGACTGATATACAGTAGAGAGAGGCAGATTGTGGGGTGTGTCTCAGCCATTGAAAATACCTGGAAAAGTTAGTCCACAGGAGAGAAAAATATGTGGACACTTGCATCTCAAGTGTTGGATCAGCTAACATAAAGAAGGGGAAGTAAACCTAAACTTTTTCTAATGGATCAGCTTCAACCCACCTCAGAGTTACAGGGAAGCTTTTTTGGTTATTGTTGTGGTTTTAAGGATGTTCTTACGGTTTAAGATGTCAAAAAGAGACTGGATTGGCATATTAAGTGAGGCTGATTGATCATTTGTCTCAGATGTCTTTAAACATTGTGCAGGTGACAGGGCATGTGCTCCCAGTCCTCTTGTCCAAGGTACTGTGAGACGCTTAAAGAGTCACTAAGGCAGATTTCTTATATGTAACTTTTTAGGGTGGCAAATTGGTCCCTCTTCCTTCAGTAATTTGAGATGACTATAGTGTTAACCACAGCTGGGCAAGACGCCAATCATGGTGCACTGGTAGACTGCCAAGCAACTTGGGGATGACCACCTGAAGAATAATATAAATAGCTAGTGGACTGAGAGATTTGGAGAAGTAGCCCTGGACCTGAAAAAGTCTGCCCAGGCTTGATGTAGACCACTGAGCTTCTCTACATGTAGCAGCATTGGATTAATTTTTTCTAATAACTATCAGTGATAGCGTCAAAGTAGTCTTGCCCACTTACATTATTTGGGATCCAGACACATGGAAGCCGTAATATCATGACCTTTTAAAATTTCTTTTATGCTGGTGTTTTAATTTATATCTTTGACCAGGCTTAGTGTGTGTGTGTGTGTGTGTGTGTGTGTGTGTGTGTGTAGGAATTAGGATGATGATAAGATTTTCTAAGTGGCTTTACTATAGACTGACCAGATGTCCCATTTAAATGGGACAGAAAACAACACTATTGTCCTATTTCACACAGTATGTCTGGTCAGCCTAGTCTCACTGGGCTAAATTCAAGGTGTCAGTAGGCTGACCAGACTTCCCATTTGAAATAGGACAATGTCATTGTTTTCTGTCCCGTTTCAAACAGGAATTCTGGTCAGCCTACTCTAGTGTCACTATTTTAATACGTGAATTCTACCCTACAGTTGACAGGCATTCCTATGGCATAACCTCTTACTACATTTATGCTTAGAGATATTGCCCAAAGGTTGATAGAGGAATTACATTTATATTCGGAATGTCCCTTAAGCTGTCCAGAGCCTTAGGATCGATTTAGAGCAGAATGAATTATCCAGTGGAATGCCCATTTACCTATTCAAGAAATATGGTTTCAAGTACAACACAGACCTTATAAATCATGAAAACATTGAACTGGTTTTCTAGCTTACCCCCTTTATGAATGTGGATTCTATTTGTTAGGCTTCAAATGTTGTGTGGAATAATTCATAAATAGCACAGGCTTGGTATGCCTTGTCAATTGATGAGTAACTCTTAATCACAATGTAAGTTTTTATTAAACTGTTTTGATGGTGAGGCGGCCTTTTCAAGCTGAAGCATTGGGGGTGGTAGTCATAGAACAGGACGCCACGTCTGGCGCCAAGTATTTGGCGTTTCTGAAGCTGGCAGATGTAGCCCAGTTAAGTCATAGGATGAAATCTGAAAATAATGACATGGTCCTTTCCTTCAGTCAAATATTCAACCCGGGTTGAGCTAATAATGAGAACCTTATGAACGAAGGAGTCCGCCTAACATCTGTGTCTGTGGTAAAAGCCAGCAAGAGAGTTCATTGAAAAATTTGCTAGCTTAACATGCAACGCTAACCGTAATGTAGCATGAATGTCAGTAGTTGAAGGGTCACCCAGAATTATACACAAACCTTATCCTATTAGCATGTGCAGTGATTGCTCAAGCCACTCTAAGACCCTGCACCTGGTTTGCTAAAAAATGGCCCACTACCTTAACAGTCTGAAGAAGCAAGTGGTCTACCTTTCAGTTAATACAGTCTTGTTGTGCCTCGGTGTGTTGTCTGCAGCCATGATTTGCGTATGGCAATCACTTGTGGCCTCCAGGATAAACTTGACTTCTATCAGGATGTGCCTCCACTGAGAAATCCACAGAAGCCTAAACAGCATTGTTTATGGATATAGAAGCAGCCACAGAATTTATCCAGACCTCCAATGTCATCTTACAGAGGAGCTAACTTTTTAGTGGTCACATTCTTTCTCCAGGTCATGCCACTCTTGAATGGAACAGACCGAACTTGGCATCCAACCCTTCTCACTAACTGGTCCTGTTCTTTTCATTCAGATGCGCTGCTTCTCCAAGACTGTGTTTTTCCTATAGCCAGCATTGGTAACTCTGAAGCAAAGTGTGTATAATATTGTGTTTAAAAAAAAAAAGCAGGTATCATTTTCTCTCTTGCTCTTCTTCCCCATTCAAACTCTAGAAAAGCTTAGAGTTGAATTTACGTTGCACTGTTTCTATTTTAACGTGCCTTGTTAATTAGTATACAGGGTTTGGATTGTAGTTGCCAAAGGTCTAATTGTGGTCTTGCCACTATATCCACTGAAAACCACATCACACTCAGACTCGAAAGTGAATACAGGTCATTCCCCACAATAGCACATGTGGAGGAGTACTCCGTGTCACTTACAGTAAAAGGGCAGAGAGGATCGGTTTCTTGATTGTTTATTCATGCAACAGATGTAAGTGAGGCAGTCCCAAATAATTAACTGTGTGTGTGTGTGTGTGTGTGTGTGTGTGTGTAGAGGTTACAATGAAGGCCTGAGCTGCTGGAATGCAGTTGTGAATGGGCCTGCTCACTTCTAAGTGATCGTGCAGGTTGTAACCATTTTTTGATGGGAAGGGTGAAATGGTGGTATGCCCCCTCTGAAAATTCCTACTCTGATGGTTTAGAATAATTTAAAGTCCAGATGAAGGAGCCTTTCAGAGAGGAGTTGCTCTCAGTGGTTCTCAACCTTCCTAATGCTATGACCCTTTAATACAGTTCCTCATGGTGTGGTGACCCCCATAAAATTATTTTCGTTGCTACTTCATAACTGTCATTTTGCTGCTGTTATGGATCGTAATGTAAATATCTGATACGTGTTTTCTGATGGTCTTAGGTGACCCCTGTGAAAGGATCATTCGACCTCCAAACGGGTCGCGACCCACGGGTTGAGAGCCGCTGCTCTAGTTTGTTCTAGGGCTTGGGGGTGCTAGGGGGCTTAGGGTCTCCTTAAATCAAGCTCAGGCAACCCCTTCAGGCACTGCTAAATGCTCATCCCCTGCATGCGTGGGTGATCCTGAGTGAAGAGCCCATGGGGTCCCAGTTTATTGTGAGAAAGGCTCTAAAGTCTGCACTACAGGTGAGCCCTAAGCTTGACTCCCTGGCCCCGGCCTCATGAAACTGCCAGTAGAAAGTTCAGATTTTGTGGGGTGGGCAAATAACTCCCAGGGCTGAAGCAGTTTGTAAGCTAGCTCCTTCTACTTTCTCTCTTATTTCGCATGGTCATGACTATCTTGTCAGCTCTTTAATGGCTTTAAGATGTTTTACAAATATATTTTACCCAACATTTTAAACCCTTTTCAATGGGAGGATTGATTCAAATCATCTAGCCTGTTATTGGGCAGGATGGGCTAGCCTGGAGTGTTAGTGGTTCTGATTCCTCTGCTCCTTCTATGTCTGTCCTGTCTAAAGCCAACGGGGAGTGTGAGCCCACAGACCACAAATGCTACATTATGTTCTTGTTGAAATTACTGTCTGCTTAAATATGATTTATCAAAGTCATGTATTTTGAAATGAAATGATATACAGTAGACTCTCAGTGAACTGGCACTCATGGAAATAGATGGATGCTGGATAAATGTAAGCAGACTCTCTGTTACTCAGAACTCAGGCAACTGGCAAAAACCGGTTGCCTGAGTTCTGGTTAATGGGGAGTCTACTGTAATCATGCAAATACCTAGTATTCCATCAGAAATATAATTGATATGGCTAATAAAATTGCGGTTATTTTTATTCTTTGGTCTCTCAGCCTAATGATTCCTTTTTTTTTTTTCACTTCGTACTTTTAAAATGTGGTTAAGGATATCTTCCAAGGACAGTAACATGCATTCAGATTTAAATCAGAAAGTCCAGCGAAGTTGGTTCACTTGTGAGTCCTCCTTGGATGCCACATCGTGTTGCTGACATTTTGCTCTGTCACTGAAAAGGGGCTCAGAGGTGAGAAGCCTCATCTGGACAATCACAGTCATGTAGGAAGAAATAACCTAAGGCAGGTACTTAAAATGGGGATTGCTTTTGGCAAACAAGATACATATTCTAATATCTTTCATAATAAAATCTTTGTTAGCATCTAAAGAGATGGAAATAAATATTGGCTTGAATTTAACCCCTCTCTCCACACATGCTGATAGTGTGTAAAGTGGTCTGGAAGAACGGATTTAATTGCCCTTACAGTGGAGAGAATTGAGGTTTATAGATGAAACGTGCTGCAGCTTTACACGAATAGGACCAGAACGTCCTTGTAGTCCCTTTGACTCCAAGTTCAGTGCTCTCTGCAGTGTGGTACCTTCTTTCACAGGGAGGACCTGCACTGCCTCATCAAAGTCAGTATAGGTGCCATGTGCAAAAACACAACTGGTGACAAGATGTATACCTTTGGCCACATCTTTTTGTTCTGTAGAATTATTCAAACATTGGGAAATACAAATTTAGCAAATTTCATTTGTTCCTTTGTCATTTCATACAAATCCCCTAGTTTCTTACTGACTCTCTTCTTAGAGAAAGGAAATGGGTATTTTTTTTCACAATTGTGAATTAAATAAGGATGATTTTCAAGAAAATTATTAATTAATGGAGTTGCTTGTTCGTGAGAGAACCAAACAAAGATAAACACAATTTTTATAGAAAAAGCAGTCTGGGATAAGCCTGAACTAATAAGTCACATTCCATACTTAGCACTGTTGGCTCTGGGTGGCATGTACAGGTCGTGGAGGGAAAGAGTTTGGTTTTGATGGTGAAATGACTCTGGGAGAGGGACAGGAGTAGCATCTAATAGACACGTGGGCAGATACTTCCATTTATTGCTCTGATGTCATTTTCCTAACAGTTAAACTGGTTTTTAGCTATGAGAGTAAAGTGTAAGGATACTTTTTTAAAAATTCAGGAATACCCTTTCTAAACTGTAGGAACGTTGAAGGATGTTTTATGATAACTCTTTTCCTCCGTATTTTGACAGCCTATGCATGGAACTGTTCTTTGACCCTGTTGGGCTCCCATTGAATGTTTTTCTCACGAAATTCTCTACTAAACAAGTTGTAGATTACAAACTCCAGGTCTTTTTCATAGAGTTTCTAGTTTCATTCTTGGAGACACAAGCTTTTTCACTTGCCTATTAATTACCATAAGAAAGTTTACCCATAATTAGTTGTTTATTTTTGTAATAGTCTCAGAAATTGGGTTCAGTGTGGGCGATGGTGTTTTTTTCCAAGTGGGTATTCCAGTGTCTGGTTTCTTTATGCAACCCAAATTTATAAGGCTCACTTAGAAATGGCTTCATACCCCCTTTTTTTTACCTTTATTTTAAGTGTTTTCTTCACCTTGGATATGGGATTTTAAGACCTGTTTATGATATTTATTGAGACGTTAAAAATGTCGCAAATGTTGTTGGGAGGCTTAGTGAATGGTTTTCATTGAAATGAAATTTCAGTGAAATTAGAAATTTGAGAAGAAAGTGGGATCTATCCAGCGAGCTGTATAACCTTTCATCAGTTGCAGCCTTGTCGTGGAGAAAAGTGTGTATGAGATAGGTACACTTTCATTAAAACCTACTTTCAGAAATTTAATATCAGAATATGTTTTAATTTAAAACATGAATTCATTATAGAAAGAAAAACCTCATAAATCATTTTAAGTCACACATAGATTATTAAATCAAGGTAAAGTGAAGTATTACATGTTTTTCATTACAGATTCAGCAGAAAACCTGGGTTAAACTTAGCCTATATGTTTATAACATTGTTCCATAGTTAAGAGTTTTTTATTGTATTTTCATGGGAAGGAGAAATATACCTGAGGCTGTTCTAAAGCTGTGAGCTTTGGGTGTGGGTTTTTTTTTTCTTTATTCTACTTACTATCTGAATTATGCATCAAATATTGGTTTGTTTATTTTTGCTGCCCCCGTCCCATTAGAAGGTTAGGTCTGTGAAGCCTGGAGACATAGTCCCCTGCAGCTCAGCACAGGCTGTACTCCCTGTAATGCTGGATCCGTTCTTCACAGTCATTGGATGATTACTAAAGGAATTGCCCAGGACCACACGGGGCGTGTGTGGAGATAGAGTCCACATTTAGTGTGAGCACATATGAGAAATTAATCACATCAGCTTTGACCCTTGAACCACTGTGGGTTAAAGGTACAGTTTTGTAAATATATTTCTTTTTGCATCATCCTTGAAAGGGATGGAAATCTGGACTGTTTTTTGGGAAAAGGGAAAGCCTGTTTGATAACTGGAATCATGTTTGTAATTCAAAATTAATTTTTTAAAAGTTCTGTGTGAGAGGTACAGAAGAGGAAGAGAGGAAGAAATGATGGGCACTTTCTATTTTTCCCGGCTAGAGCCACCTGTGTCCTAGTCTTAGTAGGTACATTCGAGAAATGCAATCATAGTTATTCCCCATAATGTGCTGAAACATCAGCTAAAAAGGCTAAAACACCAAAGTTATGTAATTGCACATTATCTTGGAGCATGCCTGCAGTAGTGAGATTTCATGCTGATGACTCTTGCATCTTTCTTCACGGTCAGACACGAAGACCAGCAGATCTCTACTTTCCTAGTAGTCCTTTTCAGCCAAATACCTCTGAATATGTAGTAAAATTAATTAACAGTTTCCATCAAATTATTGTATGGCAGACTCTCAGTTAACCAGAACCCATGGGGACGTGGGGATTGGTAGATGCTGGATAAATGTAAGTAGATGCTCTGTTAACCAGAACTTAAGCAACTGGCAAAATCTCAAGCAACCAGCAAAATGTTTTTCCTGGTTGCTTGAGTTTTGGTTAACGGGGAGTCCACTGTATACGCATGATTATGAAATCAAATAGTACAGAAAAACTTAAAACCGTATGAACTCTGTAACTTCTGTGATATGATATGAATTCGTGATTTCCCTCTGTTTGAGCCACTTTGAATATTAGCACATTCATTTACAGAAATGATGGAATTTAGGAGGAGGCTTCTCTCTATAAGCGATGTTGTGAAGTCCTTATGCATTAAGTGGTTGTGAGAGAATTTCTCCACTGAGCATTGACATGCATATAGATTATTTGCCAGGGTTCTTTTAATTCTGGGATTTCATGATTCCAGAGTTACAGTTATACAATGGCTGATACTATCATAATATCAATAATAGCCAGCACATACATAGAGTTGTTCCTATAGGGCCTGCAATAACTCTATGAGGTAGTTGACATTATTATCTCTATCTTGGGGATGAAAAAACTGAGGCAGAGAGTAGCAAAAAGAAAAGTTGACCAGCAAGTGAGGAGGCCGTGATTTAAACCCAGTGGTCTGGATCTGCAGTGTGCCTTTGTCCTTTCTGAGCACTCTCAACGCTAATGATTGTTATCCGTGACGTTAGCTGGCAGAAATGGCCGGTGAATTTTTTTTAATCCATGGTTCGTAATTATGAACCGATCTACTACCTGGCGAGTGTAGTGGCTATTCATTAGCCCCCTCCTTTAGCACCGTGCCAGATAGCTAGAGTTCATGTTCATACTGTGTATGTTGTAAGTGGGGAAGGTAGGTAGTCAGGAAACAGAGAGAAAAAGACTCCAGTAAAGGAGGTTACTTGATGGATTCTGTAGGATTGTCTTGCAGGTTTCCTCCTATTACAGCTGCCTATCCTGGCTGCTGTCGGTTCGGTGATTCAGGTAGTGTTCAGGTGTGCTTTGCCAGAGAAAGCTGCAGAACGGAGGTTGTCTCTCTACTGCCGACTTCTATACCAATTAGAGGGATCAGGAGGAGAATGCATTCAAAGACTGCGTCTACCTTCGTAACAGTTCATGTCAGTGGTAGAGTATATGAGAGTGACCAACTTTACTGGGTTAACCACTCTAGCCCGTCCTTATCACAAAGAAAGATGTCAGCATTGACATTAAGGTCAGAAAGTTCAATGATTCGTTCCTTTTGTCTTCTTTTGTTCCTTTATTTCTTCCAATATTTAATTATACATTCACTCAGATATTTACTGAGTACCTACTTTGTGCCAAGTTCTATTCCCAGCACTGGGATACAGAAATGAAATCGAAAGAACACCCCCTGCTCCCCCCCCCCCCGCCCCAAAGAAAAACGTGCCCCTGCAGAGCTTCCATTTCAATAGGGGAGGGAAAACGAACAAACACAATGGCAAAATGTATGCATGGTATGTCAAATGGCATTAGGTGCCATGGAGGAAATAAATGAAAGCACGAAGGCCAATAAGGAGCATGGAGGGAGAGGCGAGGGAGGGATGAATACGCAAGTGGCATCTGTGGGGTGTGAGAAAAGGAGTCCTGCAAATATCAGAGGGAGAATACGCTAGGGAGGAGGCCCCTTCAAGTGCAAAGGTCCTGGGGTAGTAATGTCCCTGGCATATTAAAGTCACAGCAAGTGGCTGAGTGTGTCTGGAGGGAGGGAAGTTTGAAATGCGTCGGGATAAATAACCGGGGGTGGAGGTTGTGTGTGTTTACATCGCCTTTGTAAGGACTTCCTGTTTTACTCTGAGAAAGAATGCTGGGAGAGGGTATAGGCAGAGGAGTGACCCGTCTGATTGCTATCCTTAAAGGATTGGGCTGCTGTATTTCAAAGCAATTATATTATGTCTTTGTACATTTTTAAACAATTTAATAAATGAAGAATGAATAGCAGCGTGTTCCATCAAGATTATGCTTCACTGAAAATTGAGCTACATTTTTAAACATCTCTTTATCATCTGGGTTAATAGAAGGCAGCCAGAGTTCCATGTATCTACTTCTGCATTCATTCTGTTACTATATGTTGTTTTGGTTGGAATGTATGAGGTTGGACAATTAATTTTGCAAACTCATCCTACACACCTCATTGCTGAATATCACTGCGGCCACCTTCAAAAGTACTCCCCTTGGGCAACTGTGCACCAATGCCAGTGCCTAGTCCACCCTTCAAAGCAGTTTTGGAATGCTTTTTCTGGGATGGCCATCAGAGCTGTCATATCCAAAATCTCACAATTAAGTTCGCAGACTTGCCACCATGCACTTACTTTGGCAGCACTGTACAAACAATTCGGTAAAGATTTGGGATATGATGATGGCTCTGATGGCCATTCTAGAAAAAGAGTTCCAAAATTGCTTTGAAGGGTGGACTAGGCACTAGCATTGGTGTATAGCAAGGGGCGTACTTCTAAGGTGACCATAGTGATGTTCAGCAGTGAGGCCTGTAGCACTTTTTCTAGGATGAGTTCATGAAATTAATTGTCTGACCTCATAAGAAGAAAATCTGGCCTCATAGATAATGTAGCTGAAAAGGGAGAAGTATTTTAATAGTCTTTTCAGATTATGATGGATATTATATCCTTAATACTACACCCAAACTCAACAAATAGTAGTTTCCTAGTGATTAGTTGCAATGTAGCATTTGAGAACCACCTCAGGAAGTTTTCATACTACATGACATTAAAAATCAACAAAAAGATTATGCCTCACGCAACATTAAGTACCTGGATCTGCTAACATGACCTTATTTAATTGCATTAAGGCTTTTAAATTATTTAGGTGTTAGATTTTTTTAAAAATTAAGAATATTGAGTGAATTGAAATGAAATGTAACAGGCTCTGCTATTTTTTGAAACGGAAACAGTTGAGTCATTCTAAAACTGCACCCTTTGTATTTGTGAGATGAATTATTTATTTATTTTGAAATGGAATTCACTCATTAGTGGCCTCCAGACCCTCATCTCTATTGCAATACTGCACACTCATTCGTGCCCGTTGGTCAGTGCCCACTCATCAAGTGTAATTTGCAACTATGCCGAAAGGCGTTGAGGCTCCTGGCCTCACTACACAGGGCAGAGTCATGTGACTGGCAGTGAAAGATCAGTTTTTATCACCGCCGTAACCTCTGGAATGGAACATTCCTCTCATCTGCATGCAGCGAAAGGCTGGAGTGTCACAAAGAAATGACATCACTTTTCTAGCTGTGATGCTCTTGAGCAGTAATTTTGGAATACTTAGTGGAAGACTCTATTGTGTTGAAATCTGACGTGGTCTGGGGAGTTAACTTTTTAGCCTCAGTCTTAAACTCTTTCCTTCTGTGCCAAAAAGGAATTTGGGAAAGGGGAGGGGGTTTTCCTTAATGGTAGCTGACAAGTGCAGGCGAACACACGTTCTCTCCTCTCTCCCTGACCAGGAGAAGGGGAGGGGATGTGACTTCTCTGGGGAATTTAGTAACCAGAAACTGCTTCTTCCCTAACCACGAGGATCATGATTTCAGTCGAGATTAAAATTTTAAGTGCTTTGACAAAGTGTTTTAGCCACCAGCAACCTTTTCCCCTACACAGAGACATTCAGATGGACTCTCTACGCCTTGAAAGAAAAGAAGAAACACAAATGCAAGATAATCTTTATGCATGGGAATTGTGAAATTCGAAGTGTGTGTTATTTTTTATTGGTCAGACTTTTTCATGGGATTATTTATGTAAAGGAGCAGCTTAAGGAAGAGACCTTAGCAGAATTCTGGTTTCTGGCCAGTCGAGACAGTAGTTACGAACTATGGAGAAAGTTCCTAAATTGTAGTTGAGTTCTTTGGATGGAGTATTTAAGAAACACTTATTATTTATTCATAGAGTCCCCTCAACGTGGACTGTAAATTTGATCTAGATATGGGGAGGGAGAGCGTTGAGACTTGGAACTTGTATTAAATGATGGAACGGGTCTGTAGTGAAAACTCCTGGTGCCCGAGGTAGATTAAACCTCTCCTCCCACTAACGCTTCCGTGGAAAGCTTTTCTGAACGGTGATGCCTATCGTCTGCTTTACTAGGGATACAAGAATGTCAGGAAGCTCTCACAGTAACAATAGTTTTCTTTCATCAGAATAACTTACAGGTCATGAGAAGGATGAGCACATCTTGCTCAATGAAATAAAAACTTGGGGTGCATTGCCGCTGTAGAAGTGCCAAAAGTCACTGGATAGTTAAAGTAATGAAAGTAGAAGGAGGTTTGGGAGAGGCAAAATTGATCGTCCCCTTTGTCATAGCATGCCACCTGTGGATGGTAGTTACTGAACTCTAGAACATGTGCTGTGAGGACAGGGACATGGGGAAAAGAAGGAAAAGTCTTCCAACAGTGGGCTTTCTATTCACCAGATAGCCATCCAGGTTTCATTAAGGCTCAGAAACGTGAGTGGATGAATTAGAATAGAGGCTGTTCCATCTTATATTTAAAAAGCCTGTATTTTACTCAGAAGCAACTTTTTATTCATTAAAATGACATCAGAGAAATCCTAATTTTTGAAACTCCTCCCCATATTTAACTGAGTTCTCATTCTTCTTGACAATGAAACATGAAACTAATCTTTACATGCAAATATCTACATCAAGAGAGAAAAAGAAAAATTTTCATGAACTGAACAAATGACAAAGTATGGCGAACATACACATACCCCAGTGGGTCACATATTTGCAAATACTAACTACATGTTGAGTTAAGTAAAGCATGAAATTACTTTTTTTTTTTTTTTTTTTTTTTGCTTTTTGGTACATGGGTAGCTCCCTGGCTGAACTCCCCCACCATGAAATTACTTAAAAGGTATCATGGCAAATATTGTGTATTCTTTAGATTTTTCTTATTTTTAAGTCTTTTGGAATAGTCACGAGGCACCAGTTGTTGGTCAAAGTTATCTCTGTGATATAATTAAAAGAATTACCATAACATGTCAAGTTTTGGTATGTAAGTTCTGATCTTCTTAGTCATATGTAATAAGTTCACAACTAAGTTGTCTATTTTTCATGCATTTTTAATTTTCAGTGACTGAACTTGGTTCCATTCCCTACCTCAACATGTCTGCCATGTATAAATGTATAAATGCTAATATATAATATTCCTAAGGAAGCTATTTAAGTGCTCGTTTAGATGAAGTACTTTCAAAAGGGTATTAAAACAATTATTATCATGGTGTTTGTGTTTGTAAATTCAGGCTGATATGGGTTTCTTTAAAAGTCAGACATGTTTGTATAAAATGACACCAAAAAAATATGATTATTATCTGTATGAGTTATTTTGGCATAAGGGATCAGAAATTTCTGATAGATTCTGTACTTATGAAGCGATATATGTGGTTCCATTAATAATAAAATGTAACCTGGTTACCCTTTCAGAGAGTATGTTAGAAAACAGTGGCTAATGTGACCCTCTAAGTTAGGGCACTATTTTCAGGGCTACTCACTGAGCTCTACTTTACAAGAGCATAAATGTTTACCTAAGCAAGAAGGTGCAGTCCCTTATGCCCAATAAAGGACATTTTGCAGTGCTTGTTTACGGAAAGCGTTCAACAGACAGTGGATGTTTTACACAAAGTACAGTGTGTTGTTTGAAACTGTTTGCTCATCTGCACACTATGCTTAAAATAAACACTATCCGGGAATATACCAGTCTTTTTTTCTACCTCCTTTGTTCCACACCCTAGATTTTGTCACCTGCCAAAATCAAATAAACCTTATCTAAACAGTTGAGATAAGCCCTGAGTCGTACTGTTATGGTCAAATCAACAAAGCTCTCCAAAAACAGAAATGAAATACAATATCACTAGATTAAACAGTCTACAGTGGCAATCATGTTTGCATTGAAAGATTTTATTCCAGAAAGATTACAGTCTTGGTATCCATTTTTCCCCCTGCCTAGACAAGAAGGCGACATACTGACTTTCAAACAAAATGCATTTGTTCTCTAACAATTTAACTTGTACAGCTCTTATAAACAAGGCTCATAGGTGCATGAAGCCTACCGACTTAATCAGTAACGTATGTCGTGAACCTTGTATAAGCAAGTACGTTTGAGATGTACCAGTGGTGGATTGAGTATCAGACTTTTTTTTTTTTCAGCAGGAAAGTCCTTCTTGATGTAGCCTAAGTACAAAATCTGTAGAATCCTGGCATTTCATCGTTTGTCTCCACTGTACAACAAAACCCCACCAGCTTAAATTAAGCTGCCTGAAAAGAGGAGGCAGTATAAATGAGTGTGATTTCTAAATTATAGGCTATTATAATGCAGTTAGTTTTCTTTCTAGAGCATAAAGCATTTTAATTGTTTGCTAATGAAGTTTAAACTCTACAAAGTCAGGAAGATGTGTCTGTTAGGTTCCCTGGGACTGAGGGTAGTGCCTGGCACTGAGTGAGAATTCTGTGAACATTTATTCAGTGAATGAATGAATGAATGAATGAGTAAATCAGGAAGATACTGTTTTCTTTGTAGATGAATACAAATGTTTTCTAAGTATTGCATCATTTGCTGATACTTCAAAGGATGTTTCTGAAGTGAATATATTTTGACTTATAGTTAAGTGGTTCCCATCACACTGTTTAATTGGCAAATTTTTATTTATATATAAGGAACAAATGTCATTATGTCACTGTCAGTTTAAAAAATAATGTCTCTCAAGTATTGGTGACATTTGTGCATTTCTTGACCATAGAGTCCTGCTGATTGGAAAATAATCCATTTCCACTGTTCTTGAAGCACATCGTCATGTACTTTTACAGCTTCTGATATAGCTGGAATTAGCTAATTGGGTATAAATGTGTGGTTCTGATGTGTGCCCCCCAGATTTTAAGGCCCAGATGACAATATGAAGTATATATCCTTATTTTCTGATTTAAGTTTTGTTTTATAAAAACAGTTATATCTGCAACGGTGTATATGATATTCAGACATTTAGGGAGAAGTAAGAACCTTCCATTTTTGAGTACCTGCTCCGGCAAGGACTGTGATGGAGGGATTACTTCTAATCCTGACAGTAGTCGTTTGTGGGAGGTGGTGACATCCTTAACATACTCACTTCACATGTGAATAAAGAAACGCAGAGAGCGTACCGGATCTCTCCAAGCGATACACACTAGTCAGTCACAGACCTGTGTTTTAAATTCAAGACTGTGTGAATCCAAAGCTCGAGGTTGAAGGTTTCAAGTAATTTTGGGAAAAAAAAAACAAAAAAAACAAAACCAAGTCTTTTGTGGGTGAATTAAAACTTCTCAATAAAAATGTATGAACTGGGACCTCCAATGGGAGGAGCAATAATAAAATTTAGGAGTCTTATGAGTGTAACACATGGAGTGCCACTATTTTAATGTGGAATCAAAAAAGAATGCTATTGATGTATTTGTCCTTTAGTTTATCATGGTGTTTTGATAATTCCGAATTACTTGAAATGCTATTCAAGAACTCGTGTGTTTCCCATATATGTTAAAAATGTGTCTTCTGACAAGTGTCCCACAGTGCGGGCATGCCTGCGTCATGTGCGTGTATGACAGCCCCACCGTCCTGGGTGCTCGGGAGTGTTTGGTGGTTGGATGTGTGAGGAGTGCAAATGTATTTCCTTCCATCCCGTTGTCACGTGAATATGGTACCAAGTGTCTTCTTTTCTCTGAGAAATGTTAGTTTTCATAAATTGTCAAATATGTTAGATTTAGCCAAGCGAAACCAAACAATTTTAAAAATTGCTTGACTGCATGTTCATGAAATTTTTGTCAAGTAATACATTTTGACAGTTTTTACAATAATTCCCCAGGTGTGCACATTTTCAGGTGGGGATTCATGCCTGAGGATTTCCTTACAAAGGAATGCTGTATTTGGGGGCTTATTTTCTTTTAATCCATTGTCATCCAAGTGCACAGTGACACGCCCTTAGCAAAGGTTGCTCTACTGTATTGAATTTCAGATAAAAATTTAGGGATAATAATTCTAGGCATTTCTACCAAACTGTTTGAAACTTGTTTGCTTTCTTTTTCCTTTTTAAATCTGTCTGGCAGGACAATTGAGGCAGTACTAGAAAGTCCAGAACCAGTAAACACTGGCCATTTGCATCCCTCACAGGTTATAGTATACATATGAGGGAGGAAGAGGAGATGTCTTCCCAGAGAAAGCTCCTCCTTTACTCGTTAAGCCTCCCTTCCTTTCTCCATTGATCGTGTAGTTGTTTTGCTAACGTAGTATGGTTTGCAGCCATATTGCTGCCAATAGTTGGCTAGTGCTTTCTCAGGTGTTGCTACCTTTGGAGAATGATGGGACCAGTAATACAAACACATGACTTTTAGCATAACTGTTACAGTCAGCTCTTAGGACTTCTCTCTAAAGGTTCAATCATGACTTGGGCTCAATCATGACTTGTTTTTTGCCCAGTAAGGTTTTCTGTTGTGAGATTCTCTAGATAGGGGAGCTTCCAGCTCCAAATCTCTAATATGATTTCTATTTCACTTACAAAAGTGATCCTAAATATTGTCGGATACATTGACTAGCAGCAACTCCTTCTCCCCAAAAGGTGAATTTTTTAAAAAAAGTTTCACTGAGGTACAGAGTGAAGTAGACATTCACTTCACCCATGTTCTTTTCCCTGATTTTAAAGTATAATGACAGGCTGCTTACAGTTCCTTCAAGAGATCTCTTAGAAAATTTTGGTTCTCCGTGGCTCTGATGTGACGACAAGCCTGATTATAAATGGGAGATGTTTCTGATCCCTGCTGTGCAAGATGAGTTTCCACTCAAACAAAGGCCTTTGCTTCTTGGCAATTTGTAAGGCTACCTTCATCTTAGCTTTTCCTGTGTCTTCTGAATTCCAAACGGGGTGGAGATGGTTTCTCCAAACCCTTGCACTGTCTGTGAGAAGAGGGCATGAACTGTACATACAGGCTGATGGGCTGGTGCTCGTTTTGTTTAAGCTTCTGCAGACACTGTGCCCTTCTCGTATACCTTACCCAGAGTCAGCGTGGATGGTTTTACTGTGGCTACTTGTTTAGTCTCCCACATTACTATTGGTATCACTGCAACTGCCTTTTTTTTCCCCGAGCATGTTTTCAGCCTTATTTGTCTAAAATCTCTCAATCAGGTTACTGGTTTAGAGAGAGATTAGTGAAATATTTTTCATAAATGAATGTTAAAGGGGCCATAATAACGAGGACAACCACCACCAATGTTTTTTGAGTGTTCGCTGTGTGCGTGGTACTGTTTCCAGGTGTTTTACTTGTGTAATTTCATCTCCTGCCACAAGCTGATACAGTGGGTGCTCTCTTTAGGTCCATTTTTCAGAAGAGGAACTTGGGACACTCTAGGCTACACAGATAATAAGAGCTGGAGCCAGTTTAACTTCAGACTACATGGTGTCCCACTGCCTCCCAGTGCTCCTTGTCAGATGACAATGTGACATTACATATTATTATCTTTGTGTGTTGTTTTCTTTTAATTTATTGGGGTGACATTGATTAGTAAAAACTACATAGGTCCCAGGTGTACAATTCTACATGACATCTTCTATGTGTTGTATTATGTGTTCATCACCCAGAGTCAGTTCTCTTTCCATCACCATATATTTGTGTCCCTGTCCCTTTTCCCCCTCCCCACTCCCCCTTTACCCTCAGGTAACTACTAAATTACTGACTGTGTCCATGAGATTTGTTTCTTTGTTGCTTTTGATTCTATGTTAACAATCAAGCTAAATTTCTCCATCCCTTTCCCTTATTTTACCCACTCTCCCATCCCCACTCCCATCTTAAAGAAGTCCCTCTAACATTCTTTATAGTACTGATTTGGTGGTGATGTATTTCTTTAACTTTTCCTTACCTGAGAAGCTCTTTATCTGTCCTTCAATTATGAATGCTAGCCTTGCTGGATACCTCATTCTTGGTTGTAGATCCTTGGTTTTCATCATGGAATATTTTCTGCCAGTCCCTTCTGGCCTGTAAGGATTCTGCTGAGAAATCAGCTGAGAGTCTAATGGGTATCCCTTTATAAGTTACTATTTGCATTTCTCTTGCTGTTTTTAGAATCTTCTCTTTTTCTTTAACTTTTGCCATTTTAATTATAATGTATCTTGGTGTGTTCTTGCTTGGGATCATTTTGTTTGGGATTCTCTGTGCATCCTGGATTTGTATGTCTATTTCCTTCACCAGGTTAGGAAAATTTGCAGTCATTATTTCTTCAAATATTTTTTTGATCCCTTGCTTTTCCTCTGTCCCTTCTCGTACACCTACAATTCTAATATTCTTCCATTTAAAATTGTCCCAGCAGAATCTCAAACCACCCTCATTTTTCTGGATTCTCATATCTATCTGTTCTAAAGAGTATTTTCTGCAAATCACTACTTTGTTCTATTTTATCTAGTTTGGTGACTTTTACACCATTTTTCACTTCAGTTAATATAGTCATTATCTCTCTCTGGTCCTTTATAATGGTTTGTAAGTCTTCTTTAATGCTTGCTATCTCTCTGTTGAAATTATCATTCAGTTCCTTAAGCATTTTTATAATCGTTGCATTGAACTCAGTTTCTGATGGGCCACCTGTCCCCATCTCTTTAATTCTCTGGTTTCTCATTTTTGTAGCCTCTCTGGACCCTCACCTCACTGCTGCAGTTTTTTTGGTGTTTGCTGCTGATACTAGGCGGGCAGAGGTCTCTGGGGGAGGGGCTTTTGCAGCTTGGTTTTCTTCCTGTGGCTCTGGAGGTCGTGCAGGGAGTTTGGTCATGATTGCACCTTTTGGTTCTGGGTTTGCCCTGTGCGCAGACTCTGCCCTGAACCTTGAGGATCAGTCCTGCATGCTGGTCTTTCAGATCATCCTGGTTGTGGCCCCCTCTCTTCTTCTCCTTCCGGGCTGGAGTGTTCACGTTGTGACTCCTCACCTCCCAGCCACTCCCCCTCTTCAAGGAACTGGAGTGAAGTCCTGCCACTGCAGTTTACAGACTGGTTTGCCCCTCCTGGGACCAAAGTGAGGTGGGTGTGATATCTCATGCCCCCGCTGTGGGCCCTCTTTCCTCTGTCCCGCAGACCGAGTGGGCCTGAAGCACATTCCCACCACCTTCTTCCTCCTCCCTCCCCCAGCGGTAGTTCCAAGCCGAGACCCACGCAACCAAGTCCCCACTCTTCTCTTTGTTTCTCTTTTGTTTAACCCTCTGCCCGCCTGCAGGTACCTTAATGTGATGTGTGGGTTTCTTAGCTGTGGTTGTACAATGCGTAGAGGGCCCTTGGTTGAGGTATCGGTGTTTTATTAGTTGTAATCTCCAGAGGAGATTTCTGGAGATCCCTTTCACTCTGCCATTTTGTTGTGTCTGTGTTTTATGTTTTGAACTAGGGAGTCAACTAGAGTGAAGTTAGTTGTTCATGAAAGGAAAACTCGGGTGACCTCAAGGAATACTCCGTTTATTTAGTAAAGTTAATTAATTTTTCAGGAATACTAACCTCAGCCTTTCAACATTGAAAACAGATGTTTTTCCACAGCCTCTCATACTTAGGTTCTTGTACCTACAGTGGATTAGGTCATGTAAATGTCCATGTTATTTCATAGCTCTGTGTATCTATCATATTTATATATCCGTATCTCAGAGATTAGGAGGCTTAACCTCCTAATGTATATAGGTTACATTCTGTATCAGCTTTCCATCTTTCCACTGAATTATGGTGCCTCTTCATGTTCTGTGTAGACTTAGAGCCCAGTAGGAAAACAAAAACATCAATAAAATGAATGCATGGTAGAGAGTGACAGAGACACATGAAGTCCACGGAACGGTCGGCCATGAATTAGCAGCCAGGTCTGGTGGGCAGCCTCTCAGGCAGCCTCCAACAATCCCCACCTGCTGGTACTGATGCCCTTGTATAACCGCCTCCCCTTTTGTGGAGGCTGGACCCAGTGCCTCGCAATGAATAGCACAGAAGCCACTTCCAAGAGTCCGTTACCAAGAGATGCTGGCCCTGCCTGGCATGCCCTTCTCAGCACCTCGGAGGGAAGCTGGCTTCCTTCTTGTGTGCTGCCCTGTCTAGAGCCCCCTCTGCTGTGAAACTGAGCCAGGCATTCAGCCAAGAGCCAGTGCCAGGCTGAGGCCCTCGGTCTGGGGAACTGAATTCTACCACCAACGGAACCCTGCTGCATACCTTTCATAGGAAATCTCAGCCCTAGCCAACCATGACTGCAGTCGTAGGAGAAACCCTGGGACCAAGGCACCCAGCTCAGCTGCACCTGGATTTCCGACCCACAGAAGTTGTGAAATAATACACATTTGTTGTTTTAATCCCTGAAGCTTTAGTGTACTTTGCTCTGCAGGAATGGATAACTCGTGCTCTTGGTAATAAACCCCGTTAGATTTCTACTTTTCGGCGTCTCTACCTTTAGTTTGGCAGATCATACTGGAGGGAGGAGGGATTAAGGCAAGAGACCACAGTGGCTGGGGTAAGTGTTCAGGGCTGCTGGAGGGTAGGGGCCCTCAGGAGGCTGCTCTAGTCCTTTCCCATTGTGGCAACCCCAGATTATAATAAAAATCAAGGTTGGAGTCATTCAGGCGCTGACACTGTTCCAACAGCTTAAACTGTTGCATTCAATGGGAATAATCTTATCGAATTGAACTACACCAATAAAGTGAACTGCTTTTCTGGCTACTGAAAATATGTGAAACATTCACAATTTTGGCTAATATTTAACAATTTGTGAACTTTTCTTTACATGAGTTTCTTTTAACCCGAGTTCTTAAAGCATGATCCTTTCCCTCTTGTCCCTTAGAAGAATAGACACAGGATTCTTTTTTGGTGCGGATATTCAGACATACGTATGTGTTACATTGTACTCTGGTCTGTGGGTGAGTTGAGAATAGAATAAGAAATGTGTCCCACACTCCTGTGTTGAAGACGGTGGCAATGAAAGGCACTTTAATAGCGAAGACCAAGTCTCCAGGGAATATGAGGTAGACATACGACTGCCACCTGCGTGTGTACAGGTGTGTGCAATGTCATGTGTCTAGCATACAATTGTTTCCTATGCTGGGTCTGTAATCCTTGGTTGTTTTGAATTATTCTTTATGTAATTGTTTTTGTATAAAGCAGTATTTTAAAATAAAAAATAGATTATTTTCTGTTTGGATATTTTTTTGAGACATTTTTAATGTCTTAGGTGAAATGGACTATTCGAGTTTTAAAGTAGGCTGTTTCACTTTTTATTTTGTAACAATGTGATTTAATTTAAAGGGCATTGGATCTCAGCGAGTGTGTACCAGTGGAGTTCATGAAGAAAAGAACTACTTAGAGCCTCAAGTTTTCATTATTGAGAGCAAGTGTTTAATCCTGAACCTAATTTTAATCTAACACATTCTCAACTCTGTCTTTAGTTTGTAATCAGTATGTTAAGAGATTATATATATTTTAAAATCAGTTACATAGATTATGCTAAGGGTTCTTGAATTATCAAGTTTTTAGTATAAAATTACTTATTTTTACATGATAAATTTATGCCTCAGACGTATTATCCCAGTTGATAAAACCTCAGAGAAGCTTAGTGTCTTGATCAAAGACACGCAGTGTGTTGGCGGAAAAGCCAGGAAGAGTACTATGTTCTTCTATATGCTTATCACATCCTTGGCATTTTATAAGTTTTTTGGCCTAAAAATAAAAATTGCTGTCATTTGGGCCTGGAGTAATTATTAACACACATGCTTACTTCTAGGTTGTTTAAAGAGAGTAGTAAACATCTCCCCATATTCTAAACCTGGTAAATTAGCACACTTTACAAATAATGAATAATCATTTAACGTGCAAAAAAGGCTATAGAGTTTCCTCTCAACATCTCCTGAGTCCTTACATCCTTCCACATGGAACAGAACAGATGCTTGGTTAAACTAATGTTATATATTTAGATAGATATATAGATATATAATAGGAAAGTAATTAAAACTGCTTTATAGACCTGCAGGGGACCGGATGGGTAGGGAATGTGTGGAATCCCAGACAATGATGGGTGTTCCTGAATGTCTTAGAGCTGAGACTAGGAAATGAGTGGGAAATACTGGCCTCTAATGTGAAGTATAATCACATTAGCCTATAGTTGATTAGAGAATTAAGTAATCCAAATTAAAGATTTATCACTGACTAGCCTAAATTTTGGATTAATTTATGTTCTGAAGTCTTAAGTCTTATGCTTAATAGTTTAATTAAATATTAAGTAAAATATAATTAATACCTACTGGCTGTATGTCATTTAGTTATACATTTAGTTATACATTTAGTTATAATATTAATAGCTCATCATTCAGTTGGAGAGCCAACCCTTAATAGATACAGCTGAAAATTTTCTCTTTCATAGGTGAGGGGACTAAGACACAAACAGAAAGCCAAAAAGGAAACTTTTTAAACGTTGTGTTAGATAATACGGCTGATTAGAGTCAGAAGAGTTGAACTTTTGTGAAAACTTGAAAAGGGAAAACATTATCCAACCACATGCCAGGTCCTTTTATTTGTTTCTCCCACTGGTCCCCACAAAACCCAAACATTGCTAGTATTTCCTATTATGTCTGTAAAGATACTAAAACTTGTTAAGTAACTTACTTGAAGTAATGTAGCAGCAAATAAAAATTTAAATTTAAACCCAGTCAAGTATTGTTCCATGATCTGTGTTTCTTCCACAACCAGAAACTGTCCCATAAAGACTGTTTCCTTTTGAGCAAATGAGGTATTGTCACCTTGATAGAATCTCAATGCTCAGGTGTTTTCCTCTCAAAGAAGGCTGAAACATGGGACATGGAATCAGATTTCTGAGTGTCTTTTTCCTTAAGTCTTTTGCCACCTCTAAAAATTTTTTACACACATATATATTTATTTATTTACTTATTTATGTAAATTCCTCAGCATGGCCATAACTGGAAATCTGATTGGGGCAGTGTCTACCCTTAACGACTTCGCTGCAGCTTTACAGGCCTGGATAACTGAGCACATCCATGGCCAATAGCTCCGATTTCAAATTGTTATTCAAGTACCTATAACCTGTCTAGGAACCTAGCATAGTTGCTGAATTGTAAGAAAATACCTTATATTTTTTGAACATGTAAGTGAATGCATTATCTTATTTCCTTGATTTTAGAATTTTATTAGTTGAAGATATACCATCTCCCTAATCACAGATTTTAACAGGGGGAAGGGGGAGTCCTGGAAGATAGCACTAAAAATTTAGTAATTTACAGATTTTAGTCTAGGTCCTGATCTCTGAAGGATTAAAATGTGCTTTTATGTTGAGGAAATAGAGCATCTCAATATCCTTAACCTTTCCCAAATTATATCTTTTGCCTTTATTTCTTATCTATCTGCCAATATCTAATCTTCCTTATTTTCAGCTACTTAAGCATGATTATATTGTTTTGTCGGAACTGCTGATTCCCATTGAATTGTTTTAGCATCTTTCAAGTGTAAAGCCAACTAAGGGAAGATTGAATGGAGAAGTAGTAACTTTCCATTGAGATTTCCTGTGGATGATTGAAAAAGGTTTCATGGGTTAGAATTTTGTGCAGACTTGCTTAGGACCATATCTCTATGGTTAGGACCACATGACACTTATTAAGATACTCATCAGTACTTCTTACTGCAAGAAATGAAAAGATAGGAACCTGTATTCACAAGTACAAGTTCATGTGAGGAGAATTTGTAGGAATAATATTTTAAATTGTGGATAAAGTCAGAAGGCAGTTGTATCTTTTATGAGTTTTGACTTGAGTATGAATGATTTTATTGTGTTGTGTTTCTTGTCCTTGTTCCGAGAATGAAATCATACGCTATGCGTATGTTGACTACTAGCATTTCTTTCATAGTTTTCCCATCAGTTGCTTCATGTATCACCAGAGGAATGTGGAAATGGTGGCTTATTAACTAATAAATTCCGAAGTCAGAGACCTTTGGATTTACTGTAAGATATACTTTACAGGGTAGATTGCACAGATCCAAAGGGAGTAATTTCATACATGAACTTGCTAGTTTTATGTGAGTTTTATGTATTTTGTTACATTATTTCTAGCCATATTACATCCAGTGAAAATCATTAGTTATTCCCTTTAATTTTTGAAATATGGTCAAAGTTAATTGGGCTGTGATTTTACTACTTTGAAACATGAAACAATTTGTGATATGTTTGCCTTATGTGGTCTGAGGAGTAAAAAGATTTCTATGAGAATCTTAATCAAATTCTTAGATTGATATTTGAGACCCAATTATTTTAGAAATGGAGATAGTGGAATATTATTAGGATGGGAGTATCATTTTCTCCTTGCTGTAGTATTTGTTGGTGAATCTGGGCTCTGTTCCCAGCTCCAAAAAGAAATGCTAAATGACCTTGCTTAGAATTCTCAATCATCTTATGCTTCAGTTTCCCACTTGTCTTTCATAATTCTTTCTTGAGATTTGTGCCAGAGTCAACTAGAAGACATCTTGTGTACTTTAAGGTTTGGGTGAAAAAGACATTATAAAATGTCTCAGTTATCAAAACCAATCTACCCAATTTGTGATTATCCACTTGTTGATTTGTCTTCCAAGAATCATTAGTTTCACAAGAGCTTCACTGGCTGCTTGGCACACAGCTGATTGGGACAAATTCACCTCTTTCTAGTTAATATTTGCATGTAGGTAATGCAGAATGCTTTTGATTAACTAGGATCCAAACCGAGTTATAACACACACTGACTCCAAAATACAGTACACTTCCCAGGCCACAAAATGCATGTAAGAACAAACACCCTGTTTTTGATGACTCCACTTTGTGTAAGCGTGGGTAGTTGGTGCAATCAGAATAGAGTTTTCACAGTTCATGAGAACACGCACTGATATGAAATGGCACTATTGAAATGTGAAACTTTATGAACCTTTACCAAATCAGATTTTATTTTTTATATTTGTCAAACTATGACACTTTAAAACACTAATGACAGCTTTATGTGTGAGCACCCTCAACTGTAGTGTAAACATAACTGCCTGACAGCTGCTTTGTCTATTATTACTTCTTGAAATCTTATTACATGTTATTTAATGAGTGAATGTCAAAACATTAATAAAATTTTGCTGTTATCATTAAAAGAACTTTCTAATTACTAAATACTATATAATTTCAGAGAAATGATGGTCAATAGTTGAATAAGGGAGTTATAATTTTTCATTGAATTACTTGAAGTGAAATCCATAAAGCAGTTTTAGAAGTACAATGGACATTTACATAATTTATAAGATGAATGATATTGTGAAAACATTCCTAAATTATCAAATAATAAATTTAGTGTTCACCTGAAAAAAAATGGAGTTTTAAGACTGCATCTCTGCTAATCTCAGTACCATCCTCAGAGTTATTCTTTTATTATAACAATTCAAAGAATGATAACAGAAAATGCATCTCATTTCTAGATTAAGTCCATCAGTTTAGTCATTAGAATTAACCTTTGCCATATGTCTTAAGATACAGTGGCAGACATGAGCACTTATCAGTGTAGAACTAGGATGTGGCAGTAACAGGAATTCTTTGCCTGATTTCCAGATATGAAACCAGTTTTTCAAATACATGCAGTCGGTCCTTGAAAGATACTCACAGTTGATCTTAGACCAGGCTATATTCATGAGATTTTGTGGAGCAAGAGAAAGCTTGAACACTTTACCCCTGACCCTGCTGGAATTCCTTGGGCATGGTCTTTGTATCGGGGCAAATAAATCCACTCAAGTTAGAGCCCCTACACCTTCTCTGTGCTGGAGATGCTCACTTCTGCTCAAGATGGCCAGACATCTTTTCACAGCTGGCTTATGGCAATTTATATTCTTTCTTTTGTCGTTTTGTTTGTTTTACAGCTGTTGTAAACTTGGACAATTCTGTGGTCGACCTGGAGACTCTTCAAGCCCTCTATGAGAATGTGAGTAATAGAAGGAACTTTAAGTGTGAGTATATGGTACATACACAGTGCTTGTTACTGGACACATCTGGGCTCATTGCTTTAATAAGGAAATGTGATTTGGGTTCTCTGAATTTAAGTAAGTATAGATTTGTTAAAATACTTTCTAGGAACATATTGGGCAAGTGTGTGGTTCACAGTTTTAAAGACTGTGATTCAAAGCCTGTGTGAGGTCATTCCCATTCCCTCTTTTTAACTGTAATAATAATGAATACTTATTAACATATGGAGGTTTATTTGAGCCGAGTATTGTTCTGTGCACTAACTCATTTAATCTTCATCTGAAAACTGTAGGAGACCCTATAATCATCCCCATTTCAAATAGAGAAAATTTAGGCATGGAGAGGTTAAATGACTTGGCTAGTGTTTTGTTGTAGACAGGATTTAATTCATTTTGGCTCCATTTCTCTAACTGAGCATAGTTTATTTTACTAAAGGGACGGACATTCAGAGTTTCTTCTAGTAGCACTTTTTCTTAAGAAGTTAGCAGGAAGAGAGTAAAGTATCAGAGGAGAATGACCCTACATAGCATGGTGTTGTCCATACCTTTGGAATGCATGATCTGTGTAGTGATGTATGAAATGGTTTTAGCTGGGACATGGCCTTAAATAACACTGATTCACATGGTAAGAAAGCAATTCTCTTTTTGGTGCTTTTGATTAGATTTACTGGACAGCCTCACTGTGGTCCTGTTTTATCTCTCTTTGGGTTCTTTTTTTCTTTTTATTTCTGATGTTGCCTGTATTCTCTGCCTGGTGTTTAAGCTTCTTTGCTCTTGAGGGGTGTGGCCTTAGTTGATCCTTGACTTTTTCAGTCCCAAGTCAAAGAGTGCCTGGCTCTGGAAGACACACGAGTGGACATGATGCAGACTCTCTTCCCTGGCCTTCCCTGAGGACACTGTATTCAATCTGCTTGTGTGCTATTGAATTTGGTACTTTTTAAACATTGTGTGCACGCACGCGCGTGTGTGTGTATTTATATATGGTCTCTATGCAATTGAGACCTTTGTAACAAAATATTTCTCATGCTGCATTGCACATATTCTATTGATCAGTGTAGAATTGGTACTCAGCACAGTGAGCACACGAGTAGGCTATCAGACTGAATCATTAATGTATTTCTGGTTCATTTGGTCTATGGTGTTAATCATGTCCAATGTTTCTTTATTGAAATTGCTTAATTGCAGTCTCCTACTATTATCGTCATGTGCTGTGTAATGATGTATTGGTCAACAAGGGACCTCATATATGACAATAGTCTCATAATATTGTAATGGAGCTGAAAATTTTTATCACCTACTGATGTAGTAACTGTCATAATGCAGCACAACACATTACTACGTGTTTGTGGCAACACTGGTGTAAGCAAACCTACTGCGTTGCCAGTTGTATAAAAGTGCAGCACATGCAATTAATATACAGTCCAGAATACTTGATAATAAATAAATATTACTGGTTTATGTATTATACTTTCTATTGTCATCTCAGAGTATGCTCTTTCTGCTTACTAAGTTTGTTGTATAACAGTATGCAGTCTCAGGCCAGCAGCAGCCTCGTACATCTTGTGTTTACTGATTCTCTTGATTGCATCGTTTTCGCTTGTGCTTGATTTAATCTTGTATTGCTTTGTAACATGCTGCACAGGGTTTAGTCTAGGAACAATAGTCTGTACCTTGTAGTCTATATGTGTAGTAAGCTATACAATCTAGGTTTGTGTAAGTGCAGCCTATAATTGTACAATGATAAAAATCATATAATGACACATTTCCCAGAATGTGTCCCTGTCGTGAAGTAGCACATGGCTGTATTTTATTGTCTTTTTCTCCCTGAAGATTTATCAGTGTTTGCTTTATACATTTAGGTGATCTGATGTGGGGTACACATGTATTTATGTTATATTTTTCTAATTGACTCTTTTTATCATTAGCTAATGACCTTTGTCTCTTACGATAGCTTTTTACTTACAGTCTATTTTTTTCTAATAAACTACCTCTGCTCTTTTGGTGACTATGTGCATTGTAATGCAGTGTCTTTTTTCATCCATTTACTTTCAGCCTATGTATATCTTTAAATCTAAAGGTGAGTCTCTTGTAGATAGCATATACTTGAATCTGTTTTTAAAGCCATTCAGCCACTCTATGCCTTTTGATTGGTGAGTTTAAGCACATTTAATGTAATTGTAGTTAGGAGAGTATTACTATTTTAAAAATTCTTCTGTTTGTCTTGTAGTTCCTTTGCTATCTTTTTCTCTCTTCCTTTGTATTTCATTAGTTTTGCGAGGGGAGCGTGTATTCATATGTTATGACTTTGTCTAACTCCTAAAGGTATTTCTTCATGATTTTCATGGGGCTACATAAAATATAGTTATTATAGTCTTAATTTATGCCAATAACAACTTCACTTGCATACAAAAACTTTTATACATTTACTTAACCTTTCTCCCACATTGTTATAGATACCCCAATTTATGTATATTTTATTGTATACCCATTAATTCTTATATTTGAGTTATAGTTTTAATGCCTTTGTCTTTTAACTTTTATATTGTAATTATAAGTGATTTTCCCACGACTGTTAGAGTAATACAGCATTCCCTATATGTCTATATATTCACTTTTATACTTTCTTACTCAATATGTTGTTTAGTGTCTTTTCCTTTAAAGTTCAGGAACTTCCTTTAGCATTTCTTACAAGACATTTCTGGTGGTGATAAAATCCCTCAGTTTTTGTTTATCTGAGAAAGTTTTTCTATCCTCCCTATTTCTGAAGGACGGTTTTGTTGAGTATAGAGCGCCTTGCTGACAATTTTTTTTCCTTCAGCACTTTAAATATATCCTCTCATTCCCTTCTGGCCTGCTCATAAATCTACTGATTGTGTTATGGCAGTTCCCTTGTTGGTGGCAAGTCACTTTTCTCTTACTGTTTTCAAAATTCTCTCTTTGTCATTAACTTTGACACTTAGATTATAATGTGTTTCAGAGTAGGCTTCTTTGTGTTAATATTGTGTGGGGTTCTTTGAGCTTTGTGATTCTCAATATCCTTATTTTTTCTAAGGTTTGCATTGTTTTCAGCCATTATTTTATTAAATAAGCTTTCTGGCCCTTTCTCTCTGCTAACTATTAGGACACCCATAGTGGACATATTGGTCTGCCTGTGATGTCTTGTGAGTCCTTTAACTTATCTTCACTCTTTTTCATTTATTTTTTTGTTTGCCCCTCTTGCTGGATTATTTCCAATTACCTGTTTTTCAATTTGCTCATCTTTTCCTGTATTTGATCTAGTCTGATACTAAATCTTTTTTTGAAATTTTTAGTCCAATTATATTCTTCAGCTTCATGATTTATGTTTGGAACTT